>CM075212.1:31079685-31439832 GCA_037577465.1 Liposcelis bostrychophila | reverse complement strand
TAATTTTATCTCCCGAATAAAAGAAAAATAAAATTTAAAAAAAAACCGATTTTTCCTCCTGCCCCGGTTACGACCACCCCTTTAACGGAATATTTGATTAAGTCTTTCCCGCACGACGTCCGAATATGGAAACGAAATCCGTAAATATCATTTTAAAAATCAATCCTTACCGTTAAAAAGTCGAAGTTAAACTGACATAGGTACGCATAAGAACTCGTTATGTCCCAAGTATAAAAAATATATAAATAAAAATTTTTTTAATTAAAAAAAGAGTGATAAATAAATTAATCTATCTCCCGATTAAATAAAAAAAATAATAAATAAATCCGATTTTCCCTCCTGCCCCGGTTAGGACCACTTCTTTCAAAGTGGTCCCTCCCGAAGAGGAGAGTTCCCCCACTCAATCTAGGATCTGTAGATTAATGCATCAATAACCACCGGTCCCCCTAGGAGAGGAAGGGGCATTAACAATCCGGATATTAAAATAAAGTCCGTAAATATTATTTTAAAAATTGATCCGAACCGTTAGAAAGACCACCGCACGCCGGACTGACCTTAAAAACATATGTTGCTGTTGCACGCTCTAATGCTTACACGATCCGAATCCCGAATAAATCGAGAATTTTCCTTTTCGTCTTGTTCCGCATTAGAACTTCCAGGCTCGGAGATCCCCACAAGACAAATTCAGGTTTTCATCATGGTGAAAACTCTGTGTCATGCCGGTCTATTCAGAACCCAGAATTCCGAATGACGGTAACGAGACGAAAAAGACTGCACCTCTTTCAGCAAAGACCAGTGGAATAAAAACTTCAAAAATTTTACTTCTTAGAATCGATTTCATTTTTTCTTTTTCCTTTCCTTCCTTCTACACTGATCTTTGTCAAAAAATCTGCAAAGCATTAAAAACATGCAACAGATTTAGTTAAACATTTGATTAATTCTTTCCTCCCATCTTGGGATCTTCATTGATAATTAAAGACTACTCTACGATTTATCTGTTGCAAGTCCTAATGCTGGTAAAATAAAAGCAGGACATCCGAATATGGAAACGAAATCCGTAAATATTACTTTAAAAATTGGCCGCTAAAAAGTCGAAGTTAAACTGATGTTTTAAAAAAAAAACACGAATGAACCACAAGGGCTAAGTAATTTAAATAATTGTAGCTTAAATAGATTTTCAAAAAATTTTTAAAAAATATGAAAGACCGAAATGAATATCAGTAAACAAAAAATTAGGCGACCCTAAAAAAAAAAGTGAACCTCACACCACGGCTGACAAGAGCGGATTGCCATATTTAATATTTTTAAAGCGCTGATGTCGGCACTTGAGCATGCGCGATTCGTTAGGCATGCCATCTGTTCTAGAGTTGGGAAAAATACGTATTTTTATAATAAATGTAAAAATACGTATATATATACGTATACATATACGTATACGTATACCGTATCGTATATTTATTCAAAATGGCGGAATTTGAATTCCACTGTTTTTTTTGGCGCGAACAAATACGAAATGAAACAGCAACTTCTAGCGACTTAATTATTTAAAATACTCTGTATTTTTATCAATGTAGGCAAATTTTATAGTAATTTAAAGACTTTTGACTTGAAATTTCGGAATATTCTGTTTATTTTAAGCTATATTGAAAGAATACGTATATATATACCAATTTTTGATCGAAAAAATACGTATATGTATACGTATATATATACGTATACATATACTCGTATACATATACGTCCCATCTCTAATCTGTTCACCAATAATTCTAAAAACATCAGCCACCGTTATTTTTTTTTTTTTTTTTTTTTTTTTTCTTTCATTTTTGTGTCACAAAATTGCGTTTTAGACTTTTTTCACGAAAGGATCCTGTTTTTGCTTTTAAGTAGCAGCTTATATCGATTTTTAAAAAAATTTAAAAAAATATGCAAGACCGAAACGAATATCAGCAAACAAAAAATTAGGCGATCGTAAAAAAATAAAAAAGTGAACCTCACACCACGGCTGACAAGAGCGGACTGCCATATTTAATATTTTCAAAGCGCTGATGTCGACATTTGCGCATGCGCGATTCGTTAGGCACGCCATCTGTTCACCAATAATTCTAAAAACATCAGTCACCGCTTATTTCTTTTTTTCTTTCATTTTTATGTTACAAAATGGCGTTTTAGACTTTTTTCACGAAAGGAATCCTGTTCTTCTAAGTGCAATCATAGCCCCCAATTCCCGCCCAAAAAAATGGATTATTCTAAGCTCATAAACAATTTTTAATAAAAACTTTTAAAATTTTATTTCTTACAATCGATTTCATTTTTTTTTTTTTTCTTTCCTTTCCTTCCTTTTACACTGATCTTCGTCATATTTAACCGTCATATCCGTACCGTACATATCCGTACCGTTAAAAAGACGAAGCCGAAGAAGTCCGAACTGATGTTTTTAAAAAACACTGACTAGCTAAGGTTATTGATTCAGCCCTGAACGAAAACAATTTATGGACAACTCGATTATGAAAACCGGACTTCGTATTATAATTTTTTTTCCGACAACTGAAATAAATAAATCTGGAAACTAACGAATAAATATGAATGAACACAAGGGATAAGTATAATTTAAACAGTAGCAGCTTATATCGATTTTTAAAAAAAAATAAAAATATATGAAAGACCGAAATGAATATCAGTACACAAAAAATTAAAAAAAAAAATGAACCTTACACCACGGCTGACAAGAGCGGACTGCCATATTAAATATTTTGAAAGCGCTGATGGCGACACTTGCGCATGCGCGATCCGTTAGGCACGCCATCTGTTCACCGATAAATTCTAGAAACAACACCAGCCATCGTTAATTTTTTTCTTTCATTTTTATCTCACAAAATTGCTTTTTAAATTTTTTTTTACGAAGGAATCATGTCTTTCAACTGCAATCCTAGCTCCCTGCCCAAAATATTTTGTAAATAACGTTGGTAATTAACATTTGAAAGGTTGAGCCGTCCCGTTAAAAAGTCCAAGCCAAACTGATAAATCTTAAAATAAAACACGAGTATATAAGACCCACAACACTATAACGCTATCTCCCGAATTTAAAAAAAAAAAAAATTAGAATTATTCCTAACGTCTTCCCGATGAAAGCAGTAATTCACCGACAAAAGACACAACCTAACCTTCTGACAGAAAAAAAAAAAAAAAAAAAAAACTGGATTACTTTTAAGTTGATAAAAAATTGTTTTAAAATTTGGTAGTGATTACTAAGGGCCGATCAGCTAATAATAACTATTAATTACACGAAGATGTAAAATAATCTTTTATAAAAGAAACTCGATTCAACGATATGTATGTTCAGCGTGGTTGCCAAAAACGAACTGTGGGGTCATGTACATATTACGTAAGCATTTTTTTTGCCATTTTCAACCCCCTCCCCCCCGTTGTAAGCATGAGTAAGATTTTGGCATCCCCCCCCCCCTCTATATTACGTAAGCTTTTTTTTTTTTTTTAATGGAACCAACGACACTTGACTTCGGTTATTTTCCCATAATTCATGGAACTGAAATAAACCAATATAAACACCTATATTGAGAAAAATTAAAGAGAAGGTTACCTTTATTTAGACGGTAAGAAATAATGTAATATTAGCTCGCCGCAACATTTACAATATTTTAAAAAAACATGAAATTAATTAATTAATTATTTATTTTATTTTCAAAAATTCCTGGTCAGAGTAGAAAAAAGCTTACGTAAGAACGTGTGAGACCCCCCCCTCCCCTTAACATGCTTACGTAATATGTACATGACCCCTGTCCAAAAGCAAACTGCCATATTTGCGTCTGTCCGCATGCTTTTAGAAAACTAGTGCGCATGCCCCGACTGTCATACGCCACCTTTTGATTGTTTTCGTAAAATATTATAGCTATGTTTCTGTTGCCCGCTATAATTTTAACAAAACACTACAACTACAAGTTTATAACGCTACCCAAATACCGACCTTGCAAAAAAAAAAAAAAAAAAAAAAAAAAAACCAAAACGAAAAATTAAATTATTTTAAAGACCGAACCGTACTTCCCAGAGGTTGAAGCCGAACTGGCAAAATTGGACGGAAAAAAATGTTGATAAATAAATATTAACACATCCCAAGAAGTAACATAAAAGCTTGACACACGAATTTTAATACGAACTGCTATATTCAGTTAAAATCCCATAAAGCGCTGTCTTCATCGCATGCTGAGGGTAAATCCGTTATTTTAAAGAACGAATTGAACCGCCTGAAACATTTCCTTTCATTGTCCCAACTCTTTTTCTATGTTAAAAAAATAAAAATAAAAATAAAATAAAAGGCTAAAGAAAAAGAAAATTTTAAAAAATGTGTAAGATCAAAATGAATATTAATAAACAAAAAATTCACGATCAAAAAACTGAGGGGGAAAAAAAAAACGACCTTATCACCACGGCGGACTGCCATATTTCTGTTCTGAAAGCACTACCGTCGACACTTAAGTGCGTCATCTGCCATAATAATTCTAAAATAATTATCCTCTACTTTTCCCTACCTTCCGCTTCCTTTAATAAGCCCTTAAGTCGCCCAAAATTTGAATTCTTACTTAAATGAATATTGGTAAACAAAAAATAAGGCGATCATACTTTTTTAAAAAATTCACTTCACAACACGACTGAGAGGAGCAGACTGCCGTATTTATATAGAGGACTTTTCCGTAGACAATCCGAATAGCATTCTGGGACTGAAAAGGGACAAACAAGCAGACGACGCGTCGTCGTATTTGATAAGTTAAGAATAGACGGAATAGTGATTTAAGCTATTTAAAGAAATTGTATTTTCGAAATTCTCATAATTGATGCCTATTCTGTCTCTAAAAATAGTTACGGAGTCAAACCTACAATTGTTTTTCCTAAAGCGGAAATAAACTAGATTTTTAACCACTGTGCAATGCTTAGCTTATGGCAGACTTCCTTTGTTTGTCCTCTCCTAGCAGACGAAAAAAATGATACCCATAGTTCTTAGCGCGAGAGCGAAAGTCCTCTATTTTCAAAGCACTGATGTTCGACACTTGCGCATGCGCGTTTCATTACGTGCGCCATCTGTCGAATAATTTCAAAAACAGCATCAGCAACCATTAATTTTATTTATTATTTTTATCTCACAAAATTGCATTTTAAAATTTTTTCACGAAACAACCCCGTCTTAAGGTATTAACATCCCCCGTCCCCCAAAAAAATTATTCTGAGATGATAAAAACAATTTTTTTTTTAACGAAAGTTAAAATTGCATAATAAGGGCTGACCCGCGCTGATACCAACAAATAATTTTTTTTTTAATATATCTCGAACAAACGATATGATTAGCTCGACTGTCAAAAAACGAAATTAATGACGTGTACATCTGTATCTGAACAACGGTTTTTTCAACTCGAATGGGATCGGAGTGGTGACTTGTACAAGTAGCGGTTTGGCTATCAATGAAGTTAAGCTGCGTTCACGCGGGCCAGCTTCTGGATGGGTGACCGCACCGACACTCTTCCCCTCTGGCGGGGATGGCGGGAACTTACAAATACAGTCTTCTTAACCTCACTGTACAAGTTGGTTGTCGCATGCCAGAAAAGAAAAAGTCACTGACCTGCGCAAGCAGTTAATAGAATACAAATAGACTAGAGATCCTAAAAGAGATTAGCCTGCAATTCCTGTTCTTCGATATTTTTCTCCTGAAAATTATTGGTCCATTAAAAATTTTTTTGGAAAATTAAGAACGTAAATATAAACAGTCAGGAACCATTTTGTAAACTTAAAAAAATTAATATTTCAGACAGAAATTTATTTTTCGGATTTATCGAAAAACCGGAAATGGCTGAATGGCTAATCTCTTTTAGGATCTCTACAAATAGACCTGCGCAAGCAGTTAGTAGAATACAGAAAAAAGACCTGCGTAAGCAGTTAATTGAATATAATAGAAAAAAATAAATAAATAAATAAATAAATAAATAAATAAATAAATAAAAAACTCTTAAAATTGCGGCTTCTTTCTAAATTTTTTGGAATTATTTAACTCAAAAAAACTAATCGCGGCCTATATGTAATTTTTAAATTTTTTTTAAGCGAATTGTTTAAAAGAAAAAAAAACTGCTATTGCTAAAACTATTCAAAGCTATGAAAAAAAAAAAAAAAAAAAAAAGGAATCCAGAGACTAAAGGGGGGAAAAATAATATTTTGTGATAATTTAAATATTTTAATTTTTCAACAAACCTAAATACTGCTTTTGAGGCAGAGGGGTCTAATTCTCTCGGTTGGGGTTATCGGTATATGGATCACAAAGAGGGAACCGGGGAAATGTTCAGTAAAAGAATACACCAGAGGTACTCTATAATATTTTGTGAGTTCGATTTTTAAAAAATTTTAAAAAGAAAATTATAAAAAAATGTGCAAGACAAAAATGTGAATGAACAGGAAAAAAAAAAAAAAAAAAAAAAAAAAACTAGGCGATCACAGGGTGGCGACGGTAGTTGCGGATCCGGCATCAATTATGGGTCACATCGTTAAATTAAAAAAAAAAATTATGTTTGTTTAAAAATAATTTTAACTCTTAAAAGCATTTTTACATCTAAATAACACCAAGTCTATCAAGCTTTTAAGATCTTTTCTATTAGTAAAACGAAAAAATACCTTGAAAGTCGAAATTTTTCCGGGAAATAATTAGACCGCCATTTTGAAATATAAAGTTACTACGATCACCTTAACACGCAAAATATTTTTAAATGGGTTAAAACTCCTTTAGTTAATGGTCCAATGTTTAATGCTTTCAAACCATTTTCCTGATATAATCACACAACTGAAGACAGAAAAACTAGAAAACTCAATTATGGATCAAAACAAAAATTTCACGGCAGAACGAAAGAAGGTTTATCACTAGATTGAACAATAAAATGTTAAAGGTTTGGTATCCTCTTGGTCTTTGTCCTAGCAAAATAAAACTTGAGAGCCCAATTTTAAAGGTAACTGCGGTCACCAGTAGCGAGGGTCAACACACCCCGGAAGTAAATTAATTACTGAAATGAATTTAAAAATTTTTCCACAAAAGGGTAACAGCAGATTATTATTATTATTTTTTTTTTTTAACACTCATGACAACGATTTTTTTTTCAACGAAAGTTAACATTTGATCATAAGGACTTTCCCGCACTGATACCTAACTAACCGTAGAATGAAAATACTATTAAAAAAAAAAAAAAAAAAAAAAAAAAAAAAAAAAAAAAAAAAAAAAAACGATACGCACAGCTGGGGTGACAAAAACAAACTGCTGTGCTATCTTCTACACTATCTGTTATATTTTTCAACACGTGAGCATGCGCTACTAGCGAAGCAGCGCCATCTTCCGAAATGATTTAAGTCAAACCAAAACATTTCAACTTCCAAAAGCCTTAACAAAATTCTAAATAAATCTTTCTCGGAAAGAACGGAAGGCTATCACATAAAAAAAAAAATTTTCTAGCCTGACACTGATTTGCTGCAAAGCACAAAATTTGTGCTTGATAAATTTAATTTGTAAATGCCTACAATGTCTATTACAACGAACAATCCGAAGAGGGTTCAACAAGAGTCAACGAACAGGTGGATGTCAACCACATTGAAAAAAATCGCCACAGCTTCTGAAAACACTGCGAAAAGCTGTATCACTAAAACCTATACTAATTTTATGTGCAATATTTTTTTAAATCTAAAATCTTCGAAAGAAACAAAGTAAAGTTTACTGAAACCTACAACACTGTCGAAAAAGAAGTGTCATGTTTCAACAAGTTAATAAAACGGCATCATCGATTTAGGATTTCAAAATATTGGCTACGGGTGTACAAGCCCGTTTCAATCCCTTCGACTCAGGGTTGCTGTTTAAAACATTTTTTAATAAGAAACATTTTAAAACGTTTTATATTATTTTCTCATGTTTTAAAACGTCTTTTATTCGGCCTGGTTTTAAAACGTTTTAAAACATGTTTTAAAACACGTTCAAAATGTTTTAAATTCGTTTCTATTTTTATTCAAATTTTTAAAACGGTGTTTTTTATTCAAATGTTTTAAAACGTTTTAAAACACCGTGTTTTAAACCAATTTGTTTTAAAACAATCATCCCTGCCTTCGACCCAAAGTCAGTTTGGTAAAATGGGCCGGTTGTCAATTTTGTTTCACGGTCAATTGACCCTTTTCCAAACAGGTAAACTCGCCGGTCATTCACTCAGTCATTTACCGACCGGCCCAGTTAAGCAAATTGATTTTGGGTCCAAGAAATTAAAACGAGCCAGTTTACCCCTGACCCAAAATAATAACTCATAATCTGGTGGTACCGAGATTTTGGATAGAGACTATATAATAAAAAAATAAAGATGACGCAAATAAGCTGACTTTGAATTCATTAACGAAACCTTTACCGTATCTTCGTTTCGAGCAATACATTAGGGAAAAATACTTTAAGGTGTGCATAAGCATAGTCAAATAAATGTATATAGCATAAATAGAAAATGCAACAAGCCGAAAAGAATAATAAAAATCTACCAAAATGCTCGACCCGAAAAAACAAAAAAAATTGATTTTAAAAATACTTTAACAATTTTTAACTCTTACCTTAAAAAGTTCAGGTATTATCCAGGTTTCGTTTCAATTGGACTTGGAAGACGTTTCCTCTGCAACCGAGCGCGGCGTCCATGTTGACGTTAAGCCACGTCGGTTCAAAATCCGTAGATTGATTCATAATTCCGTGTCGAATGGCAGACAGGGATTAGGATAAAAATTCGAACAAAGCATTTTCCTTTTAGGACTCGATTGACGAGGGGATAGAACGGATGTGATAGACCGACTTTCGTTACATTTTTCCACAATAGAAATTAGCGTCTGGAAATAAAAAAAAAAAATTAAAATCAATCTTTATTAATTCTAGATTCACTCATGACTATATAAACCAGGAAAAATCAATTTATTTACGAAGTAAGTCAATGAAAATAATTAGTGCCCTAAACCACTGACAATTTTTTTTTAAATATTGAAAAATAATTTGTGTTGAAAATAAATAGTTATTTCTTTCATCTGATTTAACTAAGAAAAATTACCTGATAATCTTGACAGCTGTCAAAAAGTAATAGCAATATCTGCGCTTAATGATTTGCGGATTAAGATAATACAATCTTCCTCCAAGGCGAAAAACCAACGACAAACCAGTTAAGGTATTTGGGTTGAAAGTACACAGCTGTTATAAGTCATAATGAAGCAACAGTCCAGGCAGAGTATTGAACGGAAACAAGCCTGCTGGTTTGCATACAGCAGTAGTCGAGGGATGATTAACATCATAAACTCTGTTTTCCCCCTGTAACAGAAAAGAGAAAATATTAAAAAACCCAGTACTAAATTTTCATAGAACGTTTTAAAATTCAGAATAAATGAAAATGTTTGTCAATTTTGAATTTTAATTCTCATTCCTATTTAATCATTTTGCCATCTAAAATGGTTAAAATCTCAAACCATTAATTATTTCTGTCAATTGCTTTTAATTTCAATTTTATTTTATTTGAATTTTGATCGGGTATTTATTAATTTTGTTTGATGTTTTTAGCACTGATGATGGGATTTAGAGGGTCCCGAAAAGGCCTTCTGCGTTAGATTGTTTGAATAAATTTTTTACGGCCTAATTTTTGGAGTTTTTAATAAAAAAAAGACCCTTTGTAAATTTCATATTGGGTCCGTAGTCCGCCGTTAAAAGAAATTTTAAAACCTTCCGATTTATTTTCTTGAAATCAAAATGATTTTCTTCGTTCGTGCAGAAAAAAAACTACAAACCTGATCTACAACACAAAAGATCCCCCCTCTTTCCATTAATAAATTAATGTAATAACACATAAAACAACGCCATTTAACTTCGACCTCGTTTGACCTTCAGCAACGGTGTTTGGTTTTTCAACAATGGCGGCCATTTTTACTCTCAGGTCTTATGATTTACAATGATGATGATATTCGAATCGAAATAAAGTAATTGACTAACCTTCACATGTTTGCAGTCAACGAAACCTTGAATCCATTTAAAACTAATTTTCTTTAATACAAAACGTTTTATAACAAAAATAAAGAGGATATGTTTGTTGATAAAAATTTCCTACGTTCCTTCGTTCGGCTTCGTCAAACACCACCGCGATCAAAATGGAAACTAGTACTAGTGGCGACGTGAGAAGGCAGTGGCTGTTTTTCACACTAACTCCTCATACATCGCCATAATATGCCTATACTCCAAAAAAAAAAATTAATATTGAAAAACCGAACTATCCTTTTTTCGCGCTTTATCTCATCTAAAAAAGATTTCAGTTCGAGTTGAATAAAAAACTATAATTTTAAAAATGATAGTTTTTCTAATAAGAAAAAAAATATTAAAAAAAACCTTTGGAAACCTTTGGAACCTTTATGCTTAAAGTGTTTTGAAACAATGGTTTGCTTACAAACAAAACCGAAGTAAAAAACGTACAAAAAAATGACTTATCGTTCGTAAATAATAAATGAAAAATTTAGGTTAATTCTAGAGATGTTTCACTTTTCTTACATTAATTAGTTTCGACAGGTTGAGAAATCAAAACAGGGTGGCGTATGTCTTCACGGCTGTAATTTTTTCTCATACAGTAATAAGCAGCTGGCCGTTGTTGGACAATTAATTTTGAAATGGGGGACCCTACGATTGAGCTGGAAAATCTTTGTTTTTAATAAACTTACGTCAACGTAAGATTAAACAACGTAAGATTAGACGTTAGACAACGTCCACACGGACGTATTGATACTCTAAAATTTTCTTCGCCTTAAACTATTTTATCAGAGATTTAAATGAGATCTAAAGCAATCTTAATTTTTCAGGATGATAATTCGAACATGAACATATTTTATTGCAAATTGCCTGACATCAACTCAATTCAACTCGTTTCAAATAAAGCAATGCTTTGAATTAAAATAGGGTGGAAATTATGTGAAAAAAAAATTAACAAGTTGGGAAATCAGTTTATGACCTCTTCAATGATGCAGGTTTACTACAATATTTTATAAAAATTAACATATTTTCAAAATTCAGAATGTCTAACTCAGAGAATCAGCACATAAATGAATATGAACGAATGTCTTTCTATAAGAGAAAAGATAGATATATCACCAACAATTGTATATTTCTGTGATTTCATTGTAAATATGGAAATTGAAGGAAATAAAGTAGTATATTATGAAGGTAACGATTCTTATCTCTTATTCTTATTTTATGTGCCATTGATTTCATCTTGCAAGACGATTTGAAAAATGTAGAGTTCAAACAGCAAGTTGATCATGAAATGATTGAAATTTCTTCGCCATTTTTGTTATAAGTTTAAAGATCATAAGGAATATGACATGTTCTTGCCCTTCAAATAAACTGTCAATTTGCATTACTGAATGCTGAGTGGTTTTAACTAATAAACCTGAAGATGAACTAAATTGTTTCAAGGAATGACGAAAACATTTACATACATTCAATCAAAAAGTGACAACTAAACCAAAGTCTTGTAGACATTTGATTTCCTGCATTTGGGTAATATTTAACTATATTTTTGAAAATATTTTTCACCCCGTGAATTTCAAATCTGATGCCAGGTCAGGAAATTCAATATGACGCTTTATTATTTTTCAATTAATGAAAATGGAATCCTTTCAAGTTAGATTTTAGTTTTTTTTAAAACTCTGACTTCAGATTCAAAACTGAGAAATTTAAAATGCATATGTGTTAAGTTTGAACTATCCAATATCGGAAATAAACAAATTATGAATTTTTCAGACTAGGGACTGACATATATGCGGTACTAGTTGTTAATAAGTTATAAAAAAAATTCTCACCTTATTTTTTTTTGCTGCTACTTGAAGGGTTGAGAGAGTAAACAGGAAACTCAGCTTGCCAAAGAATTACACGGCTGCCTTTCATTTCTTCTGGAAACCACCTAAAACAAAATTAATCATAACAATTATTAATGTTAGTTTTTTGTTGCTGGTTACCATAAAAATCACAGAGTGACAAGGACTTCTTTGACTTGATTGCCATATTCTATAGTTTCGATTTGTAGCTGCCTACACACTCCCTCAACACATGTGTAACACAAAATATTGAGTAAAATTTCTCCTGCTTCCCTTGATATAAATATGAAGCATTACAGATACCCACACCCCCTTAAAATTAAGTCATATTTTAGTTAATTCCTCCTACTAATGAAGAAAAAATGTTTTCCTAATCATACAGAATATCAATAAAAACTAAATGGTTTTCTTTTTCTTTTCCTTATACCTCATTTAATTAAGTAGAGTTACCTGATAATCATGATAGCTGTCAAGAACTAAAAGCGATGTCTGCACATTCCCAGACTAATACATTCTTCCAACACTCAGAAAAACCAAAGACAAGCCAGTTAATAAGTCTTAATCAAACGACAGTCCACACAAAGTCTATTAAACAGAAGCAAGCCTCTTGTAAATGCTATCCACACAATAATAGTCCATAGATGCTTAACGTCACAAGCAACTCTGCCTTTCCACCTGTAACAGAAAAGCAAAAACATAAAAAATACTACACTCTTAAAATGTGATATTGTGTTTAGAATTGGAAACACTTTATTTTACATTAGAAAACATACCGGTACTTCTTGGATTCATTGAAATATTGGAACCACGTTAGAAATTACTTCCTATTGAGCTAGGAAAAATTATAACCTAGGTCTGCTTTTACACATCAAAATACGAACCATATAATTTCATTAGTTAAAAAAATGGTTTAAAAGTTTGAAGGAAAATATTGAAAGTTTCATAATTTGAATATACCAATTTAATGTTTCATTACCTGTGACATCTTGATTAGGTCCATATAAGCTTTAAACAAAAGCTGACCGTCTTCATTTAAACGAAATTATACTCATCTCATCAAGACCGGTTTTAACTGTTTAATGGAACGCGTAAATTGTTCAGTGACCATTGAAGTTAATTTTCAGTAAAAGCAAAAATAAAATAAGAATGAATCTAATTAAACAACGAATAAAAGGTTTAATTTTCCGAGTTCATAAACGTCTCTACAAAGAATGTAACATGGCTGCATATTAACAGAGTTACCAACTTTTCGATATCAATTATGCATTCGACTTGTTGCTTTCTCGCTGTTTTATAATCCACGGTTTTACGAACACTTGGTCGTGCCATTAGAATAAAATCAAAATATAAATAAATAAATTGTTAATTTTTTTATGTATTTTATTTCGTGGATTTTAAATATTTCACATCGTTGAATTTATATAATAGAGGCTGTTTGAAATAAATTGTAATAATCGTTTACATATTGCTCTTAATTCGCTGTAAATTTCTTATTTTTATAATCTTAATTGATTTTTTTTAGATGTTAATAACCTAACCTGGTTGAAAGAAATTACAGATATGAAGATTTTAAATTTAAACGTCGGCCTTCTCGGCCATGTAGATTCCGGTAAGACATCACTTGCTAAAGTTTTAAGTGAAGTCCCAAGCACTGCTTCCTTTGACAAAGACCCTCAGTCACAGGAGCGAGGAATAACTTTAGACTTAGGATTCAGTTCATTTAGCTGCCCAGCCCCATCTCATCTAAGTAATTCACAATGTGAAACTCTTCAGTTTACTTTAGTCGACTGCCCTGGTCATGCTTCTCTTATCAAAACAGTTATTGGAGGGTGTCATATCATAGATATGATGATCCTTGTTATAGATGCTACAAAAGGGATTCAAACCCAAACATCTGAGTGTCTTATTATTGGAGAAATTACCAATAAAAAAATGATAGTTGTTTTAAATAAAGTAAGTTGGTAGTCAAAAGGAAATTTGATTGTTCCTAAAAAAAAATTTTATTGTTGCTTTTTGCAGATAGATTTACTTACAGATAAAAAAAGTGTTGAGAAATTACAGAAAAAAATGAGAGTTACTTTGGATTCAACTGCTTTTAAGGGTTGTCCCATTGTATCTGCTTCTGCTATTAATAAAGATGTGAATGAAATTATTCAAACACTAATTGACCAAGCATTTATTCCAGAAAGGAATGTCACAAACCCTTTTTTATTTGCAGTGGACCACTGTTTTGCTATTAAAGGCAAAGGAACAGTACTGACAGGTAAAAACTTATTTTTTTTTTTAATTTGAAGAAAAGTGTAATGTTTTTTTTTTTTTTAAACTTTAGGAACCGTATTACAAGGAAGTGTAAAACTAAATGACGATATAGAAATCCCATCAATTGGATCTTGTAAAAAAGTCAAATCCATTCAAATGTTTAAGAAACCAGTTGAGTCAGCTGTACAAGGGGATCGAGTCGGTATTTGCGTCACTCAGTTCGACCCCACAACCTTAGAAAGAGGAATTGCCTGTCAAATTCATTACGTCCCAATGTGCCATGCAGCAATTTTAAAATTCAACAGAGTTAAATATTTTAAAAATTCCATATCGTCCAAAACAAATTTTCATATTAATGTAGGATACGAAAATGTTATAGCTAAAATATGTTTGTTCAGATCTAACTCAAATAACGAAGGTAGAAAGAAATAAAAATGTTCCTTAAAAAAATACATAATCATTATATTTTATGATTTTTTTTTCTTTTTTTAAATTTCAGGATTCGATTTAAAAAACGAATACGAATACATTCCAGTGGTAGACGAAAATGCAGATTTGACGAATGTGAATTTATTTGTTCTGTTAGAATTCGCAAGGCCGGTTTTAATTATTCCGAACAGTTTAGCCATTGGAGCTCGATTAGACTCCTCGATTCATTCAAATTCCTGTCGCTTGGCATTTTACGGAACGATATCGACCTCTGTCGAAAGTAAAAACTACCAAACGGATTTCCTACCCAATTTAAAAATCTACAAAGAGAAATATAAAAAAGGAATCGTCGAAAGAGCGACGAACGAATGCGAAGTTATAGGGAAAAACATGTTCAAAAAAGAAACCAACATACAAAAATTTATTAACATGAAAGTTTCCCTTTCGTCCGGGGAAGAAGGGATTTTAGAAAGCACTTTCGGTCAAAGCGGAAAATTTAAAATTCGAATACCTGGTAAAAAAAAAAAATTGTTTAAATATCTTACATATTGATAATAAAATAATGAGATCTAATATTTTTTATATATCCTTTTTTTTCAGGCGGTTTGAAAGCAGCCACGTTAGACGCTTTAAACGCGAAGAAAGATGCAAAAATCGAAATAATTTTAAAGCATAAACGTTTTATATACGATCCAAATAAAAAAATGATGCAAACATAAAATAGATTTAAAATCTAATAACAAAATATTAAAATATTTTGGCACTGTTTAAAAAAAAACAATAAAAATCTGTGCATCAGAGCCAAAATGTCATTTGTAGAGAATTTTCATGGAAAGAGACTAGCGAACTTCAAAAGTTACCGGCTATATTAGAAATATGGCAGCTCAGAATGCAGCAATGGGATGTTTTCAAAGAGAGGAGACTTCCCTAGTAGCTCAAGAGATTCTTTCAAAACTTTACTGGATGTCTTACCTTATTCTAATCGTATTAAGCAATATTTCAATTGCTACCAACTTACTGCTAAAGCAATTAAAAACTTACAATCCTCAAGTTGGCGCAAAGAAATATCTTTCACTTTGTATATAATTTTCAATATGACATCCCATTATGGTGACCACAAAATATCAATCAGATCAATGAAAAAGTCCGCCAGTTTTTTTCTACAATATTTCTAACAGTTTGAAAAAATCACAACGCCATTTCTCATGGAAACTAAATACATAGCGGTCATCTTGAATTTTTCAAAATTTATGAATCGGTCAAAGCAAAAGCTGACCGAGTAGCAGTTTGAAAAGAATGTTGTTTACATTTAGCTTCTTTGTAAATTCAGTATACTAGTTAGTCAGTTTTTACCGGTTCACATCTGGACTCTTGATGCACATAAATCTATTTTATAAATGGCATTTTACTCTGATAATTATTTTCAAAAAAAAGTCAGTGAGAAATAACACCGAATTTTACTTAAAAATATAAATAAATAAATTTTGATTTTATAATTTCTTTTTTTTTTCTTTTAAACAAGTTTTGTACTAAAAACAAACTTGACTTTTGTACATAATAAAAATTCTTTTTTAATATCTTAAAAATATTATTTTCAAAAAAGTCTTTGGCCTTAAAAAAAAGAAGCTTTCTATTCACGATTCACTCGGGTTTCCAGAAAAAAGAAATGGACCAAACACTTATTAAACCAATCATATATACAAGCCACTATTGCCTTCTACGCATGTAGAAGCTTTCTATGATCTACTATAAGAAATACCCTTCTTTTAAGGTTCCAAAAAAGTTCTTTACAGCCTGCAAAGACGGGCATTTCCATAAGATTTTTTGTGCTTCCTGAAAAGCAACAAAAAATATATATATACTGTATAGTTATAAATGCAAAGCTTTAAATATCCCTAATTTTAATGGACGGCTCTTTGTTAAGGCTTTTTGTAGAATTTCTTAAAATTCTACTTGGAACTAATACTGGCAGGAATTCTTTTCTTTTTTTTTTTTTTTTTTTAAATCAACATCCTTCTCGTTTATTCTTCGTAGTCGTCTTCAGAAAATAAAACAAATGCGGCTTCGATGAACATGACAACGGCTGTGACAATTCCGAAAAATCCGGCGGAAATAGTCATGTCTTGGTACTGCTTGCTTGTGTGAAGGGCGTCGGCACGATGACGATTTCTACGCCAATCTTCTATTGCAACTCCGGATGCAGCGATGAAAAGGACTCCTCCAACGACGGAAAATAATATTAACTGAAACAGGAAAAAAAAAATTGAATTAATAATTTGGATGGAAAATATACAGTATAGGCCTAACTGCAGTTTTAGATTTCCCTCTAAGGGCTCTGAATATCACGGCGGCGTTTTGAAGTAAAAATCAAATAATTAAATCTTGACAATCGGTGTCCCAGCCGTAAAAAAAGCTAGTCTGAGTCATCGTGCGAATTAATTGGAATTATTTGCTTCGATTTCGTATCCTTTTGGTGTCAAAAGGGATTTAGAAATCAAAACGATGTAAGTACATTTTGGCCGATGCCATAGGACGTCATGGTTGTTTATGGTTGGGGTGCCAAAATTTTTTTAAATTATAATTTAATTAAATAAGTTAATTCTATATGCTGTACAGCTTTCTGACGCTTTCAGGGTAAGCTGATGAATATTTTGAACCACGTGACAACCACAAAATGTGTACCTCCACATGAAAAGGTCCCACTTTGCAGATGGTGCTTAGAATTTTTCGTTTGTAAACAAAGGATTTTCTTATAAAATGAATTTCCACGACCTTTCAAGTTTTTTTTTTTTTTTTTTTTTAGTGGATTTTATTTGGCTATCGGAACGCATCCCTTGGCCATGGATACGGTGTTGCCTATTAGAACCTCAGTTCATTGGTGTTGATGAAGTCCATCAAATGTTGGTACACCTGTTTATGCTCCAGAATATCGGTCACTGTTTGTGGCGCGAATTTCAGTTCCTCCTTTATTTTATTTAACAACTCCTTTCTTCCTGGTGCAGTAATGGGGCATTTCAGTACTAAATGATCCGGATCCTCAGGCCCCGTTCCGCATTCACACTGATCTGTGTCTACTATACCAATTCTGAAGAGATGGGCTGGAGTACTAGTATGTCCTGTTCTTAATCTACTTATACTTGATAATATGTTTTTTGACGCGTTGAAGTTCTTGAACCAAGGATCAGTTCGAAATTCTGGATTAATCTTCCTATACCTATGTTGGTCCAGGGTGCTTCTCCATTTCTCTTTCCAAGCCTGCATAACCTTCTCTTTATGTACGGCGCAAATGTCTCCTGCCGAGAGTCGATAGGGGGCCGGTATTCCTATCTCCGTACCTTTCTTCGCCAATGCATCCGCCATTTCATTACCCTTAATTCCCTCGTGCGAGGGTATCCAATTTAGCGAGACCTTTTTATTTTCCGTATTGCACCTTTCTAATAATTGTATTATATGAAAAATCATAAAATGCGTGTTTGTCGAATTTTTCCAGTTTTTAATGGCTTTGATGGAACTTTGCGAATCCGTAAAAATGAAAAACTCTTTGTCCTCCCTCTCTAGACACAGTTTTACAGCTTCATGTATTGCTGTCAATTCCGCTGTATATATGGAGGCTTCTTTAAATAGATGAATTTGTTTGAACGCTTTTGAAGGGGTTTCATATACTGCAGCACCTGTCCCCGTGGCAGTCTTGGATCCATCGGTGTACATTTTTACTATCTCTACCGTCCCTACTAATTTTTCCTGGAATTTATAATCGGCCAAAAGAGGATGTCCGGATCCCGCTAGCTCCCTATAAGAGTCACTATCAACTTGAGGTTCTACATCTACCTGTGCCATAGGTTTCTGGAATTGATATACTGGCAGCCCACACATTCTTTGACTTTTGTCCAGATCCGTGATATCTAGAGCTAACAAGGGTCTTTTCTTTTTCGCCCAATACTTGTTGGTATCCACTTGTACCCGTAATTTATCCCGTATATCATTAAGTGGATGATTTTCATCTACATATGTTTTAATAATCATCCTTCCTGCCAAAATTTCTCTGCGAACCGCTAATGGAACTTCTCCAGCTTCCGATAGTAAGACTTCTACTCGAGTTGATTTCATCAGGCCCAGGGCTAGTCTCAACGCTGCTCGATGAAGTTTTTCTAATTTTTCTACTAATGTTTTCCCCGCTGTGCCATATATGATAGAACCATAATCTATCTTACTTCTAATCAAACCTTTATAGAGTAGGAGCATAGCCGACGGATGGGCTCCCCACCACACCTTGCCTAATGCTCTTAAAATATTCATTCTCTTCTCGATTTTCCTTACTAGATCCTTTATATGGGTTGTCCAGGTCAACTTCCAATCGATGAATATTCCAAGATATTTTGCCCAGTAGCTCGGTGACACTTCTTGGTCTTCAATAAGTAGTTTCAGATCTCCATATTCCTCCGTTGCTATTCTTCTTCTTGTAAATAGTATCCAGCAGGTTTTATCCGGTGAAATCTCAAAACCCAGCATATCCGCCCATTCCGATGTCTCGTCAAGCGTTTGTTGAGCCTTCAGACGCGTCGATTGTATATCATGACTAGTAACTATCAACGCTATATCGTCTGCGAATTGCACAATTCCTACATTACTTCCTACGGCTTCCTGCAATCCTACCGTATATAAGTTAAACAGTATAGGGCTTAGAGACGAACCTTGCGGTAATCCCTTAACACTTCTCCTCGGGCCATATAATTTTCCTTCATGTTCTGCATATATTCGGCGGTTAATAAATAGTGACTCTATACACCTCCTGATTTTTTGAGGTATCCTCATGTTTTTCATGATGTCTAACAAAGTTGGAATTTTTACACTATCATAAGCAGCTTTAAGGTCAAGGAAAATTACAGCAGTGTCCATATTTTCCGCTAGTGCGATTTGAATTTGGCTTACTAGCATTGTTACCGCTTGTATAGTCCCTCTTGCCTTGCGAAAGCCCATTTGATATTTAGGAAGAAGTTCTTCTTTTTCCAAGAACCACTCCAATCGGTTTTTTAGTAATCGTTCCAGAATTTTTTCATAGCAGGACAGAATACTGATAGGCCTGTATGAACTGCCTTTATCTGGGTCCTTCCCCGGCTTTAGTATTGGAATAATGATTGTTGTTTTCCAATCCTCTGGAACTTCTCCAGTCTCTAGAATTTTATTACACAACCCCAGGATGGCCTTCTTTGTCTCTGTGTTAGAATTCACTAAAAAGGAGTATGGATGTGCATCCATACCTGGTGATGTGTCCTTAGTCAAAGATTCTAAAACTTTCTGTAATTCTGGCATAGTAAAGGCTTCATCTATGGGATTGTTTATCTCCGGTTGTTCCTCTGACCACTCCTGAGGTTCCAGGAGTTCTGTGTCCTCGGGCATAAATTTATCTAAAAATTCATCCATCCATTGTGGATTGGAGCCCCTAAATCTATGTCCACATTTTTGCATAACATTTCTAAAATTTTTAATCTGGTTCCAAACTTCTGTCGTATTCGTCGTATATCCCACCGTTCCTGTGAACTCCTTCCAGTTTTCCTTTTTCTTCGCCTTCAAGAGTTTCTTGGTAGTCGCGTCCAATTTTTTGTATCTTAAATAATTTTCCTCTGAAGATATTTTCCTATATTCTTTGAGTGCTTTCCGTCGTTCTTTAACTGCTTGAGAGCATTCTTCATCCCACCAAGGAGGATCTTGTGGTTTCCTGTTGGTCTTTCCATTGTGTGTTTTAGCTTGAGGGATTGCATTTTGAGCAGCCGCATCTATCACATTATAAATTTTCTTAAAAAGCTCCTCTGCCGAATCTCCTTCCATGTTGACACTTGGATCCCCCATTTCATCTTTAAATTTTTCCCAGTCAGCCCTTTTAGTTTTCCATTTGTTTCTATTTATGTCCGGCTGCTTGTTGTTCTCCTGTGATTCCTGATGTTTTGTTATTGCTGTCACTACCGTAAGGACCGGGTAGTGATCGCTTCCATATGAATCTTTCATGACTGTCCAGTTGGATTTGGTCGCTGTCCCCAGCGAAGCAAAAACCAAATCGATACATGATTTGTTTTGTTTGGGTGGGGTAATTCTGGTTGCCTCCCCAGTATTTAACACTACTAGGTGGTGCATGTCCAAAAAATCTATCAGCGCTTCTGCCCGTCGCCCATCATTTCTAGGGCTTCCCCAAAGCGAGTGATGGCTGTTGAAATCCCCAGCTATTATATATTCCCTCCCCTGAGGTAGCTGAAGTGCCTCAATGAATGTATCATCTGTGATTAATATATCTGGAGGGGCATATATTTCTGCTATAATTATTCTTTCATTATCAAAATTAATTTCGATGGCTATAGCTTCTATCTCCAATTCCAGGTTCAGATTCAATACTTCTTGCATTCTGAATGTAATTTGTTGGGAAATTAATATTGCAACTCCCCCTCCTGACGTTTCCTGTCGGTCCCTCCTAATCATGTTGTATCCAGGGATCCGAGCCGGTATATGTTCATGTAGCCAAGTTTCACATAGTAAAGCAACATCGATTTTATTTTCATAAAGAACATCAATCAGCTCCTTTTTTTTGTTCGCTCTAAACGAGCGCATATTCCAGTGCATTATTTTTAATTTTTTGCTATCCATACTTTTCCTATTAGGGGTTACTGTCCGAGTCCTACTCTCTTGTTATTTATTGATTGGTTTATTTATGTATTTTAGTTTATTTATATTGATTTATTGTTACCTTTTTTTTAAAAAATTCTTCAATGCAGATTCGTTATACAATGAAGTAAGAGATTCATAATTGTTTTCCCCGGTTGTGTACACAGCTGACTAAAAAATGAATCCGTTCCCTCTATATAATTTTTTATTACTCCAATGATCTTTGTAAGCCAGTCCATGCCCGTCGCGCTTCCCGTTGAATCTCTCACCCGTCCCCCTAAACTCAACCTGGGATTATTTTGCTGAGTTATCTTGGGTGATTCCTTATATGTAAAAAATAAATCAGCCGGAGGTCTCTCATACCCCTGCGATACCTGTTTTACTGTCCTATTTTTGATTAATTTCACATTTGTTGTTTTTTTTCCTAACTTGTAAATACCATTCTTATGTTCCCCTGCCGAGCTGGACTCCTCAGAATCCGATGCAACCCCTAATGGCCTATGTGTTTTAGGCAAGGCCGGAAATTCTTGCTGGTTTTCTAATTCTAATTCCTTCCCATTTAGTAGGTTAACTTTGTTTTTCTTTGAAAGTTCACTGAACCTCGCTTTTGCTTCTAAATACGGAATATTAAAACTGGCCATCAACTGTTTTATTTCTTGCTCTTGCTTATATTTAGCACACTTTTTCTTATCCGTTCCTCTATGTGGTTCCTTGCACAACGCACACTTTAAGTTTCCTGGATCCGGGCATGCCATTGTCTCATGTTCCTCCGAACAATTTGCACATCTTTGTTTACTATTGCAATTTTTTTCCTTATGCCCATATCGAATACACTTATTGCACTGAATAACCCTAGGTATGTATTTTTCAACTGGACAGCTTAATTCAAGTATTTTCACACTCTCTGGTAGCTCATTTCCTTCAAAATCTAAAACTACCACTGGGAGTCTCCTTATCCCCTCCTCCACTTTCTTGGTCATCCTTCGCAGGGATACCAGCTGATACTTATCAGGTACACGAATGAGATCCTTAATGTCTTTATCTTCCAAGTCTGGATCTACATTTTTAATTACCCCTTGACATCTAACACTAAATGCTGGAATATAAGCCTTAAGGTTAACTTGTTTTAAATATGGGTTTGTGACCAATTTGTTCGCATCCACAGGGTTCTCAAATTCCAATTTGATACGATTATGTCCACTTTCTTGTAAACTCTTAAAATTTATCTTTCCCACACATGTCCATAGTTTCCTTGATATTGCCATGGGGTGTAACCTTTTAATATTGCCTACCGTGCTTTCTACAAAAACCCTAAATGGTGCCTTGTGTTTTGGTCCATATGTAAGCACCGGGGTTTCCGTTATTATTCCCTCTCTCATTTCTGTCCTTTGTTTCTTATTTACATGGTTTTCCTCTTCTAAACTGGAAAAACTGGGAGATGCATCCATTTTTTCTAAGGGTACTGACGGCCCTGGCGGTTCCCCGCCATCCCCCATTATCGATGTTAGGTTATGTGCAATTGTTTTGCAGATTTCTTCGGAGAAATCCCCGCTCCTGGACTTTCTATTTATATTTATCCCTTTCCCCTGTTTCCTAACTTCATCTAACTTATTAGGTTTGGGTTTTATTCGCATTCAATAGATTTTTATTATTAATTTTAAATCAGCAAAAATTATAACTACTGTAAACATTAAATCCACAGCCTTCTTCTGTTTCAAGTTCCCATCTGCCAAGTGGGACCTTTTCATGTGGGGGTACACAAATTTGATTTATTGTGTTCTATTGCCACGCCATAGCCATGGCCTATATAGTCTATTAAGAGTTTGCATCAGTCACCTGTCTACTGCCACGATTCAATATTTCCGCTTATGCTTAACTTATGAATCGATGACCTCTTAAATCTCACAGATGCGTACTTTTAATTTACATCCAACATAGGGAATAGATCATTCAAGTATTAAGTAAGCATGTCTAGGGGGGTAGGGGGTCTTCAAAAATCTTATGCTAATGCTAAATGTGCATAAGAGCATGCTTAGTTTTGACTAATTCAAAGAACTTGTATTCCCATTTTCACCTTGAGCGTGGCGTCGCCATCTTGAAACTTACGCCACGGAAGACTCTTTTGCTTACTACACATGGGGTTAGGCTCAGTATGGGGCTTACTTTTGCTTACTATGGTGGTGGTGGGGCGAATAAAGTTGAAAATTTCTCAAATTCTGCTTATTTAATGGTCCCTTACAAAGAGTAGTCCCTTTGTAAGTAAGTAGCGACAAAAGCGCGTATATAGTAGTTCATACTCCCCGTAGATTTTTACAGGATGGAAATATTTCTGGCCGTAAGCTAAACATGTAATTTAAGTGTATATATATGTATTTAAAATTGTCGCAAAGCTTTCTAGACGTCCGGGAGGGCCGCAACTGCGGAGTCGACCTTTGATTTGTCGTTTGCCAAAATAATGTTTAGCTTATCGCCGCCATTTTACCGTCTTGGAAACAATATACTATAGCCACGGCTGTATAGACAGGTCCGGAAACTTCCCATGCCATTCATGTACCGCTTAACTATGCACATTTCAGTTCTAAAACGAGCCATTGATGGCGCTGCTACCTTGAGAGATGCAACATGTCTAATCTCTTAAGTTGGGACTCCCAATGGGACTCTCGTGGCGGCCATATTTATTTGTTTGTTACTAACTTACTTTTACGGTTTTTACCCGTACACTATGCACAATTACTCCATTCGGTATTTTTTTTAAAAATTACATTATCACAAAAATTACAACAAAAGAAAGTAGCCGCCATCACTGTTTACAAATCTCAAAGACCAATCAAAAAGCGTCTTTCGTACAAGTAGCGCTTACGGTGGTAGAAAGGAAGAACTAATTTTTGCATAGTTAAGCGTTACAAGATCTCTTATGTATAAGAGATAGGAGTTTCCGGACCTGTCTATAGCTCTATTGGAAGCGCCATGACACCTCCCCGCAAAGACCTGTAGGGACTTGTAGAATCCCTATACTTAGACCACAGATGAAACATTTGACGGTTAATGTTAACCATGTGTCGGTTCAACAAGGTTTGCTTTAATCTTAATGTCAATAATAAATAAATAAAGGTGATAACCGAAACCCTAACTGTTAACTATTTTTGGAAATTAGGCTATGTCCCAAAAATAAAGATATATTACCGTTTGTTCTGCAACAAATTCAACTCCACAAAGACTCCTTTTCAATAATAAAAAAATTAAATAGTTCCTCCATTACTCGTCATTCATAAAGCGCTCGTAAATGGATTGATTTTCTATTTTTCATCATTCCAAAAGCAAAATAAAGCTTTCAGTTTGTAAATATACCTGCTCTAATACCCTCTTTTATTATCCTAAAAAAAATCGTCAAGTCTCACGAATGTTTTCGCTTTTAAAAAAAATAATAATAAAGGCGCAGCATTTTCTAGCTAAACAGAAAACAATACCTCATTTTTTTTTTCTCCCCTCCTATTTGTTCGTGATTTACGAGAGTAACACTAATTAAACCGAAGCCTAAAAACGGTTACGTAATCGGAATAATTCACATCGTGTATGTGATGGTGACTGACTGTACTTCTTCCTTTTTCCTTATCTCAGGTGCAGTTACGGTTGCTTGGATGTCCATACTTTTATTTTTTATTTTTTAATTTTATCCATTTTCATAACTCTATTAACACGATATATATAACATTTAAATATAGTCAAAAATAAAAAACCTTAGATGCTAATTGTCCTTCGAGTAAACGGTGTAAATTGTAAAAAATATTTAGATCAAATGAGATCTTTCCGGTAAGAAAATTTACACGTTAGGACTAAAAGGATTATAAAGGATGCACATAAAGAATTTCTTTTATAATTATAAAGGATGATGTAATACGCTTGTTTCTTTCTTTAAAAAAAAAAAAAAAAAAAAAAAAAAAATTGAATGAAAAACGGGATGGGCTGTATTCTTGTAACACGTTGACATAATTAAATTGACGAAAGCATGTAGCCTAATACAATTATTTAATTTATTTTATTTCAATTAGGACAAAAAAGCTTCGCTATATATTTTTAATATATTTTTAATATATACTTTGTAGAATACAAAAAAACATTATAAAATAAATATACTGTATATTTTTTTTTCCAAAAAATCTAACATTCATAACTAAATATTTTTTTTAAAGATTAAAAATATAACTTAAAATTTAAAAAAGTAAAACAAAGAGATTTCGCAGAATTTCGGTGGGTAAATAATCTGGTGAAAATACTGATATTTTGAAAAGGGGGAAGGGGGGCAAATTCGATGAAGATGAGTGTAAGTATAGAATAGTTTGACGTTTTATGATTCTTTTTTAAACTCCAAAAGAATGAACATGCCGCATTTTTTTAAACACCCGCCATATTCTGCCTCATATTTATCCCGTTTCTCCATATCTTTGATATTGAAAATAAATATTAAAATTTATTATTTAATTTGAAAATTTTGGGAATATTAAAAATTACATTGTGCAGATTTTCAAATGGAAGCTCTCTGAAAAATTAATGTGAAATTTACATGAAAAAAGCACTGTTCCAAATTGCGGTAAATATCTGTAAAATATTTCGAAACATTTTCTTCAAAATCGAGTCAATTTTAAAATTTTAGGACTTTAAAATTTTAAAATTTCAAATTTCTGCTGCAATGTAAGAAGACAGGTTTCATAATATGGCAAATATGCCTAGAACGTTCTTCTTACATTTTTTTGGTTAAAATTTAAAAATTTTAAAATTTAAGACATGCTTCGAACGTTCTGCTTACATTTTTTTGGTTAAAATTTTAAAATTTTCATGGTTCAATTTTTTGGTTCATATTTTAAAATTAAAATTTTAAAATTTTAAAATTTTAAAATTAAAAATTTAAAATTCATTTAAAAATATCAGAAATGGCTTTTCAATTTTGAATCTCAAAAGAGCAATTTATTAAGTTCATAAATTCTGCTGACATGTAAGAAGACAGGTTTCATAGTATGGCTAATATGCTTAAAACTTTCTTCTTACAATTTTTTTTTTTTGTTAATTTTTTTGTGGCCTTTTTAAGGGAGGGAGGGGAATCATTTTCCAAATGATGACGCTAATGTTCAAAAAAATTCTTATTTCACGACGAAGATTGAAGAGGGAAAAAAGTGGAGCGGGGGTCATAAATCTCAACAAAAAAAAAAAAAAAAAAAAAAAAAAAAATAATGATTTGATATTTTAGCGGCCTTTTTTCACAAACCAGAAAATTACTCGAAGCTAGCAAACCCTTTTTCAGGTTAAAAACTGGTAGTGAATTAGCTACTTTCTTAAAGAGCTGCTAGCTTTTCAAAGCTAAATGTAGGAAAGAGGAAAGAAGCCAACTCGCCATGGCAATTGTTATTACAAGTTTCCAACTTTTTTTTTGGTCCGGAATTTTTCTTACTTTCTGGATTTGTCGATCGCCCCTCATGCCCCCCCCCCCAAAAAAAAAAAAAAATTCGGTCTCGGTTTCAGGAGTTTCAGAAAGTTTTTAACACGTCGACAAGTTTCTTCACCAGAAAAACTTTTTCTTGTAAAAAATTACTACATTTCTGTACCTGTTTTCCTTTTCAAAGCCCACGCATCTCCGTCATAAAAATAATTGGAGATACACTGTTTTGATTACTGTTAAAAATCAAGGGACTTCACGTTTAGCCGCTTATGACGTCGTAAACTCGTGGTCACGTGATTTAAAAAATAGTCAAAACAGACCATCTCCAATCATGCTTCCAACGGAGATACGTCAGGTGACATCCGGCGCACGGACTTGGCCTTGAATACACACTAGTCATGGCACCGAGTCAAACAAGAAAAAAAAGGGAGTCACCCAACCACCTGTGAGAGGGTTCGTGCATGAAAAACACCCACAACCAATAAAATTAATCTCCAGAATTTGAGAATTTTAATTCCAAAAAAACCGAATCGTAATTGCGTGTGTGTACGTATGTGCATTTCCTCCTTCAAATTTTATTAAATTTTTAATGAAAAGCTTTTTCCGATGATTAAATTTTAATTTTTTATCGTTTAAAAAAGAAAGTAAACTTAAAAAAAAACAAGTGCCACGACCTCCGAAAAAAAAAATCATATTATCGGATCGCCCTATATTTAATTTTATGAATAATTATTCACGCAAAGCAATCAATACCCTAAATCTAGATAATAACCTGGAAAAAAAAGGAGGAGAAAAAGGGAAAATAAAATCAAAAAAAATAAAAATAAAAAAGCGACGATGAATAATATACGGGAAAAAATTGTCTAATGTACACTTCCATGCCCGTCGGTTAATGATCATCAGTCATGAAAATGGGGGATTTTTTTTTTTTCTTCCCTTTGTTTTAGGGTTCCGAAAACCGTTACGCGACATTTTTGTTTTTGTTATTTTAACATTTTCCGAGTTAAGCTAAAGTAATTCTTTCAAACGGCACTTTTATCCTCTAGGACGAGAGTTTGAGTGGTTTGAATGACTTTCTCGCCGTTGATAACGTATTCCTCGACATGTGCCTTGTTTAGAATTACTTTAGGAGCCTCATCCTATGCATATTTGGCGGTTATGAAAATGTCAATGAAAAACGTCAGGGCGCAAAATAGAGCCAATATCCCGGCTGCGATGGTTTGGTCGTTGTACTGTTGAACGTTTTTGTAGATTAAAGTCCCTCCGTGATGTTTCCTGTAGTCTTCCAAGGAAACCCCGGCTGCAGCCACAAACAAACACCCACCGACAAAGGAGAAGAACATTTGCTGCGAATTTGTAATAACATGCATTGATTTTTATGTATATGAAAAAAAAGAGTGTGAAAATATGAAAATTATATGTCAGTTTGATTGGATTTGATCTGGTTTGGTTTCGTTTGGTTTAATTTTGGTTAGTTTGGTTTGGGTTAGTTTAGTTTAGTATAGTTTAGTATAGTATCGTTTGTATAGTTTAGTTTGTTAACAATATCGTTCGGTTTAATTTGGTTTAGTTTAGTATATGGTTTCAATTTGGTTCGGTATAGCATAGTTTATTTTAATTTGGTTTGGTTTGGTTTAGTATATGGTTTTAATTTGGTTCGGCATAGTAGTTATTCTAATTTGGTTTGGTTTTGGTACATTCGATGACGATTTGGTTAGGTTAGGTTTGGTTTGGGTCGGGTCGGTTTAATTTGGCATGATATGATTAGTTCATTTGGTTCAGTTTAGTATATGGTTGTAGTTTAGTCCGGTATAGTTCATTTGAATTTGAATTTGGTTTGGTTTTTTCTATTTCAGTCTGATGCGATTGTTTGCCACAACTTGGTTGGTTTACTTCACTCTGGATCGTTAGTCTAATTCGTTCCTGACAATTTTTCCTAAAAATAATAAATTCCTAATCCATTTTTTTTAATTTTTCCTAAAATTTTTTTTCTAACCATTTCTTTCATAATTTTCAATTTTCCTAAATTTTTTGATGCATAAAATAAAATTTCCTACAATGAATATTTTTCCTAATTTTTTAAATCACTAAAAAGATTTTTGGAAAATTTATTTATTTTAGAAATCAAAAAATTTTAGAAAAATTAAAAATTGAAAAAAGAAAAAAAAAAAAAAGTTAAAAGAAAACAATTTTAGGAACCATAATTTTTAGAAAATATGGATTAGGAATTCATTTTTTTAGGAAAAATGGCAGGGAATCGTCTAATTTGGTTTGGTCTGATTTCGTTTTGGTTTAGTTTATAGTTTGATTTAATTTAATTTTAGGCGACGGTTACATTACTCGAAAATTTTTGTTCGAAGAGTTTCAAAAATTTTTTCTCGATGAAAGGGTTTACACTTTTCGAACAAAGTTTCGATGATGTTTGATGATGTTGACGTTATTTTTGGGGTTGTATTATATTGTTTACGTAATGGGAGGATACATATTCATCGACCGAGTACCCATATTAATTTAAGTCATTTTTTCTTACACGCGGTAGGAAAAAAAGACCGAAATTAATCGGGATTCCCCCCCCCCCCCCCCAACTTTTTTTCGGTCTTTTTTTCCTACCGGGTGTTAGAAAAAAATGACTTAAATTAATATGGTACTCGGTCGATGATATTATGTATCCTCCATTACGTAAAAAATATAATACAACCCCAAAAATAACGTCAAACATCATCAAACATCATCGAAACTTTGTTCGAAAAGTGTAAACCATTTCATCGAGAAAAAATTTTTGAAACTCTTCGTACAAAAATTTTCGAGTAATGTAACCGACGCCTTAATTTGGTTCACTTCTGCTATAATTGGTTTGGTTTAGCACGGTTTTAATTTGGTTGGACGTAGTTTAGTTTAGTTTAGTTTAATTTAGTTTGATTTGGTTCATTTGGTTTTAGTTTAAGCTTGGAAAATAAATAAAAATTAATTTGCGCTAAGATTAGTTTAATTAGGCTTTTATGAGTCATATCAAGCCACACATAATAATTTTAAACATTTACTTTTGCATTTCCCCTTGTATGCAAAAATAAATTTTCTAATCCAGCACCCCTTTTATCACCTGAGAATCGAGTTTCAGAACTTCCTTTCAAATGAATTAATTTATTACTACGAGAAGGTTAACCAACCCACCCCCCCCTCCCCCCCTATTCCACTCTAACGAGCTCAGGGAAAAAAACGAATCATCTTTGTGGAACAAAATGTCTCAGAATTGATTCATTCACCTAAGAGCAAGGTGGCACAATTTGCTCTTTCGTTGTTTTTTAAAGAAGTATGTCATCTTAGAATCACAGTTCACATAAGAAAAGTATGGAAAGTTCATAGCCCGACGAATTGTAAGATGAAATACAACTTTAATATTTGCCAAATTAGCCTCTAAAACTGTTCAGAAGTCATTTTATCCTTAAGCGACAAAATTTAGGGTCATGAATACCTTACGTAACCCTCTTTCCGCTTATTTGGACCCCTTTCCCAATTTCCTAACACTAATTTACTTGTCTCACAGAAAGTAACGCTACTTTGACACCCCTTCCTTTCTTTCTCCTAGTGTCATGTATATACGGGCCACTTTTTTTACGAAAATTTTGCATTGGGACCAAAGATTTTTTGCACCATTTTTTGTGTGTAGCAAAAATGGCTAAAAATTCATCAACTTCCGGGGGTTTTCGAGGACCCTAAATTTTAATAAAAGACAATTTCCAGAGCTTCACAATCCAAAAATCTCCAGTAAACTAAAAGTATAACAATCGAGATTAGGGAACGGGTTGAAAAAATAAAATGGACCTCCCATAAGCTAAACATAGGAAATTATTGTCAAGTTAAAAAAAACGGAATTCACCTTCTCAGAGCGTTGCAAATCTACATGTGGATACATATAGATTACTGTACCAAATACTTGTACCGCATGTGTGTAATGTAGGGCCCCTAAAATCATCCGAAAATCGCGGTGTTGGCCCCTAAAGAATTTAAACAAATTCAGTTTGTTCAGCTAGCATAAGACAAAGCTCCCACACACCAACAGGCATGACCATGCATATCCGAAAGATTTTATACGCTCGTAAAAAACGATTTTCTAGGCACCGCAGAGGGTAACCAATAAATTAAAAAATCGTTACCGAAAGAATCCTAAATTTAATTTAATATAAAATGAAAAATCCTAACATCAAAAAGCACAAAAAAAGAAAACACAGAAAGGGAAAAGGATGTTGGAAAAAAAAAAAGAATAATTAAAATTATCGCTTACTCACCGTTCTTTTAGGTACCCTATCCCCTGCCAAATGGGATATAATTAAAATCGTGTTAATAATTATATATCCAGGCCATGATACGTATACGATCCCGGAGTGATTTTGATCGAAGGCCAGAATTCCATTATTGGTCGGGTCGACTATTAATCCAACGATAACGATGGATAGACACTGAAAAGTAAAAAAAAAAAAAAAATCTAAATAAATTTAAATATATAAAAAAACCAACGCGCCTAATAAATTAGTTTAACTGGTTGAGTGAGATAGTAAAGGGGTCTTTCATCGTACGTACTACCTGTCCCATGGCATTAGTTTTTTTTTTTTTTCTTCCTCTTTTACGTTTTAGAATGAACTATGTGAATTAAAATACTTTCACGTGAAATTTTAATATAAAAAACAATGCTTTGCGCCAAAAAAGATTGTTTTTGTTTTAAAAGAATAACAAGACCTTGACTTTTGCGGCGTAGTCTTCCTATTACTTAGGTTTTGCTCCAAGTTAAATTTTTTATGCTTCGTTATAAAGTTATTATAAATTGAATATTCGAAGGCACGATGACGATCATCATTATGTATTTATTATTAAAATTACGAACAGCGGAAATCCGTCTTTTTGGGTTATAAAAAAAAATATGTATCGTTTTACGATTTTAACAAGATTCTCAAGATTTTTTTTTTCATGATAAAAATCATCTCAAGGTGATGCAAACTTAATTTTAATTTTTTTAGCCCTATTCCCGAAATTTTTTAAAAATTATTTGTGTGAATTATGCCGAATCTAAAATTTGTTTTTACGTGGGGGCACTGGTGGTCCCCTAAAATACTTAACTTTTTTAAAATTATCGGAAAAATAACATAGATATCGATTTATATGTTCTCCGGCACCCTGATTTCAAATCTCATATCGGATTTTACGTAAGGGGCACGTGCCCCCCCAGAAAATCAACTTGTCTTAAATTAACTGCCTCCCGGAAAATTAAATTTTTTTAATTTTTCAAAAATCGATTATTTTTTAACAAATAATAATTAAGAATGTCGAAAATTTTAAATAGGCTTAGTCCGCCATTTCTAATTTAGATTTTTTTCAAAATTCAAATGTTCAGGCCTCGAAGTCCTTTTGGATCTCAAAATTAGGGACTTTAGGGACCGGGAAAGGTATTTTTAAGGACCATTTAAGGACCATCAAGAAAACGTTTTTGTGCTACCGTAGCACATCAAAGATTAATAAAAAATTGTTTTTCTTATATAATTAAGAAACTTTCAATAAAAATTAATTAGAATAAAATAAAATGAAATAAATATTAGAGAATAATAAAAAAGGAAAAAAATTTTAAAATTAAAAAAAGGTAACAACTAAGATTTTTACTTCTTTCTTTTATTGTCCTTTCTGAATTTTTTTTGTTTAATACAGTAAACCCTCGTCCAACGCGACCCCCAGCAACGCGGATCCAGTTATACGCGGTTTGTATTTTGAGACCAAAAATTTCGCTTAACGCGGTTCTGACTCATATATACGCGGATTTTCTTAAATAAATTTAAAATAGACTCAATTTCCACTCCCTTAACATGTTTGTAATTAGCTTTTTAGGATCCAACAGACCGATTTTTACAAGCAGATTTAAAGCAAATTCCTTTGTTGAAGTTCAGTGTCTCTGTTAAGATGGCCGGGTAAACGTTTTGGAACGATTTGTATATTCTTATTCTATTTAACTTTGCTGGCTGGTAACTGGTGACTAAAGGCTGGAAAGCTTTTAACTGAAAATCATGTTTTTTTTTTATTTTTGTTGGGCAGTCTCCTATGCTTGTCCCCGAACCCCCCTTTTCCCATAAGAAGTTAACCTCACGCAACGCGATTTCGCGCTACGCGGCTTTTTCGCGGAACGTAACCCTCGCGTTGGACGAGGGTTTACTGTATTTTTCTTTTATTGTTATTGTTATTGTTTTAGGAGAAAACTAATGCCTTTTTAAGGCCACACTTTCAAAAAAAGGGACTTTAAGGACCTCGCTTCGAGGCCTGGACTTTAGATTCAGAATTACCAGTTCAAAAAACCCCCCAAATATTTAGTTTTAATTATTTTTAAACTTACTGCCTCTACACAGAAACTTTGTTTTGCCCATAAGCTAAACATAGGTGAAACATCTTGTTAAATACTGCATAAATGACTGTTCATCCGTTATTTACTTGCTTTTTAAGTTCATAGGGATAAAAAAAAAGCAACAAATGAGGCATTTACAAAATTCAAATCTAGAAAATCTGTAATATTTGAAATAAGATTTTACCAAACATCCGCCATCTTGAATTTTGGTTTATTTTTTAAATTTTGACTTCATATTCGCTTTCAGCAGTTCAAAATATCCCTAATTACATCGTTTTTACAATCTTTCAAAAAAATTCAAGTTTGGCAGGGTTGTAAAACTCACGGATCTATATGGACCCATGGGCATTAAAATCCATGGGTCCACATATGGATCCATGGGCGCCAAAGGAATATTCATTATTTCGAGCTTAAGCATAAGGGCGAAAAAATAAGTATCTATAACACTTATTATCCCAACTTTTTCAAAAAAACTAAACTCCAAAGTTCCTACTAAAGACCAAAGTAACAGATTTTGAGGGGAAACTAAAGCTAAAAAGATGGGTTTAGTGAATATTTTTTCTGACAGGCAGGGAAAGAAGGATCAAATATTTTTGTAAACATGTTACTGTAATATTCGAATGACATATTTTTAAAAAAATAAAAATTTTGGCTTTTTTCCTTTTTTTGTGCCCATTAAAAAAAATTCTCGTTTCCCATCAAAAGCTCACAGTTTGAAGTTCGCTGCCAGATATGTACATCTGAATAAAAACTCGAATATTTACTTTAACAGTCATCGTTTAAATTTGCAATAATATAGACTACTTAAGCTTCTTTGAGTCATCTTATTCTCATCATTTGAATAAACTTTTATAGAAATATGCAAAGCTATATAATCTTGCTTTAAGAACGAGTCTTGTCTTTTTGCTTAAACCTTTCTAATTCGAAAACAAAGTGCCAGTATTATATTTTACGAAAATATAATATTTTTAAACAAACGTCGATTCTGAATTTATTTTGCTGTTTTTTTTTTTTTTTTTTTTTTTTTTTTTTTTTTTTTTCCAGCCTATATGATTTATTTATTTCCAGCACAAAAAAAAATTACAGCCCACAAAGAACCTTAGGATTCCTTCATTTTTATTTTCTAAAAAAAAGTTGAAAGTATACTCCACTTTTCAAAAAAAAAAAAAAAAAAAAAAAAATTCCATAAGTATTATTTTTTTAAAAAAAAAACGGCTAAATTTGCATGACGCTACCAATCGGAAACGGGTTAAGAAAAAAAAAATACTACGTTGAGAATGTACCTGAACTTGAATCAAAACCTAGAAACACGTATGGGCGAGGTATTTGTAAAATGAGTACGACCACCTTTATTTACGTTGAGTGCATTCAAGATTCCACCTATAGCATTTTTTTTTTTTTTTTTTTTTTTAACGAACATGCGCGACTGGTACTGGTCAGGCGACTGTTATCCATGTAAACATACCAATGCAGTTGTGCATTAAAAAAAAAAAAACACGAAAAAGTATTTTAAAAAAAAGTAAAAAAAATCTTCCAGACAGTACCTACTAACGTTTTGTACTTTAACTTTTGCACTCTGTAATTATTTTGCGTCTCAAACCTAACCAAACCTGGTTCGATTAAAAAAAATTCCAACCGACGAAGAAAAAAAAAAACGATTAATTTATGCAAATTTAATCCGATCAGCAAAATCAAACACTATTAGATTACACTTTTCGCTAAGAATTAAAAAAAAAATAATAATATAAAGTTAAAACAATTTTTTTTTTTTATAAAGTTTCATAACTCAAAAAAAATTCCCTTACCAGTTCTATCACTTTGCAAATCAAAGGTATCGATGATCTCGAAAAAAATCGAGCTTTGTTGCTGTCACTTGTCATAGCCATTGTTGGGTTAACCAAAACAAAATCAACCAATCAAATAAAATTTCACAGTCGAAACATATCACTTATAAACTCCGGATCGTACACAATGGCTTCTCTGTCACCGCGCGATCGCATACTGCCCAAGAATGTGTTTAGTACATGCGTACAAATTGAATCTCAATGAAGAAAGGGTATAACTGGGTCAGGTTACAAACTCGTTTCTTCCACACATCTTCCTAACCGCATCTTCCTAACCGATTTTCCTTTCGCTTTTTTTTTTTCTCTCCAAAGCGAAAGGTTACCTTCTCCTGCCACGACCCATTTCCCCCGTTTTGAAAATCAAGTTTTTCGCGCCAAAAATCCTTCGTTCAAAATCGGATTCCGCAGCTTTTGCCCTTTTGCTTCTTCGACACTTATTTAATAAGTTTAATTAGAACGATTCTATGAAATGAATCATAATCTTTGTTCTAGTGAAGCCGTACCATCGATTTTTTTTTCGGAAAAATTAAAACCTTGGATTTTTTTCCAAAGGGGAATTTTTATTTATAAAAAAAATTAAATTAAAAAAGTCGCATTTCCGGTTCCAAAAGGATGAGCATGACTTCCGTTACCGAACAACCATAAGCTAGTTTAGGTGGAGTCAGATCACGTGATGTGAATTAGGTCAAGGTATCATTTAAGATCAAAATATTTAAACGAATTTTTTTTTACTACTGTTATTGTGAATTTCCGCTATGATGAACATTTCGCGGAAATAAACATTAATTTAATATTTTATGGAGAATATAATTCGGTAATTGTCTCCGTATGTATGCTTTTTAGTTCTAGAAAAACAAAATAAATAAAAGAATAACAATAATCATTTAATTGTTATTTTTTTCTGGCGCCAATTTCAAACCATTGTATGCACTTGAGAGAGTGGAATTCTTATCAGGAGGTGAACGAACTTTTTTTTTGCCACTTAAAAGGTAGTTTTTGTTGTGATGATGAAATTAAGATTTTTGGCATGAAAATAAAAAGTAGGCAAAGAATTGCGTACTCTTAAAAGAAAGTCTTCTTCAAGCACACTTGAGATGGCTTGCAGAAAATAAATGTACAGAATTTTTTTGGCATATGCATCAGACTCTAATTCACCACCGTAACTAATTCTTGGTGATATCAATGGTCACTTCTGTAACATGCAACACACAACACATAGTGCAATAGTATACTCTCAATAGGGTGGCTCGAAAAACGCGAATTTTCTAATTTGAAAACACTTGACGCCTTCTTCGCCAACTTTTTATTCTCATGCAAAAAATACTAATTTCATCACCACAACAAAAACTACCATTTAAGTAGGAAAAAAATCTTGAATTCGAAAAATTGGGAATCGACGCCAGTATTAACCCTAATTTTTTTCAGATTTTCTATGCGACATCTAAGGTGCCCAAGTTTTAAAAAACCCTTACAAAGGCAAACATTTTTTTTTTTTACTTAAAAAGGTATCATTTTATATTGAAAATTTTGCGTAGATTATGAATATGAAGTTTAAAATTCATTTTTCATTACTCATACGCAAGAAAGTCCCTTTTTAAGTGCTGTTCGGGGGAGCAAAAAGCGTAAATTTTTTAAATAACGAAAGTCCCACGAAAAAGTGCGTTATAAAATTTTATAACTATTTATAAATTTTTATAATTAAAATTTTAAACTGAGCAATATATTAACTTGATGCTTGAATTGCACTATATTTAGCATATGGGGACTTTATAGGATCTTTTTTAAACATTTTTCATGAGAAAAAGAAGGAAAATAAAATTACAATTTTTTGGAATAGAACCCGAGCCTTGTAGTGGACTTCCCAGCCGCCTTTATCCACTACACCTCTTTTTAACTGATTTTTAAAAGCGGCAATATGGTTCTTAAGTTGCCAATTATTTTGACTTATACACAGTAAAAAATTTTATGTCAAAATCAACATAAGTCAACATAACTAGGTTCACATAATTCTTATGTTGTTTTTGTTTATGTTTACCTTTTGGGAAAAACAATAGAAAAAATTTATGTGGACCGCTTAGAACATATTTACATAATATTTTTTACTGTGTAATATTTTCCAGATTTTTCCAAATTTTCGGTTTATTTTTTGTATTTTTAATTTGACAAAGGCTCAAAAATAAAGAAAAACAGAAATCGAAAAATTCGGGAAGCGTTAGAAGAAAATAAAAAAACTTAGAAAAAAACTGAAAATATTTTTTGTTATAACATTTTATAACGGATTATAAATATATGTCTTTTTTGGCGGGTTATAAAATTTTATAACAAAGTTTAAGTTTTTAACAACTCAATTTTATACCCCACTTTTTCTTGGGGTGGCATTACTTTTTTTTTCCACGGACTGAAAAGTGAGCTTTTTAGTACCTAACTTTTTAGTTTAGAAAACCAAAATAATAATAATACTATATTGTAAAGAACTACAGTACACATGGCGGATAGTTGCGGAGCCCGCCTAGCTCTAAATTAAGCTAATAAATTTCTCTAAAATAATAAAAATTAAAAATTCTCTAAAATAATAAAAATTAAGCTAAAAAACTCTAATTATTTAGCTAATAAATTTCCTATTTTCATTCGTAATGAAAAATATGTTTTACACCAAACACAACAAGGGTCCCTTATCTGAATGTGAGACAGCGTTGCGTTGCGTTGCCTAACCTCGCCTTCGGCTCGACTTGGCAACCCCGCTGCCTTTAGCTCAGAAAAGTGCCACTTGCTGTCCTTGGTATAAAAAATACTATTTGCGCTTAGTTTTTAAACTAAGTGGGAAAAAAGTCTAAAGAATTTCAGTTTTAAAAAATAGGCCTAAAGCTCAAAAATCGTGCACTTAAAATGATTTCGGACTTATTCATATTCGTAATCTACGCAGGATTTCCGATAGGAAGCGATACTTTCTTTAGCAAAAAAAGAATCCCAAGAAAAAGTGTGTTATAAAATTGAGTTATTAAAAACTTAAAATTCGTTATAAAATTTTATAACCCGCCAAAAAAGACATTTATTTGTAATTCGTCATAAAATTTTATAACACATTCTTTTCAGTCTTTTTTTAAGTTTTTTTATTTTCTTTTAACGCTTCCCGAATTTTTAAATTTCTGTTTTCCTTTATTTTTGAGCCTTTGCCAAATTAAAAATACAAGAAATAAACCGAAAATTCGGAAAAATCTGGAAAATATTAAAAGTCAAAATAATTGGCAACATAAGAACCATATTGCAGCTTTTAAAAATCTGTTAAAAAAAGGTGTAGTGGGAAAAGGCGGCTAGTAAGTCGACCACTAGGCTCGGGTTCTTTTATTCCAAAAAACTGTAATTTTTTTTCTTTTTTCCTCATGAAAAATGTTTAAAAAAGAGCTTATAAAGTCCCCATATGCTAAAAATAGTGCAATTCAAGCAAAAAATTAATATATTGCTCAGTTAAAAATTTTAATTATAAAAATTTTTAAATAGTTATAAAATTTTATAATCGGCCAAAACGTTATTAGAGTTATAAAATTTTATAACGCACTTTTCCCTGGGATAGTTATTTTTTGCCCTAATACACGAGCTTTTCAAAATCTTCAAAGTCATTGCTGCATCTCAAGATGTTCAAAAAATCTGAAAAAAAAAAAAAAAAAGGGTTAAATATTATAGTTAATAGGGTTATAATAAGACATCGATTCCCATATCAGGCGTTTTCAAATTCAAAAATTCGCATTTTTCGATTTACCCAAGCCCCCAAGGTTCTTGTCTTCCCGCCCCAAGCTGGGGTGTGCCTGTCCGTACCAAAACATCTTTGCCCTCCCAAAAAAAAATCTGAAATGATGCCCCTGGCAGTACACCAAATAAGGTCTATTTTATCATAAAGAGAAGGGGGAGGGAGTCAAAAATCGCAAAAACCGCAAAAACTTGCTTAAATAACGATTCATATTTAAAGCCCCGGGCAATCTTTTCCCAATTAAAGCGACGGCATAATATTTTAATTTATCTCTCTAAAAAAGTTCCCACTTTTTATCTATTTTGCCTGAAAGCTTGTCAGCTCCTCACTTGTCAGTATTTTTCCTCCCCACTCCAATAAAATCTTCAATACTTCATCAGAGATATTTTCTTCCGAAAAAACATTTGGATTTTTACTATTTTTCGACTTAAAGAATTTTCTCCGTCCTTCCTCTGTCAGCATGTTTTCGGCGCTCGTCAGCAACAGTTTCAATAATTCGACGTTGTTTCGCTTAACCAACATAAGCAAAACGTTTCCTATTTTTCCTTCTCCTGCCATAAAAAATTTTAATCTTTCCTCCTCTGTCAGAAAATTTTCCTTTTCAGCTTCCGCTAACAAAATTTCAACGGTTTCCAGATTATTTTGTTCGCAAGCTACGTACAAAGCATTTTGGGAAAAAACATTTTCCATCAGGAAAAAAGTTTTCCTCTCTTTAGGAGCTAAAATTTCTTTAGATATTCTTAATACGGCTTTCGTTATTTCAGAGCTTTTTCTCCCAGCTGCCAAAAGCAGAAGATTCCCTCCGATTTCGTAACTTCGAAACATAAAAAATTGATTTCGCTCTTCGGGTAATATTTTCCCGGATTCGTTTACCAAAATCTGTAATATTTCCGGGTCTTCTTGCTCGACAGCAAAAAATAGGATATTTTGGGAAACGTCATTTAAAGCGGTAAAAAATTGTTTTCGTTCGTCTCTAGTTAATGTTTGCTCCGCATTTTCCAGTAAAATTTGAATTACTTTTGCATTGTTTTGTCGGATAGATGACATGAGAATGTTTTCGCCTCCGGAATTCTTCTCCATAAAAAATTTCCTCTGATCCGACGAAGAAAAAATGGATTTAATTTTTTTAAGTAATGTTTCTACAAGATAAAAATGACGATTTTTCGCAGCGACATGCAGAGCCGTCTCCCCTTTTCCATCTTTCAAAAGTATGATTTGCTTTTGCTTGGACTTCGGGATTTTTTCCATCGCTTCGAATAAAATATCGCAAATTTTGGGGTTACCGCTGATTGAAGCACTGTAAAGGAGGCCAATATTCCCGTCGCTTTCTATCGTGATTAAATCCAAATACGATTCGAAAAATGATTTTAAATTGGAAAATAACACGTAGAAAATGTTGCTGTTGCTTTCTAAAACATTGACATGTAAAGGTCTTCCTAGCAAATTCTTTTCTTGGGCTTTCTTCACTTCATGAACTCCAACGAAACCCTTCAGCCAGTTACCGAAAGAGATTTTAGGTCGAATCTGAAATGATTTCACTCCAAGCACTTCCAAAGTTTTCGGGTTAATTTTTTTCGGATCGACTTTCTGAAGCTGGCAATCGATAAATCTCCTGATTAATTTGTACTCTGTTTTCGCGACGACTTCACCCAACAATTTTTCCGCGGTTTCCACGAAGTCCGTTTTTTCGTTCGTTTCGTCTGTTAAAAATTCCACTAATATTTTCGCGGAGTAAAATTCCCGGAAAGTAAAATGAAAAAACTGTAAATTTTCGTTTTGCAACTGAACCAAACCGATGAGTAACAACGACGGCTGGTACCTGTTAAAATCGTCCAGGGATATTTTTTCCCTGTCGAAGAACCTCATCGTTAAATTTTTGTGATAGCGCTCCAATCCGGTTTTCAGCAACAATTTACTCTGACTTTCCTCCACGTGTTTTTTCTTGAAATAAACGTCGTACTTCCGGTCGACGTACCTGTCGTACACTTCGAAAGGGTCACTCCCTAAATACGAAAAATCTAAATCCGAATTTCTCCTCGACCAATTTATAAAATATTCCGTGGAATTTTCCAGGAGCAAATTAAGTTGGAGCGGAGTCCCTAAAATCGTGGATAAATTTTCCTGGAATATCGACTCCATTTTTTTAATGTAATTTTCGACGTAAACTTCCAATTTCGCCTCGCTAAACGCATCGGAAAATTCATTTTCGTCTAATATCAAATTTAAGCGATCTCTGTAGTATTTCTGAATGAATTCCCTTTTCATGTCGTTGTCGATGGGATCGAACCGCAACGCAAACGTATTTAACGTGGATTCCAAAGCTCCTTTATAATGCAAACGAGACGCGATCCAAATTTTGGATTTGGTTTTGTTCTTCAAAAACGACAGAAGTCGGAGAGTCTTATTTCTATCTTCTTCGTCAAGCAGTTCGTCGAATCCGTCAAACACCAACAACAAATCTTTCGAAATTTTTTTCTGAGGGTCCAATAGAGACTCGAAAAAAAAATTTGTTAAAGTATTGTTCAGGTTTGGCTCAACCCCTTGTAAAAAACTGATGACGTTTTTAATAGCCAAATCCGTAGACGGCAGATTTCTGATGGTTTTTAAACAGTCTTTCAGATTTATCCTGATTATCCAATGCCTTTTGACCACAGCAGACGATTCATATAATTTTGTAATAGTCGTGCTCTTTCCCATTCCGGGCTCGTCGGAAATAACCACTGCTTTTTTATCGATGATGTCTTTAACCAAGTCGCTTTCTTCTATTAAATGCGATTCTGCACTGAAAGCTCCGTAAAATCGTCTGATATAACCGCGTGAATTTTTCCAAATTAAAGCACCGTTTTTCACCTGGAACCAATGAACATTTCCTTCAGGATCCTGCTTAACTTCTGATCCGTTTGATTGTTTGACGTTTGGATATTTCTTTTCCCAGTTTTCAATTAAAGTTCCGCCTCCTAAAAAAAATATACGGAAAATTACTTACAAGATATGAAGATTAAAATGCATAATTTTTCGGTACATTCGATTCGTTTTTTCGCATTTTATTAAATGGGTAATTCTTGAAAAACGTCCCGTGTCGGGAAAGACAAATAAAGCACTTTTTGATAGTGAAAAAAAGGCTGAAAAGTAATAAATTTTTTCTCAAGAGGGATATCGTTCTTCACCTTCCAAAACACCAATTCACAACAACAACAAAAATTTTTCTCGTTGCATCCTTAATGAGAAGCTGCTAAAAAAACAAAACGTGTCGGAAGGACAAATAACGCACTCTTTATCTAATTAAAAAGGCTTAAAAATAATTTTTATTTTCTTTTGAAAAGGGATATCATTCTTTACCTTCTAAAAAGCAAATTCACTGTAAAAAATTTCCTTTTCAGTGTGTGTTTGATGAGATATTAAGCAATATTGCCTAAATATAAAAAGGAACGTTTTTTTAAGAATTACCCAAATACTGCATTAATCACGGTCACAAAGACAGATCCAGAGGCTACCCCTAGAGAAACTGTCCCTTTAAAGTACAGAGGCCATTCAAGTATTACGTAAGTTCGATTTTGGTGAATTTGAACCCCCCCCCCCTTCCCGGTTGTAAGATATTTCGCCGTTCTTAGCTTATGGAGAAGATGGTTAATGCGGACCCCCGCCCCCCTAAAAATCTTACGTAGTACTTGAACGTTCACACACTAAGGGTGGACGATTTTAGAAAAAAATCGAAAAATCGATTAACCGAAAAAAAATAAATCGATTTTTTAAATTTGATTTTTTTTGGTCGATTTCTATTGGTTTTTATCAACAATACATACACACATCCCTAAAAACAAGTCTTTTAGGAATAATTTATGCCCTAACCAATCAAATTTGTAAATAAAAGTGGAATTTTAACTTTTGGGATGCTTTGAATCGACCATAGATCAGGGATTTTTGAGCGCCCATGTTTAGCTTATGTAAGCTCAGAAACCGAAACGGGAACGTTTCCTTTGTTCCCATAAGGTAAACATTAGAAAGGGAAGCTGTCATTTTTGCTAATTTCACTCCCTGCCATAGGTATTAGAATTAATTAAATTTTTAAGCAATTGAGGAGAAATTTAAATAAAATTCCCACTTTTTAATTATTCGATTTTTTCAAATTTGATTAATCGATTTTCAATTTTTATAAAAAATCGAAAAAAATCAATTTCTTAACCTTCGATTAATCGAATCGAATCGCCCATCCCAAAGTACTAGGATTTGCGTTCTAAAGTCCAGCAGGACCTGAGTCTAGGGTTCAGTGAAATTTCTGGTCAAGAGGACGTAGAAGAGCACTGGAATAAGGTTAAAAAGGTTGTCGTCTCAGTGGGAGAGGAACACCTAAAGGCGGATCCAAGGGTAAAGCATAAATCCTGGATGACAGATGAGATTCTTGGGCTGATGGAACAGAGGAGAGAATGCAAAGGGCGCGATCCTGACGGTTATAGGGCACTTCAACGACAAATCAGAAATAAGATCCGTGAAGCTGTAAAGCAGAAGCTTCCGAGAAATGCCATGAAATCGAAGAGTTGCAAAGCCGGTACGATACGTTTAACCTGCACAAGAAAATCAAAGAATTTACAGGGGAACGGCCTAGGCAGTCTTTCGGGGTACTGCTCGATGAAAATGGACGGTTGGTCACCAGTACTTCCGAAAAACTTAAAGTCTGGGAGAGATACGTATCCAAACTCTTCGACGACGACAGACCCGAAGATCACGGGATTAGGGAAGCTGATACTGGTCCGGATATCTTAGAGCGGAGGTGATTAAAGTCATAAAAGAGCTGAAACCGGGAAAAGCTGTAGGACCCGATGGAGTTCGTGCAGAATTGCTTAAGGTTTTGAGTGACGATGAAGATCTAGATGTCCTCACATCCCTTTCAATAAGATTATCGGAGCGGTAATTTCCCTGAAGATTGGCTAAAATCCACGTTCATTCCTCTTCCAAAGAAAACGAACGCCAGGCGTTGTGAAGAATACCGAACCATCAGCCTTATGAGCCACCTATTAAAGCTCTTTCTGATAGTCCATGGAAGGGTCTTTCGAAAGTGCGAGGCACTTATGTCTGATACTCAATTCGGGTTTCGTGGAGGTTTTGGCACGCGCGACGCTTTGTTTACCTTACAAGTACTCGTGCAGCGATGCCGAGATGTAAACAAAGATGTCTTTTTGTGTTTCATCGACTATGAGAAGGCGTTTGACAGGGTTCAACACCAGAAAATGTTAGAAATCCTTCAGCGCATAGGACTCGACAGTCGGGATGTGAGACTTATTGCCAACCTCTACTGGAACCAGAACGCAAGCGTGCGGATCGAAAATGAGTTATCGGAGGAAGTCCAAATACAGCGTGGCGTTCGGCAGGGCTGTGTATTGTCTCCGTTATTATTTAATTTGTATTCGGAGATGATCCTCTCGGAAGCTTTAGACGGCCTAAATCTAGGAATCGTGATCAACGGCGAAGAATCAACAATTTGCGTTATGCAGACGACACGGTCTTACCGACAGGTAGTGCAGAAGATCTGCAAACTTTGCTCGATCATGTTAACGAAATGAGCAATCGGTACGGCTTAACCATAAATTCGCGAAAAACAAAGTTTATGGTTGTCAGCAGGAAAATGTTGACGTGAGAATCTTTATCGCCGGAAAGGAAATTGAACGGGTCCACTCGTATAAATATCTTGGTGCTGCGTAAATGATTCTTGGGAGTGTAACCAGGAAGTCCGAGCACGTATTGAGCAAGCCAGAGGAACTTTCTTCAAAATGAGGAACCTGTTGTGCAATCGCAACTTGAGTCTCCAAACAAGGGTCCGTATCGTCCGATGTTACGTTTTTCCCGTGCTCTTATATGGACACGAGGGATGGACTTTAACTAGGGCGTTGGAAAAGAAGTTGGAGGCTTTTGAGATGTGGGTATACCGTCGAATGCTTAAATCTCGTGGACTGACAGGGTGAGAAATACTGACGTCTTGGCTCGTATGGGAAAGGAGTTGGAAGTGCTGTACGAGATCAAGCGTCGGAAGCTCGATTATTTCGGCCACGTGATTCGAAATGAAAGTACCGCCTCCTTCAGCTTGTGATGGAGGAAAAATCGAGGGTAAGCGCAAGCAAGGCCGTAGGAAGACCTCATGGCTTAAGAATCTCAGAGACTGGTTTGGTGTTGATTCCTTGAGTCTTTTTAGAGCGGCGGTCTCAAAAGTAAAAATATGCCAGATGATAGCCAATCTTCGTCGCGGAGACGGCACTTGAAAGAAGAAAGAAGAAGAAAGTACTAGGATTTAACTTCAACAGCAGACGACGGTTTAAGCAAGGATCGTTTAAGACCACTGATCTTCTTCGGATACCGTAGACTGGGGTGAAGTTGAAAGACTTTATAGCTTGCTTGCTCATAAAGCCTTTATTAACATTTTTTTTTCTTCGAATTTTTTTTTAAAATTTGGGTCTCCACAAGAAGTTTTAATCCCGAGAATTTCGATTTTTTTGACCTTTTCGAAAGCTCGGAAAAAATTAAAAACCCCTTTTTTTCAACTTCACCCCACGGTGAAGTAAATTTGAAAGTTGCTTTATTTTTTTGCTCCGGTGCCCGAAATAATTGAGACAGCACCTCCGACGTATTAGAAATAAATCCTTCCAAACCTGTCTTTATGACCGCGAATATTTATTTACTACTGCTGTACATCATTGTACCAACCTGAAAAAATAAACTTTTCCTCTTTGCAAGTTTCTATCAGTTTTTTCAACTTATTTCCATCAACCACAATCTCCCTGATTTTCCTTTTCATATAAAAATCCGGATTATAAATTTGTTGCAACATGAAAGTCCCATTGATCACGTTAATCAAATAAACCTTTTTACGAGGATTACTCTGGCAAAACTTTTTAAAATCTTCTTCGAAATTCTCATTGGTCCACAGCACGCTTTTATTCACGACTACATAATTCTTCAGGTTTACTTGAGCAATTTCATCATCCCTCAAATTTAATTTTCCGATCAAATTATCTCTGTCATTTTTGTCCCCCATGAGAACGAAAATCCTGTCCGATTTTTTTATTTCCCTCGTCAAAGACGAGATGCTGATTTCTTGAACGATTTGAGCGTAGGAACCTTCCAAACTGCTGATGCCAAAAATTTTATTCCCAATTTTATGTTGTCCGTCGGAAACGAGTTGACCGATCACGTCTGCGTTAACCAACTTGCGGAATTCCGTGTCCTGGCCGAACAAATTATTCAAATTAGTTTTCTTCCCTTGGAATGATATTTCTTTTTCCAAAATTTTCTTTTGTGATTCAAAACCCAAATCGTCGAGACAAAAATTTTCGTCGCGCAATAAACCCCAAGAAGGATTACTTTCCAACAATTTTTCAATAATCTCCGACTGATTTTCCTCTGCTACGAATATAATTTTCTTACGGTCTCCCAATCCGTAAATTATATCTAAAATTCCTTCTTTTAATAATGAATTTCTAACTGAATCACAGTCTAACAGTAGAAAATCTGTTGCTTCCGAGCCAAAAGCAATTTTTATATCGGTAAAAAAATTAACGCAGTCTTGGAATTTGAAAACGACGAAATTGTCGTAGTAATCGACGTAAGTTTTACGGTGAAGCGCTTGAAGAACTCGAAGCAAACCCAATCGAGTATTTTTTGTAATGAAAAATGATATTTTCTGATTGTTTAAAAACTCATGCAAAAATTCTAGGTTTTCGAAAAACAAACCGCATTTGATCAAAGCGCTAATCTCTCCGAATTTTTCATTCAACGTTTTTATCATGTTCCTTGGCTTTATGAGGAAACTTCGACTCACAAATTCTCGACATTTCGGTGTTACTTTTTCGTTGTAAAATTTTAATAGATCTTCGACGTTAATTTTCAGCCAGTCTTCCCCGTTTTTGAATGCTGTCAAAATTTGAGATACTCGCACGATCAGTTCGGAATGATGAAATTCAGGCTCGTACTCAAAAGCTCTGGCAATAATTTTCGATTCGTCTCCACTGAAATTATTCAAATTGCGGCGAATGTTTTCAGTTATATTTCCAAATTCGTCCTTTCCTGAAAAAATAAAAAGAAAATGAGCATTCGCAGTAAAAATTTGAAGGCAAAGTTTTTACTGAAATTATCTGAACGAAGCAGAGCCGAAGAGGGTAAAGCCGAGGCTGAATGGACATCTTATGAATAAAATTAGGGGGTGGGCGATTTTTAAAAAAAAATCAAAATATCGATTAATCAATTTTTACTATTGTCGATTTTTTTAAATTGATTAATCGCAAAAAAATTGAAAAAAATCGATTTTTTTGGCCGGTTTCTATCGGTTTTGACGTAGGACTGGACTATGTCTTTGGGCACGGTCCTGGGGAAATCTGTCCGTCCGGGATCTGTCCGAGTGCTATCTCAAAAAAATCTCAAAAAAATGGTCTTTGTCGCGAAATTTGAGCTCGAAAATGTACCGCCGTGAAGCTGGCGGTACTCCGATTTCTGCTATGGACTTTCTTCGTGGTGCTCTAATTGTTCCCTTGAAGCTCAAATTTGGAGACCATGTTTTTCTGAAAGCTCAAAAAAAGCTCAAAATAATGAACTTTGTCCCAAAATTTGAGCTCGAAAATGTACCGCCGTAAAGCTGACGGTACTCCGATTTTTCGTACGGGCTTTCTTCGTCAAGCTCTAATTGTACTTTTGAAGCTCAAATTTGGGGAGATAATTTTTCTGAAAGCTCAAAAAAAGCTCAAAAGAATGGTCTTTGTCCCAAAGTTTAAGCTCGAAAATGTATCGCCGTGAAGCTGGCGGTACTCCGATTTTTGTACGGACTTTCTTCGTCAAGCTCTAATTGTTCCGTTGAAGCTCAAATTTAGGGACCTTGTTTTTCTAAAAGCTCAAAAAAAGCTCAAAATAATGGTCTTTGCCCTAAAATTTGAGCTCGAAAATGTACCGCCGTGAAGCTGGCGGTACTCCGATTCCTGCTAAGGACTTTCTTCGTGATGCTCTAATTGTTCCCTTGAAGCTCAAATTTGGAGACCATGTTTTTCTGAAAGCTCAAAAAAAGCTCAAAATAATGGTCTTTGTCACAAAATTTGAGCTCGAAAATGTACCGCCGTAAAACTGGCGGTACACCAATTTTTCCTAGTGAATTTCTTAGTCAAGCTCTAATTGTTGAAGTGAAACTTCTTTAGAATCACTGAGAGTAAATTTTTTGGGACCCAATTTTAGGCCGAAAAGAGCGCGTGTTTGAAGTTTTTTTCGTGCCAGGAAAAAAGTTTATATTTTTATTAAAATATTCAAATTTTTTTACCAAAAACGAGCAAAAATAAGCCTTGAAATGTTTTTATTGTGTCTATTATTAGCGGAGTGTAGAAGTTTCACTTCCCTTCTTCAGTGAGTTTGCGTAGCTAGACTCACTCAGTTTTTTTTACTTTTGGCCTTGTTTAATAGTAAAATTAGAATATGTAATGAAAGCAAGAACTCAGAAATTGTAAATAAAATGTTTTTAAAACAAGCAAAAAAAAATGCCTAAAATTTTTTAAGTCGTTTCAATATTACGACAGTACCCTAAAGACGTAGTCCTACGTAAGGATACGCCCCCATATCCCAGTATGATTTTTTAATTTTCGATTTTTTCAAAAATTTCGATTTGATTAATCGATTTTTAATTTCCTTCCGATTAATCGATTCGAATCGCCCACTTCTAGATGAAATTTTTAAAAAAGCACCTACCAACTGTATCTCCTGCTTCATACGGTCTGCATTCATTTTTAAAAACCATCTCCATAGCAAGATGAGTCAATTCGTGCGCAATCGTTCCAAGAATTTCATCTTCCTCTCTTTTCGAGCCCAAATATATCGTCTTCTCATGGGGTAGAGTTAACCCGTAGCCTCGATCTAAGAAACACACTCCAATAACATCTTCGTCTTTACAATCAAAATTTATTTCCAAATTATTCTCGTACCGGGTGACCTTCAAAATATCCGATATTTTTTTATTCAATTTCGTATAATATCCTCTCACTGTATTCCTGAAATTTTCAGGGGGATTAACGGATTCCGACTTCAACGTTAAATACGATATAAGGGATTCATCATCCGACGGAAAATACGAGCGTAATATTTCCCGCAGAGCTTCCTTCTCCGTTATATCAAAACTTGAAATTAAGTATTTTTCTTCTTTGTTTAAAACGACTCCGATTGATTTTAAGTAAGCGTAGATGCGGAATCGCCTGTGCTTCAGAGCGATGCGAGCAGCCGACAGGTTTTCAGGATTTAAATAAAATTCTGATTTGTAGCGGGATGTTATTTCTTTCACTCTTTCCAAATCACCATTCCTCACATACTCGTGTAATTTCATAATCTCACAGACGAAATCCTTAAGAGACTTTCCTGCATCGCAGTCGTTTAAATCATCAAGATTGAAATTGGCAGGATAAGGATAACCTTTTTGAAGCAATGACAGGACTTCGTCGTACCTCCTTTCGTTCCAAGCTTGGTCGATCATTTCCATAATTCAATGCTTTTTTTTAGCGTTTGCCCTGAAAGTAACCAAAAGCTTTTGAAATAGTAAATCAGAACATCATAATAAGAATAAAAATTATACGTACATCGAAATATTTTCTTGAAGAATCGACTTTTTTTCAGTGATGTTTATATTACGTTATCTCATTTTCGGCAGAATATTTGCACGATAACCCTTTCCTTTCAGCACTGACATCTCTGACCGTCTTTGACAAAACACATTTTTTTATTTAAATCGATTTTAAGAAATCAACTAGAGGCTATCACGTTATGCATTTAACAAAACTTCTCTCCAATATCGTCGCATTTCAGTTCGAGATAGGAATTGTGCATATTCAGCAAATTTCCATGGCGCATTAGGGCATTTTAATTTACCTCTCGTCTTGCACTCTGGTGTTACTTCCATCAAACTATTGACGATTTTTTTTTTTAACATAAATGTCCCGTCACTAATAAAATCGCGACGTGGTGATATATTTTAATTTGTTTTGCGACATTCAAAAACCGGTCTCGGATTAGTATTTTAAATCCAATTCGATAAAAGAAAATAACGCGGACTATGTTCCTTCGAAGAAAATGATCCTCTATTTTTTCCTTTTTTTAAACATTCATTGCACAAAAAACGTTGAGATGGATATATCTACATGGAAAATAATTCAAGAGAAGATTAAGATTAGAAGATAGGATTAGATAAGATTAGAAGAATTAATTCGAGCTCATCCATAAAATTTTCAGTATTTTGAAGAAAGAGGAGAAAAAAAAAAACTGTGATGCATTACAAGTAGTATAGCCTTTCACTTTCAGGATTAAATCTGATTTATTTTACAGAATTCTGCTTTATCAATAAAATAAGGGTTTCATTTCGACAGCTTTAGACCGGAGCGCTGATCAATTTTTTTTAACCTTTATGCATTAAACGACAGAATTCCGGAAAACGTTCCCCAGGAAATTCGATTTGAACTGGGTTGAGAATTTGAATTAAGCAGCCTTTTATGAAATTCTGAACGGGACCGTTAGAGGGAAGGTTTTCAGATAGACATACAACCACTCACAAGGAAGGGAGGGGGGAGTTTGATCACTTATCAGATCATATGCATTTTTGAAATTGTGTTATTAAAAGGTATTTGATACCACATCTGCAATCATGCGCTGGGCGATACATTTACTAGGACATGCCACCGAAGAAAGAGTTCAAGAATAAACTTGCGAACAACTGCAAGAAATATTCGGAAATCCAAATCATGCCGATTCACAGTGGTCCGGAAAAAAAAAAATAAATGGCCAAAACTCATTCCCAAGTCTGTGTTAAACTTAGAAAGAAAATGAAGGTGTCATGTCAAAAGCTTCGATAATTTGTGCAATTAAAAACCTGCTGCCCGTGTCCAAAATTCAAAATGGCGGGCATAATATGGAAGCCAAAATTTTTAATTATGAATGAAATCTCATGAATATTTATTTTTATGTATTTTTGTAGCTGCTGATTTCATATCTGGGATAATCATTTTAAAATTCAAGATGGCGGATTTAGTGTGGCGACAAATGTAAAAAAAATTAAAGTAAATAAATTTTCATGAAAGTTTGAACTAAGGGGTTTTCGAGGTCGCTGATCTCGAATCCATAAACCGTTTTTCTGAATTTCGTACATACAAAGAGTAAATTAATATTTTTCAATTTATTGAGTCCCTTAAAAACATTTTAGAAAACTATTTCCGGATTCAAGATCAGCGTTTAGCGACCTCGAAAACCCCTTAGTACAACGTTTCATTTTTATTTAATCACTTTAAATGTTTTTTTACATTTGTCGCCAAACTAAATCCGCCATCTTGAATTTTAAAATGATTATCCCAGATATGAAATCAGCAGCTACAAAAATACCTAATAAATATTCATGAGATTTCATTCATAATTAAAAATTTTGGCTTCCATATTATGCCCGCCATTTTGAATTTTGGGCACGGGCATAGCAGGTTTTTAATTGCACAAAATATCGAAGCTTTTAACACCTTCATCTTGTTTTAAGTTTCACACAGGGAATGAGTTTTGGCCAATTTTTTTTCCCCCGGACCACTGTGGCGATCAATCCAGAATGCAGTACCTCGTAATAATCATTAAAGATACGCTCAGTGTGATGGCCGCATAATTAGAACTTACCTGAAAAATAAATAAATACATAAGTAAGTAAATCAAATAAAAAGTCAATTAGTTAATTTTCTTAGTTTCAGAACAGTTTTCAACATTTTAGTACTAAAAAAAAAAAGTTACTCAAAATTTTAAGAAATTTTTAAAGTACTTGCTTTAGCAACTTTAAGTTTCTTGTAAAAGTTAAGTTTTTTAAAAATTAAAAATTAAAATTTACAAGAAATTTTTAAATCCCATCCTTACGTTCATTTCGTCTAATTTTAAAATAAAATTTTAACTTTAAATTTGTAAATTGTACTTCAAAAAAAAAAAAAAAAAAAAAAAAAAAAAAAAAAAAAAATAGAAAATTTAAACAAAAGTTAAATAAAATTTGGTGCGAACAGACAAACCCACAGACCGACAGATTTTCCCAGGACCGAGCCCCAAACGTAGTATAGTATTCGAAAAAAATTAATATAACTTCTTTTTTTGATTTACATCGAAAATAAGTAAATAAGTGAAAAAAGAACAAGTCGAGAAAATGTGTGGACATATTCCTTTTTGTAAATTTGACTATTCGTTTATATAATATTCCGGCTCCTGATTTATAGACGAGATATCAAGAACGGACTTTCCTTCCATTCGAAATCTGTATAGCATTTGCGACATTATTTTCAGTGAAATATTTATATGATAACCCCTCTTTGGTTCAAAAATCTCTGATTCATTTTTTTTTGTTTTTTTTTTTTTTGGTAAAATCATTGATACTGTATTTATTTATTTTTTTTTTAATAAATTAATTTTAGCTGACACTAATGATCAACTAGAGAAAGTCATGTTATGCGTTTAGCTTATGATTCTCAAATAAGAATAAAATCTGGTTTCATTTTCAGGTCCGCATTTCGAATTTTCTAATTTTCATGAAAACTCCAAGGGAAATATTTGATTTTGCATACGATTTAATTTAAGACGCCTCACACTCAGGCAGTATTCATAAAAATTTTTACTGTATGATTTTTTTCACACTAATATCCGATCTCTCCTAATCAATCGATGGTGTTATTACAGCTTTTCAACTTTGTTTTGCGACATCCAAAGAACGGCTAAGATAATATTTACAACCATCGAATAAATTTTTCAGGTTGTTAAAGTTATTTATTTTTGAAATAGAAATCTAAAAAAAAAAAAAAAAAAAAAAAAAAAAAAAAAAAAAATGTGGTTAGCACTATTAATTTTTTTCATATTGATATTATTGCTGCATTTATTTTTTCCGAAAAGTTATAACTGGCCTAGCGTCGAACTGAAAATTGGGAAGATCCGGGGTCCAAATCGTGTCCCGTATTTTGGCAACCTCTTCCTGTTTAATGTCAAACCTGAACGTAAGTTAAAATATTAAATATTAAAAAATAAAAAAACCGTTGCTCCGTGATCTATTATTTTATTGCTGAAAAAAGTTTCATAAGGTTACCTTATATGAAGAGGAAGATCTACAACACATCGTGACCTCAGAAACAAAAGGTGATATCTAAAAAAAAATTTCTATGTTTAACTTACGAAAAGTTAAAATGTGTTATCACCTTTTGTTTCTAAAGTCGCGATTTAATATAATTCGGGGCGCGGCCACTTTAAAAAAATAAGCCTGTGTTCGAAAAAATTGAAAAATTTTTTTTTAGATTTTAACGAAACAAGGTATCGTTTCCGGTAGTTTTTTAAAGGTAGATTCCAAAAATGAAATTGTTTTGGGACTAATTTTAGCCATTTTTAAATTATAAGTAAGAAAAAGTGACAATTTCTGCTGTATTTTGCGTTTTTGAAATAATATGTAAAATTGGCAAATGTTAGGAATAGATTGACATAATTTTTGAAATACCGTAGAATGGGGTGAAGTTGAAAGGTGGGGTGAAGTTGAAAGGAAATTCAAAAAAGAATTCTAGGTTTAATTTAGGCACTAAAAATAAAATTTTTTACTAAAGTATCGAAAAAACAATATCTACTTAATGAAATAAAAAAATTTTACCTTCCTACCTAGGTAGCGCAGACTCTGGGAGTGCTTCCTACCTGGGTAGCGAATGTGAGCAAAAACAGTGACTCCCCCACACCCCTATATACCTCCTTTTTCTAGGTATTCTGAAATTCTAGATAAACGAAGTTCTTCGTTAAAAAAAGCTACGGTTTGCGGCTTGCTGCAAAACGGAGCTCTTAATGTAAATAAAATTTTAAATTAAATAAAAAGCATAAACATTTAATTACACTTTCTAAGGTAAATAGAGTTCATCTTTCAAAAATTTTTTAAATCAAAATGGAATTTTGATACTAAAATTTAAATTTTAAATGTCTTGCTAAAACTCATGTTTCATGTTTTTTAAGGAGGATGCTTACACCTTTTTTTTGTTTTTATTTTGATTGTTTATTTCGAATGTTATTTATAGGCGCAACATTTGTTTATTTTGCGAAAACTTTTCGAATCAGTAAAATTTTTAAAAAATGGTTTTATACAGCGAAAATCACTATGGTCCACCTAAACTATATTTTCTATCGACTGACAGGAAGGAAAGTTAGGATGTATCGTGGAATAATGAACATTTTTTAAATAAAGCTCAAGATCTCATGTTTTTGTTTACTGAATCGGTTGATTAATTTAAAAAATGTTCATTATTCCACGATATATCCTAACTTTCCTTCCTGTCAGTCGATAGAAAATATAGTTTAGGTAGACCATAGTGATTTTCGCTGTATAAAACCATTTTTTAAAAATTTTACTGATTCGAAAAGTTTTCGCAAAATAAACAAATGTTGCGCCTATAAATAACATTCGAAATAAACAATCAAAATAAAAACAAAAAAAAGGTGTAAGCATCCTCCTTAAGATAAATAGAGAAATATTCGAAAATAAAATTGATAATAATCGTAATACTTTCATTGAGTTTAAAATTAATCGAACCTAGTGTAAAGGAAAAAGTTAAAAATTTCAGTTTACAAAATTTAAATTTCATATAGAATAAAACTTGATAAAAAACTCAAGTAGAAATTAGTTTGTGATTTTAGAGACAAATATCTTAAAAATCTTAGGTATAAAAAACTTTATTTTAATTTAAATAATTGACCCAAAGTGAAGTTTCACTTCAGTTCTAACGCTGTATATCACAGAGTGTGTTAAATTTTTCAGAACTCATCAAAGTTTCCGAAAACCTATACAAACAGTATAACCCATTCTACAAGGTTGATGTATTAGGTTCTCTTCATGTAAATCTTTCAGATTTAGACGACTTAAAAGTAAGTAAGTAAAAAAGATGGCTCTTAGATTTTGTTAATTTTTGACCCCCTCTCCCCTACTGTAAACATAGGATAGTTCTTTCTTGTTCATGCTTAACATTACCGTAAAATTCTCATGCTTCACCCAATCTCTCCCAAATGCTCTTACGACCCCTAATTCATTTTCCAGATTATTTTCAATAGCACTGAGCATATATCAAAATCGAACGAGTACCTGCCTTTGCTCCCTTGGCTTGGCACTGGATTGCTGACAAGCACCGGACAGAAATGGCACAATCACAGAAAATGGCTGACCTCAGCTTTTCACTTCAAAATTCTCGATGAATACATCGGGACGATAAATAAAAATGCTAATGTTTTGGTGGAAGAATTGATGACGCATGTGAAAAACGATTATGTTAATATTAACCAGCTGGTCACTTTATGTACGTTGGATATTATTTGCGGTAAGTGTCTTGCTATGTTCCATTTCTGACATAAAGATAACAAAGAGAAAGGAACAAAAATAAACAATTGGAAATCATAAGCAGATAAATTAGTGAAAGAAATAAATCACTAAGAAGAGTCTTGACCCAGATAGCATTTTCAATCTATTGGACATCCTGTGGATTGTCCATTAGATATCCACAGGATATCCAAATGCATAGGATATCCGTAGAAGTTCAAAGGACCAATTCTGGGTTAGTGCGGACGTAAAAATCCAATGGACGTCCAATAAATATCCTCATGACGTCGTCGGAACTGGATAGACTTTGCTATCTGGGGATGTAAATTTAAAAATGTTTTCTCTTATTTTTTAGAAACGGCAATGGGTGTGAAAGTAAGAGCACAGAAAAGTGGACAAAACGAATACGTAAAAGCAACTTTGAGAATGAGTCACTTATGTCGAAATAGACTGTTTTCTCCATGGCTACACATTGACTGGTTTTCAAAGCTTTTCCCCACAGGAAGGGAGTATTTTAGAGTTGTGAAAAAACTTCATGGATTTACTGAAAAGGTATAACCAAAACAAAACTTTATGAGCCTTTAGATTTACAATATTTCCTCAGAATGATTTCGATCATTTTTGACCCCCTTATATTTTTATTAGGAGAGACTCAAATCCGTATTAAGTCAGCATAATGATTTTCATAATCATTTACCTTCTACCCCCCTTAATCAGTAAATATCGACTGATCCCAACAACAAGCACCTATTTTTTTTGAACAATATAAAAACTACACAGTAAAAAATATTATGTAAATATGTTCTAAGAGGTCCACATAAATTTTTTATGTTGTTTCTCTCATAAGGCAAACATAAAACAAAACAACATAAAAATTATGTGGACCTGCTTATGTTGATTTATGTTAATTTTGACATAAAATTTTTTACTGTGTAGAGTTGGGAAAAATACGTATTTTTATAATAAATGTATGAATACGTATATATATACGTATACATACACATATACATATACGTATATTTATTCAAAATAGCGGAATTTGAATTCCAATTCCACTGTTTTTTTTTTTTTTTTTTTTTTTGGCGCGAACAAATACGATAAATAAAAGAGTTTGCTTTTAACGACTTAATTATTTGAAATACTCTGTATTTATCGATGTAGGCAAATTTTATAGTAATTTAAAGTCTTTTGACTCGAAATTTCGGAATTTTCTGTACATTTTAAGCTGTATTGAAAAAATAGGTATATATTTACCAATGTAAACCAATTTTGATCGAAAAAATACGTATATGCATACGTCCCATCCCTAATAAAAACTCCCTATCTGTTTTTCGTTAAATTTATGGTTTAAATTTTTAATTTTATTTTTATGGTTTTTAATTTTATTTTAGGCACTAAAAATAAAATTTTTTATTTCATTAAATGGATATTGTTTTTCGGATACTTAAGTAGTATAAATATGAAAGCTGCTAATTTTTATTGATTTTAGCATCTATTCCTGTTTCACTTTTGTACGGATGCAAAAAATGGCAATTTTTCGGAAGTTTACAAAACTTAAGCTTCTGCTAGCGCTTTTTAATTTTGTCAGAAATGTTAAAGTCACTTTATCAAGCAATGTTTTTTGATTGAGAGGAAAAAATTGCAGGGTGAGCTCACCAAAAATTTAAACTTTGTAAAATAAGGACCACCCTAAATTAGAGACCCTTAATTCGAAGAGATCCGACAGAAAAATGGGCTCGAAATATTGGTGGTATATGATTATGTGCATTCGTTTTGCAAAAGACAGTTGAATAAAAAGTGCTTTCAGAAAACAATTAATCGAAATCATTCATTATATTATTATGGTTTTTTACGGTTTTATGGTAATTTCGATTCGTTATATTAATAAAGGTTATAAACGAGAGAAAAGCAGCTTATCGTCAAAAAAAACTCGAACAAAAGCCAGAAACTGAGGACTTACAGTTAGGCAGTAAGTCTGTTTAAATTTATGGAATCGTTTACAGTAAAGCATTAAGCTTATTTTTGTCATTTCTATTTTTTTTAAGGAAAGGCCGTAAAATCGTTTCTTGACTTACTGATCGAAATATCAGAATCCCAAACCAAAATGACGGAAACAGATATAAGGGAAGAGGTGGACACTTTTATGTTTGAGGTAAGCACAGTAACTATAAAAATCGGAAATACCGGGAAATCTCTCTTCATTTTTAGAAGAATTTCAGCACGGGCTGCAGGAGGGTCTTTAGCTTTCGAAATTTATTTTAAATTTTCCAGATGCGATTACAATTTTCGTTTGCTTAAAGGGCCACGATACAACATCCGCAAACATATGCTGGGCGATACATTTACTCGGGCATCACCCAGAAGTCCAAGAAAAAGCTCACCGAGAACTCAAAGAAATATTCGGGGACTCCAGCAGAGACCCGACTCATGCTGATTTATCCGAAATGAAATACCTCGAAAGAATCATAAAAGAAGCCCTTAGATTATACCCTAGCGTACCATTGTTAGGAAGAAAATTAAACGCCGATGTCAAAATAAGTGAGTTAAAATCTAAAAAGTCCATTACTTGACTAAACAAGTTTTTTAAAAAATTAACCAAACAAAATCTGAATTTATTTACAGGGGACTATGTGATACCAGCTGGAGTCAATATTGGAGTATTAGTTTACTGCATACATAGGGACGAAAAATATTATCCAGATCCATTGAAATTCGACCCGGATAGATTTTTACCGGACGCCATGCAAAATCGCCACCCGTTTTCGTACATTCCGTTTAGCGCTGGACCCAGAAACTGCATTGGTAAATATTACTCCTTTTTTCTTTTTTTTAAATTTAAAACCTAATTTTGGTTTTAGGTCAACGCTTCGCTATGATGGAACTAAAAATCGTTTTATCTCAACTTTTAAGAAAATTTAAAATCACATCATTAGACGCTCCGGAAAACGTCAAGGTATTGATGGATTTAATCCTGAGACCGAAAGACGGTTTACGAATCGCATTTAAACCGAGATAAAAATTTAATCGAAACAGGACACGCAATTACTTATTTATAAAAAAACAGCAACGTTTGGTTGCAATCTCTAATTTTCAAATTACTGAAAAATGGGCAAATCCTTGGAATCATGAAAACGTAAATGATTTCGTGCCTTTTTGTAAACCTTCAAAATTATAGAATTGAGAAATTCACGCAATTTTTACTTTTAGAGTATAAAATTTATGTCACAAGTCAGAGATAAATGTTCTTACTTGAAGACTCCACGGGAAAAATGATCAGATTCCATGTTTTTGTTTTGATTGTTTTGACAAAAGGTAAACATAAGAGCTAAGTGTAAACAAAAAAATGGAATCTGATCATTTTTCCCGTGGAGTCTTCACTTATCATTTGGAATCATATTCAGTCCTTTTCAGATTATGAACTAAAATTATCTCAATGTCAAAGAAGGGACGAAAGAGAAAAAAGAAATTGAAAGACACTAACATTCAAAAGGCTATGTTTTTAGGAAATTATATCACCTTTGACTTCATATGAAATAAAAAAAAATTACTAACCCAAAATAAAACTTTTAGCTGTTATTTCAAATTCAAACCTTTGACATGAATTTATTTATAATGTAACAAATATAAGCTTACTACGCATTCCCATAATTAATGAGGTTTAAATATTGCCCTCATCCTTTTTAGGGTTATAACTTTGAAAAAAAAAGTTAAGACTATTTCATTTTGAGGCATTGTACTGAATTTAATACCGTACTAATTTGGGTATATATTGAACGAACGTTTTCTCTGATATCGAACAAATTTTCTCTGATTTGATTCAATATTATTTAAAAAGATGATAGGGATATTTGTTAATTTAATGACCGAGACTATATTCCACTATGAGCGGAATAAACGGGTAAGTTTGCGTATTTTATTGAGCCCTTTTTATCTCGTCTGGTATAAATCCATGCTTGGATTATATTTTTTTTCGTGGATTTTAGAGAAAAATATTGGTTCCTCTTTCCGCTTTTATTATTTTTCATTTATGATTGATTGGGAATGCAAAACCCATTGAATTTACTGTAAATTACCGGCAAGAATGCCGTAACCTAACTGAAGAACATAGAACAATAAAAAGGCCAAAAACGTAGCATACAGTATTATAAAAGCCGAAATCTCTGAAGTCCTTAACTTTTATGGACTAACATCATTGGGAGAAAAAAGTTTCGTCGGGTACATAAGCCGAATGGGAATCGAACCCGTATCTTCCTTTTGCCCGATGGGTGCTCTAGCATTAAGCTAACTCGACGAATTCTCTCTCAATGAATAGGGACTTAAATTACAACACGAATCATAAAGCGCGGGAATTCAACTAGACATTAAGCCACTAAATGTTGGCACGTTTCAATATCATGGGAAAAAATACCAACCTTTAAGAATAATTACCACTATATTATAATCATGTAATTTTTTTATGTTAGGAATGCAAATTTGAACCGATTATTTTACCGGTTTTATTTCCTGCATAATATTCGTTCTCGGAGACAAGAGTTCATTTAAATTCAGTTAACAAGTAGCTAGCATACGTTACACTATTCTAGATTTATTGACAGGTTTATAAGACTTGGTTGTAATGTACCAGCATGAACAACGATTTAAAATACCAAATTACATTCCCTTCAACAACTTCGAAAAAATATACTCAAAATGGTAAAAATGTATGTGATAAAGGCATGTTACCGGTAGTTATTTTATTCGGTTGGATCGGTTGTCAGGATAAAAACTTAGCAAAATATAGCGCCATCTATGAAGAACAAGGGTATGTCTACTTTTAAAAGCAAAAAAAAAAAAAAAAAAAAAAAAAAAAAAAATGAATATTTCAAGATTGCAATAATACTCTAATTTCGCTTGCGATCGGCAGCATAATAGAGAACAGAAACGATTTTATAAAAACTTGTGGAAAAACAAACATCCAAGTCTGCCTGCCCAGACATAGACGAAACTTGAGTTCTGAAACCTTAAAGACTGGGTAATATGGAAGATGCATGGGTCAGAAAAACGGCCTCGGACCTATACCATTTGAAAGAGCTTTTTAGACTAAACTCAAAAAGCACGAGAACACGAAAAAAAACCAATTTCTCGATTTTTAATTCAATTTTTAAAAATGTTACTTAGACCCCCATGTTCAAAACGCCTCGCCATTGGTTAAAGCGATTGTGACATCACAACTTACCAAAATAACCTTTTAAAATCAAGGAGTGCTCTGCTTAGTGATGCTGCAACAACAAAAATTATTTTAAAAATTCCCATTAATTTTTCTGTTTTTGAAAGCACAACACTCAAACCATTTTACATGCTTACCGTTATGAGAACAGTTATTACTTGTATGTGCATCAGGAATCAAATCAGAAAATATATGTGACAGTTATAAGTGACAGAATATATATAATATATGTGACAGAAATATTTTTACCTATTGTAAGTTCGAAATTAATTAAAATGCTAAAAAAATGCGATTTTTCCATACAATGTAATGTTATTTTGGTAAGTTCTGACGTCACAATCGCTCCAACCAATGGCGAGGCGTTTTGAACATGGCGCCGGATGGGGGTAAGTAACATTTTTAAAAATTGAATTAAAAATCGAAAAATTGGTTTTTTTTCGTGTTCTTGTGTTTTTTCAGTTTAGTCTAAAAAGTTCTTTCAAATGGTATATAGGTCCGAGGCCGTTTTTTTTTGACCCATGCATCTTCCCTATTAAAACGTAATAAGACTCCTATTGCCACAAGTGAGTGCCATTTCAGTAAGCACGATTTCGGAAAATTTTTGACCTCCTCAAGTCATGTTTAAAATAAAGATGAACTTATGCAAACTCCTCAAAGATTTCCTCCAAATAAGCAAAAAGGCTGCATTTTATGAATACTTCATTAGATTTGAAAAACATTGATGTGATTAACATCAAGAATTGGCCCACAATTATTGTCAAAATATTGTTTGCGTTTCAGGTTTATTACCTTAAGATGTATAACGTCCCGCGATGTTTACATCCACAGACTTGATAAAGCACCGAAAATTGCCAATAGAATTCTGGATATTTTGCATGAAAATTTACTTGATGATCGTCCGATTATATGCCATAGTTTCAGCAATGGCGGATCACTTATATACCAGCACCTTAGTTTGAAAATGACGAAACAGAATAAAATACTTCCGGTATACATTTTTATTTTATTTTTCTGCACAATTGTTATACGGTGATTTTTAAGGTAATATACAGTATATTAAATTTTGGTTGCAGATAAAGGGAGTAATTTTTGATTCTGGACCTGGCCCTTGGGGATTTCGTGCCGCTTCGCGTGGTTTCAAGTTTTTTATTGGTGCGCCTGTTTGGTTTAATATTCCAGCATCATATTTGGCCGGTTTCATTTGGTTTGCCGTTCACATAGGAAAAGTATTTTTTCATCGCTATTTATTTTATTGTATCGATTAGCATTTAAACGATGAATTTTTCAGGCGTACGGAAAAGCTATACTTGAATTAAAATGGCCACAAATAAAAATAATGTTTCTAATCCACGAACCTTACAACTGGCCACAACTCTTCATATATTCAAAAAGTGATGAGATCATTCTGTATAAGGTACTCAAAATAAAGCTGAGATGCTACACACGGTCCGTAGCCTAAGGGGAGGCCATTGGGGCTCCCTCCTCCCCAGGACAAACTTTTGACCAATGCCTTTTCCCTAGAAAACTCCGGGCCTTATTCTGGACACGGCCTTGGATACATATATTTTATGTACCGTGTTTACAAAAAAATCACTTCCTTACACAAGAATTTTAAGTATTGGAAGCGGAACATTAAGGTATCGGAACTCTCTGAAATGGGGGCAGATTAAATCATGGTTGAGGAAACCAAATGATTTTAAATAATACTAAAAGAAATATTTTTCAGGTAGGACAAAAAAGTTACGTCACCTTGTTTTACAAAAATTGTAGAAATCGGTCGGTAATTCATGAAAACTTTTTGGGATCAAACTTAAGTGTTTTAATCGCTTTTTGGTCTGAAAATCCTTTTGGCAAAAGAACGTAGCAGTAGCTTGTTGTAACACACATTCCTATCAGAAAAAAAAAATCGAATTATATTTTTTAAAAGCTTTGATTAATGATTGTATAAGCTTTAGACTCCAATCATACCGATTTTAAAGAATAAAAACGCAAAAGGGTAAAAGGTTGGGCTGTTCGATATTCGAGTATTTAGCTCGGTTCTGGTTCTGAAATTCGGGTCAGGGTCTAAAACTCGGGCTTCGGTCTAACTCGGGTCTAGACCCGAACTGCTCTGGTTCGATTCCGTTTGGCATCTATCTGGGATCTGTTGATCGATGGAATCGATCTGGGGACTGTTTGGGGCTATTTTCGAACCCGAGTTTTAGACCCGAGCCCGAATTTTACAGTAGAATCGGAACCGAGCTAAATACCCGAATATCGAACAGCCCTAGTAATGCTACCCTAGTAATAGTAGAAGGGCAAAAAAGAACAAGAAAATCTTCAGAGGAAAAACTTTTCGCCTTTTATAATATTATAAAAGCCGAAATCTCTAATGTCCTTTACATTATGTGGACTAACAAACATCATTGAGAGAAAAAATTTCGGCGGGTACTTATGAGCCGAATGGGAATCGAACCCATATCTTGTGGGTGGACGGGTGCTCTACCATTAAGCTACCGACCCGCACTCGACGAGTTCTCTCTCAATGAAGGACTTAAATTGCAACACGAACCACACAAAGCGCGGAAATCAAGAAAATCTTGATTTTTTTCCCTCAGACCTTAGGCCGTTATTCCACTAAAGCAAAACATTTTCAAAATTCATTCCATGTCGCCTTTTTCTAGTTCCCACTGGTACTGTCTGAGTGAAAAAAAATGTATATATACCGTACATCAGGCCTCGAACCGGTTTCTGGTCTGAAATTTAGGGACTTTAGGGACCAAAAACATGAAAATTAAGGACCTTTTTAAGAACCTGGAAGTAGCCTAAAACTAGTCAGTCTTTTATATTTTAGGCACTTTCCTCTGGTTGATTGATTTTAAAGGTTTGTGACAAGAGACTCCAAATTCCCGACGTTTTTTCATTCCAGGGAATCGGGAATTCCCGTTTTTGAAAAAAATATTAATCCTGGGAACGAGAATTCCCGTTTTGATTATGATTAGCTTTTCATTTCCAGGGAATCGAGGAATTGGCACACTTTAAATTCCCGAGGAAAACCGAGAATTTGTTTTGAAGGCGAAAAGAAAAGAAAATAACCCTGATTTCAGTATTTTTGGGAACCAAGTTGGGAAATAAGTGGAGCCATGTAGAAAAAACATTTTCTATGTTGTTTGAAGGGCAAGCTTTAGGCAAATTATGAAAAAAAATTTCTGATTTTTATAACTTTTTTCTAAAATATTGAAAATTTTATGTGATAAAATGGTCAAAAAGTTGATAAAATTAATATTATTCCCGTTCTCGGGAAAAAACTTGTCGATCCCGGGAATCGGGGAATTCTCAAAAATGAGAAAAATCTGATTCCCGGGAAGCGGGATTCCCGACTAGTTAAGAAAAAAAATGTTTCCGGGAAATTTTTCGCGAAAAAAAAAAAAAAACTCCGGGAGGAATCTCTATTTGTGAAATGACTTACAAACTTTTGAATTCTAGCAAAAAAAAAAAAAATGTCATTGCTTCTATAACATTTTTTTTAAATTTTTGCTTCGTAATAACATCATGTTCTTTAATATAAACGATAGGAAATGTTTAGTAAACGCGCTGCAGATTCAAAATTATGGACTTTTACTTTTAGGGACCATTTTTCGAATTTAAGGACTTTTAAGGACTTCTTTTAAAAATATAGACTTTAGGGACTTTCAGGGACCAAGTTCGAGGCCTGATATATGCACATATGAAAAAAATCGGGCAACTTCGGGAAAAAGCATTGGTCGATTGCATTGTGGAATAACTCTTATATTTTATTTGCTTTTTCTTTTAGGACATCGAAAAATTCATTTTGAGGAGAGAGGAAAAAGGAGTTGAAGTGACAAGGCTCTGTTTGGAAAATTCACCGCATAATCAGCACTTCATATTCCATAAAGAAATTTACATTAATGCTGTTGTTAAATTTGCACATGATTGTCTTACTAAAAACTCGTTGAAGAGCCGACTTTAGCTATTTTAATTAAAGGCTAGGCAGATTAAGTTCCTCCTAAATTATGATCGGTTTTCATGTCTTTTTTGAATACAATTATAATATTTTTTTAAAAACTTGAACATTAACTTTTTTTTTTTTTTAAATTGAACATTAATAACATTTCATTTTTGGAAATAATATGCATTCGAAAAAAAAGTAAGCGGAACGAGAAAAAATCGTCCTTTGGATTTAAAGGCCTAATACTAGTAGGATAAGTCATAAATCGAGGTAATGTTGGGTTTCCCATGTTTCTTTATGCATTTTACAATTATTAACGTTTTCGTTTAATCATTCCTTCTCTATAAGGGTCAAAAATGTTACTTAAATTACGAAAAATGTCTGCTGGACATCCATTTTTTTTAGTATTTTTTCCAATATTTTAATTTTTTTTCTGGTTTAGATTGTTCGGCAGTTTATTAAAAATATTTGACAATGTTGAAAAAGTAACATAAAATGTCTCGAGCTTTCATCATATGCAAGATTTACCTTTCATTAGAAAATAAAAATAGTTTTATTCGAAAAAAAAGTTGTGTTTTGAAAGTTACAACTTTTTTGGTAATCACCCAGTTACGTTCCAAACTTGCAAAATGAGAGTTTTTTAGTCAAATAAATCACATATAAGTCTTGATTAACTCAAAATTTTCAAAAAAATATGCTTTATTTTCGTAATCTTCTTAAAAATTTTAAGAAAACTCGGAGATGTCCAATTTGGGAAGTTATATATAGTGAACGAATATTGACCGGTCCCTTGAAGTTCACTATGAGCGAGGTCGGCTGTATTCTAATTCATGGACTTATGGAGTTTAACGTATGCAAGAATAAAATCTTATAGGGAGAGATCCTATGATTATCCTAGTTATTTTTTCTTCCCTAGCCAGTCTGGTGTAATAACGCCAAAAAAACCACGGCGACCTGTTTTTCACAAAAGCAAAAACCAGAAAGAACCCCAAAAAACTCACGATAATGGTGTGGTCAGGACAAATGCTTAAATTCAACCGTCTTCCCCCCGATATCGGAATTAGGCGTAGTTAAAAAAAATCTCTTAAAAAAATGAGAATATTTAAGGCCGTTTCCAGAGATAAAAACTTTCGAGTTTCGACAGGTCGACGATATGATTGGGGTTACCGTAATGATTTTGAGGGCTCCACCTTGTCCCCCTAAGAAGGGAGTGAAGTCGAAAAAAATAGATAATAATGATAAAAAAAATAGGAATATACAAACTCGGTATAAACTAAGAATTATTTTACTATAATTAATTGATTAAAACATTTTTTTTCCCTTATTGATCTATTAAATTGATTCATGTGAGACAGCTCTCTGCTTTAATTTTACAAAACCATTCCAAATTTTCAGAAAATTTTCCACTCAGACAATTAAGACAAAAATGGTCTTTCCTCCTGAAATCAATCAACATTAAGACCTCTAAAAGTTCCGGCCATATCATGGAAATCATTCGTTTTCGGTCTCAGAGGGTCCAAACTCCTCATTTTTGTATTTTCAGCTATAAGCTTCCCTCTGTAGCTTTCAACTACTTTCCGCCATCGATCTAAAAAACGAAAATTAATTCCTAATTCAAATTTTCAAATATCAGGGATGCCCTACCGTTCAATATCAACGCGCTTTCTTGATCTCCTCCGTATTCCTTGCATAACATTTCTTTAGGTATATGCGCATGCAATGACTGGAAAGACTTATGAAAATGAACCTGCAATGTATATTTTGAAGAAAATTGAACGGATCGATTTGATGTACAGTACAATCGCTTTACTGTATTTACCCGCTCTAGCCAATTCTTATTTAAAAAAGATTGAGTCAAATTCACAAAGTATTCCACAACTGACGGTACATTGACGTGGTGAACGGCTTTGATTCTAAACGGATAACTTTGTCCACGAATTTCAGCGATATTTCTGAAGTAAGTCGGAGTCGCTTCCCTCAAGTATATCGGATTAACGTTTTCCCAATCGAAAATAGCTACAACTTTACCAGATCCATACAGGTTTTCCTGATCAAAGACCCATAATTAACATCTTGCATATGGCTTTCAAAATTTTGTGCAAAATAAAATTTTTTCTCCCTTACCCAGATTAGAACGTAGAAGCTTATTAACAAGTGTCTAATTCCTTCCAGAAAATGAAATTTATAAGGATCAGGGTTTTCTGGATTTAACTTGAATACACATATTAATAAATCTCCTACAGGATCTCGCGTAAAAAAGTAATGTCTGAAATAAAAATCTCGAGCTGATAAACATGCTAAATTTCTTTCTTATTTTTTTCTTTATATTTGAAATACTTTATTGAGAAAAACATAATTAGAGGAATTCATTATGACATTCCTGACGTTTTTAAACGGAACTATTTTAATACTGCCGTCACCTATTTTCTCAACTTTTTCAATTCTTTTCAAAACCCTTTCAAACTCCAAATCTTATCAACTCTTACAATTTTTTTTTTAAAGAAGTAATTCCCCGGGACGGTAGCGAATTCACACTGACCTCAGATATTCCATCGTATTCTCGTTTAAAACATCTAAATGACCAAAATAATCTGGATAGCGCATACCTAAACGGTTTAAGCTTTCGAGAAATGTTTTAGTTTTTTGTAAACTTCCTTTACACCTTCGAATGGCAGAGGCCAAAATTTCATCATCTGAAAATTCACCAGTAAATAAATTTTGATGTTAACTTAAAACTTAAAAAAATCAAACCAACCATAATCTTGAACAATATAATGAGTTTTTTTAATCCACTCCCGAATTTGGCATAAATCCTCAGTCGATGGTTCGTACTCACTAATCGCGTAATTAAAAAAAAAAAATTCTTAATTAATGAAAGTGTAAAGAGCTTTAAAAAATATATGAAATAATTAAAGATAATAATAATTATTACTAATCAATATTTAACCAATTATTAATTTACGATAAATGATTAAAATTAAACTAAAAATATTTACAAGATTGTGCAGGACATTTCCGTTAATTCTGCTTATTAATCACCAACAAGATATTTCTCCTAATATTTTTAATAAGCTAACTTAAGAGTTCGCAATAGCAAGTGTTCCTTGAAATGGCCACAGAAACAAATCTGCTTTATTTATTTTTTACTTATTTTTCACGAAAGAAATTCAAATTTTTAGTAACACGTAACAAATGCCGATTTTTCCTTAAGGGAAAACCTGGATTATAATTTAAGAATATTAAATGAATAATTAATTAAATATTTAATTAATAATAGTAAAAAAAGACGAGCTGACAATTATAGCTACCCATGGTAACTCAATATATGTATATATGTCGCGGTCGTTTTGTAAAATCTGTCTTTTTATATAAAAAGACCAGTCGTTTTATAAAGTGGATTCCACTTTATAAAATGACCATAATTTATAACAATGATGTATGTTACTTTATAAAAAGAGTGAAAAATTAAGTCACTTTATAAAACGCAACCTCTGAGTTGTTCGTTTTATAAAATGACAAAAAATGAAAATAAATGAAATTCGTCATTTTATAGAACAATGAAATGAGCGGAAACATGGAAACATAAAATAACGGAACAACAAAATTACGCAAGTGATCGATCGCGCCAACTATTCACAGAATTAATGAACTAAAAATAATGTGAAAGGTACGTTGAGGATCAAGTGCCCCCTTTGATTTTTATGATTAGCTTACGCAAAGAACCGCTCCTTTACATAAAAGCTAAATATAAAGAAATTTAGCAGTGGGAGTGCGCTTCGAAAACCTGTTAATGACACCTAAATTACTTGTAAGATGTCGCATGCCTGTTTCAAACAAAATTTAAAATGTGGCAGCCTTTGCGGTCACCACTCTCATAAGTGCCAAAACTCTTAAGCTATTAGATTTTTACTCCTATATCATACCTTACATGTTATTTTTAATTTTTAATTTCTAATTATCGCATAATTTCGTTATTCCGTTATTTCATGTTTCCGCGCTGATCTCATAGTTTTATAAAATGGCTAATTTTATTTATTTTTATTTTTACTTTTTGTCTTTAATAAAACGACTAACTCAGATTTTGCGTTTTATAAAGTGACTTAATTTTTCAGTCATTTTATAAAGTGGATTTTTTTTTTTTTTTTTATAAAAGACAGATTTTACAAAACGACCGCGAAGTATATATGGTTTCTGTAGGATTTTTCCCAAATCCGTAATCATAAGGATCGTTTGACCTTGAAATATTTTTTTTATTTTGTTGCCTGAAAACAATAGGTACTTAATATAGGTTATATTACATATTCATTAGAACATTATGTATATGGATTATATCTATCTTCCTTTTGTTTATCAAATAATTAATTATTATTCAACATCCTTAAATTAGAATAATCCAGTTTTTTTTCTTAAAATAAACCTGCACTGCGCCGTGGCGCGTTGAAAAGGAACAATATGAAAATGCTTCTTCAAAAGGTAAACATTAACATTCTTTTTCATATTGCTCCTTTTCAAAGCGCCACGACGACAGGTTTATATACTGTATCTTACTAGACAACTGAGATTGGTGCGTGAAAAATAATTCAAAAATGAATAAATAAATAAATTTTGATTTACATACTAGTTCCTAAAAGATTTTCTCCGTTTTTTAAATACGATAATTGCCTACAGTATAACAAGTAGTGCCTTGCTGTGTTGAACTACAATTCCGTATTTAACATTCACGAAAATTCAACTTCGTAAACAAACAGACGACTTTATTTCAAAAGTCAGTTTCATATTTGTTTTGAAAGTTTTGGAAGCTTTTTAAGGTTTCCGAGGGTATGCGAATTTTTTTTATTATTTTTAAGGGGTTTTTCGGCCAACATGGTTGAGAATTCGGGGAACTATCTTATCTTTTTTTTAGAAGCATCGGGTAGGCAATTGGCCTAATATTATTTTGCGTCATGGCCGAAAAAATTCGACTTCACAGAGGGTTTAGGGACATGAATATAATCAAAAACAAGCAACCACAAAATCGCGCGAGATCATCCTGGGCCCCCACTAGGGTGGGCCGAAAAATGCGAATTTTCGAATTTGAAAACGCCTGATAGTGGAATGGGTGCCTTTTGGCAATAATATTAATCCTAATTTTTTTCAGATTTTTCGAAGGTCATCTTCAGGTCGCGCAATGACCTTGAAGTTTTTGAAAGTCCCATATTAGGGCAAAAAATAACTTTTTTATTTTCACTAAAAAAAGTATCGTTTCCTATCGGAAATTTTGCGTAGATTGCGAATATGAAGTCCAAAATCGCTTTCAGGATACCGTTTTCAAGTTATAGGCCAATTTCAAGAACACTAAAATTCGTTGGACGTATTTTCCAATTTCGGCCCAAACCCGTACGTTATAAGTAAGTTTGGACTTCATATTCGTAATCTACGCAAAATTTCCGAAAGGAAACGATACTTTTTTCAGTGAAAATAAAAAAGTAATTTTTTGCCCTAATATGGGACTTTCGGAAACTTCAAGGACATTGCGCGACCTCAAGATGACCTTCAAAAAATCTGAAAAAATTTAGGGTTAATATTATTGCCAAAAGGCACCCATTCCACTATCAGGCGTTTTCAAATTCGAAAATTCGCATTTTTCGGCCCACCCTAGCCCCCACTATGGGCCCCCGGAGCCCAAACCTTTCCTAGACCGTGTTGTATATCATACACAGTTAAAAAAAGTATGTAAAAATTTAACATAATCACTTGTTAATATCGGTCCACATAAAAACGTCAACAAACTCGACTGTGTTAAAAATAAAAACATTGAGCGGCCATAAGATCGTCTTTTATTTTTCGTCATTTGTTTTAGTCAACACAGCAAATTTGTTCTTTTTTAACATAGAAAACGTAACATGTAGACCATTAATATGTAAACCGTAACGTTACATAAAAACGTTACCGTAACATGTTACCATAAATGTAAACCGTATGTAGACCATTTTCTACATAAATACATATTTTTTTTAACATTGTATGAAAACCCGTTTCAAATGCTGTCACAGAGATTTCTATCTGTTATAGGTAAAAATATATTGTCATTTAAACCACTCAAAATGGAAGGTCAATATTTTACCCTTTTAAATTATGAAAATATCTTCATAACTGTAACATATAGAAATCTCTGCGAGATCTCATTCGACAGAATTTGCAACGGGCTTTCGTATGATATACAACATGGCCTAGGAAAAGCTTGGGGCTCCATGGGGTCCATATCACATGATCACATTTTTAAACCATTTTACTATTTGCTCAGGCTTTTACTAAATGACTGATTATATTAAAAGCCTACGACATTTATATTCTATATAAAACTTTCGTTTATCGGATTTGTCATTGAGGAGCTTTGAGCTGGTGTATTGCCACATCTTACGGAAAGTACCAACACTCTGCTCGAGAGTATACTGCTTTCTTTATGAGTAGTTCCCTTAATTGTTTGTAAAACCCCTTTGTCCCCTTTATATTTTTTTAAATATCTGGTTGAAGAATGAGGCACTGGCATAAAACATCTTGCTTCGATTTTTCCAATCTAACTTTGGGCAGGCCATAATCATCTGCATTTCTCGTTTCATACGCTGAGGCCTCTTTTACCAGTATACGTTAAAAAGCATTTCATCGAGTCGAAAATATAGCAAGAGGGAGCTGTTAACAGATTCAGATCTCGAAATAAAGACTGGCAGGAGGGGGGTTAAATTTCAATTTTCAATTTTCAACGTTCATTCGATTCAATTTCAATTCAATAAACAATTAAGATAGTTTGAGATTTTTAAAGGAAACAAATCTTTGGTCTGCCCTTTAATATAAACTGGAATTAAAACGTAAAAACGTTTTATTAAATAAAAAAAAAAAAAAAAAAAAAACGATTCTCTCTTTTTTGGGGGTTACCGATTACGGTCACAAAGTCCAAACTACCCCTCACTTTAGTATTTGAACCTCGAAGTAATGCTGACTAAAAGAGATGCTTCGCATATCTTCGAAAATCTTGGGAAACTTCAGAAAGAATCGAAATCGACAACTTTTTAAAATATATTACTATTATACATAGTCAATTAAATATGTGGTTAGCTTTAATTATTATCGTCGTGATTGTACTATTACTTCACTTAATCTTTCCAAAAAAGTATAATTCGCCTAGCTTCGAGTGGAAAGTAAGCAAGATCCGAGGTCCCAGACGAGTGCCTTATTTTGGTAACTTATTCATGTTTAACGTGAAGCCGGAAGGTAAGTTGAATTCGGTTAAAATAAATAAATATTTGCTGATGATATCAGTTTAGGCTGCAGTGTCCCCACTCTAAAGATGTTGTCAATTTAATTTCATAGTGCTTTTAGAGAGCGAGATGCTATTATGATTGTACGACTATGGTACGTTTTTTAAAATTTTAAAAAAGCCAAGTTTCTCCTTTACTCCTACAGGGGAAAAATAACATCTCTGGGGCTGGCCACTTTGCTGCCGGATAGTACAGGACAGAGAACTGTGTTTTTTCAGTTGCTTTTTAACTTTCCTTACTTGACAAAATTTTTTGGCTAGAGTTAGGTAGCTAAGACATTAGCTAAAAACCAACGCTAAACTAGGTTAAATTTTTAAAGGTCAGGTTGGACATTAGGGTGCTTCGAAAATCAACTTATTTGGAATTTCAAAACTCTTGCACCGAAAAAGTTTCTTTACAGTTTAAGCATCAACCTTGAATTTTTATAGATTTTTTGAACGGCATCTTGAAATGTTAAATTGGTCTTCCAAAAAGCTTACATATAAGGATCATACACCCCCCTGGTGTAAGCAAACGTAAGAAATTGCCGACCCCTTCCCCTAACATTACGTAAGATTTTTTTAAAAAGTCTTTTTTAAGGTTTTTTTCTTATTAATTTGCAAAACCCTAGTAGCACATGGCTATCCATAGGATCTCCCCAAGATAACCTTTCAGGGGTATAGGATATCCCACGGATCGACTCGGGGTCACCGTTTTTAGCTCTACAGGATAACCTGTGGATGATCCATAGGATAACCCATTCCGGATGTGCGGAGGCTATTGTTTTTCTTCCGCTCTACATTAAAACCGCCCCTAGGACAAGAATGCATGATTAAGCGAATTTTTTTTCTATTTACTCGGTTTCGGTATTACTGAAAAAAAAAATCTTGCTGCTGGTAAATAGTTGACTGGAAAAATAACCAGGACTAATTTCGTTTAGCGAATAAGTAATCCTTTTTCAGTAATCCTTCATTGTATTGAATGATTATGGCATCATGCAGTATAGTGCCATCACTGACTGACAGGAAATTCCAACTTATTAATTTCACTTATGCCTAACGTACGTTCGTTCTTTCAACATATCCATATCTAGCGGTTTTTTCCCAGTCTGAACTGCATCTTCCATAAGTTTTCCGTTCATTTTTCCCGGTAAAAACCCGATAAAACTATCCATAAAATTGTATGTCTGTTTATACAGCCGCCATCTTTAATTTAACTAACGACTTTAGACGCAGCGTGAGATGTCTTAACGGACTTACACTGTCACATGTTTAAGGATAACCTATGGGCATCCCCAGGTGATCCTAATTTCAATTTGGTTAACCTGAGGTTAGCCATGGGAGATCCGGATACGGTGGTAATTTCATCTACCGCTCAATGTTTTTATTTTTAACACAGTCGAGTTTGTTGACTTTTTTATGTGGACCGATATCAATAAAGTGATTATGTTAAATTTTTATGTATTTTTTTTAATTGTGTACCCTAGGGAATTCCGCAGGTTATCCTTTTTAGGATAACCTAATTAGGATAAAATTTGGATATTCATGGATATCCTATGGTGAGCGGGTGCTACTACGGTAAGAGATTTTAACTTTATTTTCATCTTCAAAAAATCGACTGTTACAATTCCTTCTTTTTCTGAAATAAAATTAACGGTCAAAAAGAGAGCAGCGAAATTTATTTTTAAAAAATGTTCATTAAAGGTTTATCAAAAGTGAATCAATAAAGTAATATCAGAAATCAGTGAACAAAATCAAAAATGGATTTAAAGGAATCTTAAAATGAAATTATAAACTAATAGGCCTAAAACCATTTTTCACGCAATAATGCAGCAAATATTTTTTTATGAAAAATTTTTAAAATTTCAAATCTTACGTAAGGCATGGAATACCCCCTTCCCCTGTTTAGTGCTTAGGTAATACTTGTATGATCCTATTAAGGGTCTAAAAGGAAAATTTTTTAGTTGAAAAAACCACCTATTCCCATCAGAAATTCTGCATAGATTACGAGTTTAAATCCAAAATTAGTTTTGGTGCTCAGCCCGGATTTAAAGAAGATGCTTGAAACTTAGGCCGATCCTGGATAAAAGCAGAGATTCCCTACCATTTTTCCTAAAAATTTTGGTTCCTAAAATTTTATTAAACTATTTTTTTCCCTGATTTTTAATTTTCCTAAAATTTTTATATTCCTAAAATAAAATTTCCTAAAATGAATATTTTTCCACATTTTTCAAATCCCTAACATTCTTGTACTAATTTACTAGGCCTATGCAAAGTTTCGAATTTCGGTTTTTCTATTTAGGCATTTTTGTTTTTTCAATTCGTTGGTAGCAAATAAAATAAGAAATTGTTAATAAATAAACAACTTAAAAATAAAAAAATAAATGAACTTACAACTTACTTAAAAATAAATAAATAAACAACTTAAAAAATAAATTCCTAATCCGCGGATTAGGAATTTATTTTTTAAGGAAAAACGGATTAGAAAAAATGATTGGAAGCGAAAAGCGGAAATGGCTTTTCAATTTTATAAACTCAGTTTTATTTTCTGGTTTTGTGTTCCAATCCTACTGTTTTATTTTCCGAAAATTATAAAATCTGTTTTTCTTTAAAAAATTCAAACTTTGTTACTAAAATTGTAGGACCAAAGGGTACAGTAAAAGACACCGCTAAGACAAATTCTGCAAGCTTTTAAAAAAATCTGAAGTCGAAATCAAATCTCTCTGCTAAGGGACACTTAGCAGGGTAAAGGTTAAAAAAAAAATTAATAATTGCTTATGTCAAATTCAATTTTTATTTTCGCAGAACTCATAAATATAGTGGCGAAATTGTACAGCCAATACAAACCATTGTACAAAACCGACATATTAGGTCACGTTCATGTAATACTGACGGATTTAGACGATTTAAAGGTAAACTTAAGCTTACGAGAAAAAATATAATCTTTTGGGTATAACTAAAGACGAAAAATTTTCAGATTATTTTCAACAGTACGGATCATATCACAAAATCGGACGAGTACGAAACTTTGCACCTTTGGCTTGGTACTGGATTGCTCACAAGCACAGGAGAAAAGTGGCATAATCACAGAAAATTGTTGACTCCAGCTTTTCATTTCAATATCCTCAATCGGTACATCGATACGATCAACAAAAATTCGAACATTTTGATGGAACAATTGAAGATGGTGCTCGTAGAAAGCGATCATGTTAATATTAACCAGCTGGTGACTTTATGTACTTTGGATATTATTTGCGGTACGTAAGTTCCACTTTGATCAGTCACAGAAGTGGAAAATATATGGAAATAGATTATACTTACCAAAGGGGTCATTACTTGATTTTTTTTTATCTCCGGCAATATTTTTTTTTTCTTCTTCTTTTTCTTAGAAACTGCAATGGGAATAAATGTAGAAGCTCAAAAAAATAGAGAAAAAGAATATGTAAAAGCAAATCTAAGGATGACTCAACTATGTCGAACAATAATGTTTTCACCTTGGCTTCAAACTATTTGGTTTGCAAAACTTTTTCCCACGGGAAGAGAATTTTTCAGTGTTTTAAAAAAACTTCACGGATTTACAGAAAAGGTAATTATACAAAAATAAATATTTGAAACATTCTGGTATCGTAGCAAGTCGGAACCGATTTCTCATCAGATGAGAAAAAGTTCTAAATGCGGGTTCAACTGAATTCAAAATTTTTTAAGTGGGAAAATTTTTTCAAACGTATCCTTTCAAAAACCATGAAACAAATTCACTTCAGTCCAATCCTATTGCTTTAAACATTTATGTAGCTTTAAAACTTTGTGATCTGAACAAAATTCAACTTTTCTATTATCTGTGAATATATTTGAAGGCCTAGTTTTTTATTTCAACATTACTTTTACCTATAGAACAACCTCACATTGCATATACTCCACCCCTTCCGCACTTCCAAATAAAAATTTTGGACATACAACTTTATAATCAACTTCGAAATTTCCAATAAGGTTGTGGATTCTAACTTATTTTTTAGGATTTAACTTTTCCCATGTTATTTTTGGAACCGAGTTCATTGAATTTAATTGAACAAAAGCAAATTTTCCAATTTGTTAAGGCTGTGACTTGATTAAAAGAAATAAATCATTTAGGAGTAATCGATTTATGAAGCACATTATGTGTTACTTTTTTTTTTTTTTTTTTTTTAAGAATTGAGTCGACTTGAAACTTCCTTCTGTTGATTGCAATGAATTAACAAAACCTGAACCTACCGCGAAGCGGCCTACAAACGAATGTTTTGGGCCCAGTGGCGCAGGGCCCAGTTGGGGCGTTCCTTGTATCATTCTCTTTCATTTTCTAGGGCAAAACCGTATACTGAAACGTTCCATATGTGAGCAATGCGAGCCCCGCGGAATTTTGTAGGGCAAAATTCTTTAGTGAAACGTCCAGGAATCGAACTCGTTTTCCCTCCCAAAATTAGTAGCTTTAGTGACCAAACTTGTAAAAAAAAGTGACCATTAAGTGACTTTTAGGGACCTGAAAAAATCATATTTAGAAAATTTAGGTCAGTTTTCACTAATGAAGAAAAAGGTATTTTAAATTAGGCTGCTTAGGGATTGGTTACAATTTTTATTTTCAAACTAAAAATGAATAAAACTTTAAAAAAAATTTTCATGTTAATTATTGAAATAAGGAACAAAGCATACTTTTGTTTTCGCAATTAATGAAATTTTATGAAAAGAAAACAAACTAAACATCTTTAAAGTTTAAAGGTATGTTAAAATTTGAATTTAACAAAAAAACAAAATTATAAAAAAGGAATTTATAAAAGAACAGAAATTAATTTAAGAAATTAGATGGACGAAAGGAACATTTTTAAGATTTAGCGAAAGAACTTTTTATCATCTCCTAATAGAAGCGATTTTAGGGTGTCTACTAGGAAATGAGATTCGAAAATAAGGTAATTTTTAGGTTTTTAAGGTCCCATTTTTTAGAAAATTTAGATCCAAAAAACGTTCAAATTGGACAAAAAAAAGCACTTTAGGAGAACTGCAGAGCAAAAACTGACTCCGCCTGGTCCTTTCATCACTCAGAAGGTCCGAAGGTCACTTTTTCAAATTTAATAATAAAATTTCTAGATAATGAGACTTAATTTAATAATTAACTCAAAAAAGTTTTTGAGCTAAAATAAATTTCTTTTTCGTTTTTTCGAGTTTCAAAGACCCAACTTGAACTGCCAAAATTAATTAATTAACTTCGAGAGAGGCCGAAGGCCGAGCTAGAGAAATGTTGTAAAATATGCAATTGAGAATGCCTCCTTATCGTTACCTTTTCCAAAAAAAGTGACTATATTAATGACTTTTACGGACCATTTTTTAAAAAAGTGACTTTTAGGGGAAATTAGTAACGAGCTCGAGTCCTGAACGTTGTATATGTTCCCCATTCGAGGGAATCATCAGGCATGGTTCCTTTTTGGGACTATTTGATCAGGTTTTCGATGTCGAAATGACGTCATTAAGCATGACCTACAATATTTATCATGTGTGACGCCAATTAGACGTCTTATTGACGTCAAATATTATTGGTGGTACTCTTCCGACGTCGAAAGTGACGTCCAAAATCTCGTAAGTAGTCGCGGAAAACGAATACACCCGATTCACCATGAAGTCACCTTTTTCGCTGGGTAGCTTATTCTTTTTCTTAAGCTTCAATTTATCCACATGAAAGTGAATGCACACATTTAGCATCAAATCTTTCTGCATATAACTACAAATTCTACAAATTTTTCTCATTTAAAGGTTATACACGAAAGAAAAGCAGTACTGCAAAAGAAGCCCGGACAAACTCAAGACGATGATAATTTACAATTAGGAAGTAAGTTAGTTCAAATTTATAATAACACTTCACGGTTATGTTCAATGCATTAACCTTTCTCTTGAAATAAATTTTTTTAGGAAAGGCCCAAAAATCATTTCTTGACTTAATGACCGAAATATCAGAAGTCGAAACCAAAATGGCAGAAGAAGATATAAGAGAAGAAGTAAGCACTTTTATGTTTGAGGTAAGCATAGTACGTTAATTGAGATGGAATTTAAAGGAATATTAACCTATTTACTTAAGACCTCTATGGAGACTTTAAAAAAAAAAAAAACTAATCGTATTATTTTGTTGTACGTTTCGTGAACTGTTCCATTAATTTTAAATCGGTAAAATGTAAAGTTTCTAGGACGAAAATTTGTAAGCTTTTAGATCGAGTGCAGCCTTTGAACTAAGACTGCCTAATTAACTTGGATTGATCAATGACAGAATTTAGAGTGCAAAAGTCGTAAAATGACGTAGACCTGGAGGGAATAGTATCAGGTATGGAGGTGGCGTATTGCAGGCCGAGACTGGCGTTTACGCCATATCTCCATACCCGATACGTAATATACTATTCCCATCTTCTAAATTACAAGTGCTCCATTCTCGGATTCTCTTAAAGAACTATGCATCTCCGGGCCTTTTGCTGTAGACGTAAAAGTATGTAGAACCCAGGAAAACGAAACTTCATCCTTGTTGAGAATAAAATAAAAGAATAATTGAATATTAAACGAATAGCTAGGTCGAGCTATAATAAAAATTTGTTGATGCGGCAATCGGGCAGTAAAAGGCGTTATACTTTTCAAATTTTATTGCCGCACAAGTTTATTTTATTATTTATCCATTTTCGAATTAATATGTTCGTTTATGTTTAACTAATGAACGAAATGCACTCGATTCGCTAATGAAGATAGAAGGCAATTAATTAGCATGGCAGTGTAAAAAAATTAATTTTCCTTTTTTTCTCGTAATAACCAGAAGCAGTAACGAAAAAACCTGCCGATGCCGATTTAAATTTTAGCGTTCGCAGTTTCTTCCAACTTCCCAGGCACATTTACAGGTTTAGTTTGATTAAAGGGCCACGATACAACATCCGCAGGCATATGCTGGGCGATATATTTACTCGGACATCACCCAGAAATTCAAGAAAAAGCTTACCGAGAGCTGGAAGAAATATTTGGAGAGTCTGACAGAGACCCAACTCAAGCTGATTTATGCGAAATGAAATACCTCGAAAGAATTATAAAAGAAACCCTTCGATTATACCCTAGCGTACCATTTCTGGGAAGAAAACTAAGCTCTGATGTCAAAATAAGTAAGTTCTAAAATCAGAAAAGAATACTACTTGAACTAAAATACTTTAAAACAAAACAAAACACAATTTGAGTTCATTTACAGGGGATTATGTGCTACCCGCCGGGGTCAACATTGGAGTAATAGTTTACTGCATACATAGGGACGAAAGATATTATCCAGACCCATTGAAATTTGACCCGGACAGATTTCTACCGGAGGCCATGCAAAGTCGCCATCCGTTTTCGTACATTCCGTTTAGTGCTGGACCCCGAAACTGCATTGGTATATATTAAACAACATACCTTTTGCTTTTTTTATTGAAATTTTAAAAACAAAAATTATTTTTAGGTCAAAGATTTGCCATGATGGTACTGAAAACAGTTTTATCTCGACTTTTAAGAAGATTTCAAATCACCTCATTAGACGCCCCAGAAGACGTTAAGATATTGATGGACTTAATCCTGAAACCAAAAGACGGTTTACGAGTCGCATTTAAACCGAGATAAAAATTAAATTGAAACAGCACATGTTTTATTTTTAAAAAAACAATATCTGCCTGGTTGCAATTTTTAATTTTCAAATCACTAAAAAATGGGACCAATTTTGAAATCATGAAAAGATAAATGATCTTGTGCCTTTTTGTAAACCTTCAAAATTACAGAACTCAAAAAATTTCATGCAATTTTTTATTCCACGACTTATACCTCAAAGCTTGTTGGCATGCGTTAAAATCAAAGTTGGTCATTTATACTACTTCACATACCTTTACCTCCTCCCAGCAAATTTGTTACATAAATTAGCTCTCTTCTCATAAATATATATAAACTGGTAAATACTTTCATTTAGAGTATAAAATATATACAGGTATGACAGAAGTGATCATAACTGTATCAGGCAAAGTCTCTAAAACACAATAAGGAAAAATCAAGGACTGCTGCATATTTTCGAAGTAATATGCCTCTTATGACTACATAAATAGCACTTGACCTCCTGTGATCTCCTTTAAACCACAGCAGGAAAAGCATGATTAAGGCTGGACTTACTCTAAATTGATATCAGTAAAACTGACTGGCCTCTTTCAGATCGTTCATATACATAGCTCAAATAGCTCCCAGTAGATCCCCTTACTTAGCTTTTGGAATCATATTTACTTCTTTTCAGACTACGAACAAAAATCATCTCAATGGTAAAGCAAACACAAAAGGGAAAAAAGCAACTGAAAGACATTCTTTGGTCATTCAAAAGGCATCAATTCACATTTTCAAAAAATTATATCGCCTTTGATTTCATCTATCTATATATATAAGACTGACTGTCCTTAACGACTCATAATAATAGATTACGAGATCTCATATATCCCGCGGCCCGAAAAATCTGAAATTTTCGCAAAAAGTTCGTTTCGATTTATCATTTAATAAATAAGACTTTCATTTCGGAATTCCGAACCGGTCCCGAGAAACCCGGAAAACCAAATCCGGTAAAATCCTAGCTTTAACTTACGGCCGAAGAAAAAAAAAAAAACGTAAGGGTTTCGTTCACTAGCGAGGAATTTTTTTTTTCAGTGATGACCCATGCTTTTTCACTCATTCGATAGAGGAAATCCAAAGAAATTTTCGGTTTTTTCAAAATTAAAATCGGCCGGAAAATAACCGAGAAACCGATTTTTCAAAATTCCCTTTTTTTAAAGTCCGTGGATGTTAGACATAATTAATATACAGAAAAAAAAAAAGAAACGTAAGGGGTTCGTTCACTAGCGAATAACTTTTTTTTTTCAGTGACGATCTATGTTTTTTTTGGACTTTTTCGACAGAGGAAATCTCAAAGAAATTTTCGGTGTTTTCCAGGGATGGCAAACCGAACCGAACCGAACCGAAAAAAGTGCTCCGAACCCGGGTTTTTTAAAAAAAAAAACCGAATCCGAACCGAACCGATTGCCAAATTTTGCAAGGGAAACCGAATCCGAACCGAACCGATTGAAATTTTTTTCCCGGAAAACCGGACCGAAACCGAACGGAAATGAATTTAAGGGGAAAACCGAATTGAAACCGAACCCAAACCGTTGAAAGAAAGAAAAAAACCGAACCGGAACCAAACCGAACCGTTTAGAAAAAAACCATACCGAACCCGAACCGTTGAAAGAAAGAAAAAAACCGAACCGGAACCAAACCGAACCGTATAAAAAAAAACCATACCGAAACCGAAACCGAACAGTTTTAAAAAAAATTGCACCGGAACCGAAACTGAACCGCATAAAGAAAAACGATACCGAAACCGAAATCGAACCGTTTTGGCAAAAATCGAACGCGAACCGGAACCAAAACTTGAACTCTCAGCTGTTAGCTTGCAGTTCTTTTTAGCTCCCAGCTCAAATTTGCTACAAGAGCTGAAATTTGAAACGGTTCAAAGAGTTCATATAATCATATTAGCTCTCTTGAGCTTGAGAGCAAATTAAAATTTCAGCTCTCAGCTTAAGATCTGAGACACCTGAATAGCGACTGCGCAGAGCATGTTGTAAGAAAGTTTCTGTAGGTGACAAAAGACCAAGGGTATTAGGCGGCGGGCCGCCACCCCCCCCCCCCCCCCCCCCCGTCGTGTAAAAAATTTTCAATTTTAAAAATTCAAAATTAGAAGACTACCAATTTTTTTTTTTTTTGACCTTGAATGAACTTTAAATTTTGGGGCGGAGAGGAAAGAGAGAATCAGAAGCAGAAGCAGGTACAGTCTTGAAAACTGGAAAGGAAAGAGGTATTTGAACTTTGCTTTGAAAACGTCACTACCTGATAAAAAGACCAAAAGCAGGCAGCTGAAGGAAAAACGTGCCTAATGAAGAAAGTTGCAAATCAGAGAAAACAATTTTTACCGAATAGAAAAGGAGAAGAGAATAAAAAAAAAAGTTTGCAGAAGTCTTTGACCGGATTAAAGAGATACCTTCGGGTATCCTTTCTTAATGAAAAAAAGTATTCAAAAAACAATGCAAAAATTTCTTGGAAGGTTATTTTTAAACATTGATATTTTTACAACCAGCATTCAATGGACCAGACAAATCTTTTTCAAAATATCCCAGGGAAAAAAATTAAAAACAATTTCTCAAGCTTAAAATAAGTTTCTAGAAAATTTCTTTCTTGTCACCTAGTCGATCGAATTTTCTCTCTCTGGGTGACAAATTTTGGGCACTAGGTGACATAAATGTCACCCAGTTCTTATGTTACAACATGCTCTGCGACTGCGACAGCTCTTTTGAACTTTGGAGCAGTTTCTGAATTCTTTGAATCACTTTTGCCGTTACATCGAGTTTTTTGTTACTGATGCTGACATTGGATAGGACGTGCGCTGCTCAATTTTGTTTTTGTAAAATTTCCCAAAAAGTTGTGAATAATTTTTAATTAATTTTTAAATTAATTTCCCTAAAAGTAGGTAGGTAGCTGACTTGAAATGAAACTTACGCGGATTAACGTTTCTTGAATGCAAATACCTATTGTAAAATATTATGATAATATTGTTAAAAAATTCGAAAATTTTTTTAAATTAGTCAACTTCAAAAATGTATTTGTAGACTTTTCTATAATTATGTATGTAATGTAACGTGTTTGCTACATACTCCTTAAAACTACTATTTGATAACGACCACAATGAGCCAATGTGAAAAAATCGGCACGAAAAAAAATGTTAAACAAAACAACGGAACCCATAATGTTGAAAAAAATATTTTCCGCGAAAATCGAAACCGAACCGAAACCAAACCGAATCTAAGAAGAAAAGAAACCGAACTCAAATTCATGGAAAAAACCGAACCGAAACCAAACCGAATGTAAGAAGAAAAGAAACCGAACCGAAACCGAAACCAAATTCATAGAAAAAACCGAACCGAAACCAAACCGAATCTAAGCAGAAAAGAAACCGAACCGAAACCGAACCCAATTCATGGGAAAAACCGAACCTAAACCGAAACCAAACCCAGTTAATTACAAATACCGAACCGTATTTAGAACCGGTTTTTTACCAGTGAAAAATGAAACCGAACCGAACCGAACCTTTTTTTAAAAATTTTTCATCAGCACCGAAACCGAACCGAACCTTTTCCTGACGGATATCCTCGGAACCGAAACCGAACCGAATTCAACTTTCCATTTTTGGAAAAACCGAACCGAACCGAAACCCGGTTCTTTTTTGGAGCGGTTTGCCATCCCTGGTGTTTTCAAAATTTAAATCGGGTTGTAAATGACGAAGTAATGGCGGCTCAAACTTGGGTGCATCGGTCGGGCTCATATAGCGGGAAGTAGAGTTACTTATGAACGATGAATTGAAACGAGCAACGGTTTCTGGCAAGTTTTTTGTTTTTTCATGCAGGCTATGTCTGTTCAAATCTCGGTGTCAACTTTTTTTTTTAAATAGCTGAGGGGGGGGGGGGCTGTAATCTATCAAACTGGTTTGGTTTGGTTTGGTTTGGTTTGCTGACTCCGTGCGGTTTAAAATCTTAAGAGATTTTTTTTTTTTTAAATTTTATTTGACACTTTTTCTAACAAGGGCCCATGGGATTTTTATTCACCGAATCAGCAAAAATATAATGCCAATATGGAACAAAAAAAAGAACTTTATCCCAAACTGTTCCCCAGAAACCCCGGGAAATAAAAAAAAGGCTTCAAGTTTATGCAAACGGGGAAAATTAGTTCTTTATCACCAACGGGAAGCTTTTTTTTTTTTTTTTTTTTTTTTTACGTAGGGCTACGTCATAGTGCTCAGTCCTGGAGAAATCTGTCTGTCTGTCTGTGGGTGTCAATCTGTTCGCAACAAAAATTAATATTTAACTATTTTAATATTTTAAATAATATTTTGACAATTTTTTTTAACCTTTAGCAAAAATTTTACTTAAGTTTTTTTCGTGCCAGGAAAAAAATTATCTTTTTATCATAAAATTCGTATTTTTGTCCAAAAACGAGCAAAAAAATTGCCTTAAGAATTTTAAATCGTTCATTGTTTAAATTTAACGATATTAGGACTGTACCCAAAGACGTAGTCTTACATAGGGATAATCTGATTTTTTTTTTTTTTTTTTTTCCTGCCAGATTTTTAGTTTCAAGGTATGCAAAAGGCTAAAAATTATAAAATTTGATAAAGCAGGTGGAAAACACAGGTTTTGATGTTTTTGGAAGAAACTCTTACGTTGAAGCCTATAGTGTTTAGGGCTAAACGATACTTCAACCTTTTTTTTATTTATTATTTTAAAAAATAGTCGGATTGCCTAAATGTAAACGCTCTCCTTCATTTTGGAACCGAATTTCAAATATATTTTTTCCTACAAAAAATTACGTTTTAAAATGTGACGAACATCGCAATTGTTCTTTAAAAGATATGAAGTAAATACAGGTACGACTTTGAAAGTTTGCTTAGAGGACTGATGTAATAGTGTTGTCATTTCGGTTTGATTTTATTTTTTTTTCGTGAAAATTAACCTGTACGTAAAAGCTCACCAGGCATCTTTCCATGAACAGAAATCAGTTCAAAATTTATCTCCCTAGAATGCTACATCATTCCTAGGAAAAATAAAGGGGTGTGGACATTTTGGGAGGGTTTACATTTAGCCAACCCGACCCTAAACGTTTTTGTGCGCAATTTTTGAAAAAAGCTTTGTTTGTCAGAGAATATATACCGTAATAATATATACGATATATACGATAATAATATATACGACCTATAAGATTTCAGTGATTTCGATTTTTTTGTTTACTGAAAAAACCTTACTGAAATGAAAACAATTACCCAATTAAAAAAAAAAAAAATTTCCAGACATTCTTGCGAATTTGTTTATTCGAACAAACTTTTCGAAAGAATACCGAGCGGCTATTGAAATTCCTTTTTTGTATGAAATTTAATATTTTGTATAATTTTCCAACCAACCTAAAACTACTTTAAGGCAGGAGGGGCGTAATCCTCTCAGTTGGGGCTATCGGTATGTGGATCAAAGAGGGAACCGGAAAGATGTTCAGTAAAAGAATACACCAGAGGCACTCAAAGAGTGAGCTCGATTGATATTTTGATTTTGATTTCAATTTAATCCCAACTTTGATTTGTTACCTAAACAATTTTATAATCATTTAATAAAATTGCATGAACTTATATTCCAATAATATTATAATAATGCGATAGGACCAATTTCGTATGAGTAATCGTTGAGGATCCTACACAGTAAAAAATTTTATGTCAAAATCAACATAAATTAACATAAGCAGGTCCACATAATTTTTATGTTGTTTTTGTTTTATGTTTGCCTTATGGGAGAAACAACATAAACAATTTATGTGGACTTCTTAGAACATATTTACATAATATTTTTTACTGTGTATCCTTGATCATAAACGAATTGGCTCAGTTATTAATTCCATTTCTGGAGAAAGAGTTTATTTAACTCTAACTCCATCCTGTTTTTCAGCACTCTATTGCATGGGTGTTCAATAGAGAACACCGCTCTTTTATATTCATTTCCTTTTTTGGTGTCTTGAAAGGTAAAAAGAAATTTAGAAGGCATTTAAACAGCACTGGTAATTTAAAAAAAAAAAAAATCTTTTAATCAGACATTCGGAAAACATAATGTAAGAATCTTTCTCTGAAATTTACCAGATTATATTAAGTATGATAAGATTAATAATAATGATGTTAATGCTCCGTTTAATATACCAGAAAAGCCGAAACAATGCTGCAGCAAAATAAGGTTTATGGTGTTGCTCTTTCAAAAAGGACCTCGCTTTAAAGTTATGGAACGCTTAAACAAAATTTAACCGATCTGGCCAAACTGTCAGCTATTTCTTTTTTTCATAGAAATTTTTCTTGCGGCCAGCTGCTCTTAAACCGGACCGTGTATAAAAAGGAATCATGGATACGAGCAATTGAGGCCAGGTCGGGCGAAGCCCGACCTGGCAGCAGTTGCTTGTATGATATAAGAAAAAAAAAATTGCCTAACCCAAAATAAAACTTTTAGCTGTTATTTCAAATTGAAATCTTAGAAATGAATTTATTTATAATTTAACAAATATAAGCTTATTATGCACTCCCATAATGAATGACGTTTAAATATTCCGCTCTTCCAATTGTTATAAATAAATAAGTAAGCTATTTTTTAATTTAACTCATAATGTGAGCAACTGAAATGGTTGAACTTACCGAACCGATAAGAAGTACCCTCCCTACGATTCGTCTCATGCAAAGATACCGGATTCCATACCATATTCACTGAATTAAATAAAATGCCATCCAACAGCTTATGACCAAAAAAACAACACCCAACATCTAAACCAATTACGAGATCAAACTACGGTACTTCAAAAAATAATTTTCACTGCATTTCTTTACAACTCGTTTTATATGTCACTTTCGAAAAGATTTTTTATGCCCGGTTCACTTTACTAAGGGAATAATAACGGGAAAATTATTATCGTGAATTTATCAAAGCCTCGCCCGAACCGAACCGAATATACAAACATGGCAGACCTTACGTCATTCATCGTCTTGTTTCCAATTAGTGCCATGGGCTACCACTAGGCAGCGCAGCGCCTCCTTTCTCAAATTCGCGGCCTTTCAATCGAGTTTTAAGCATCGGTTTTATTCAATTTTTGCTAAAAACTTTTTTCGTGCAATTAAAAAATAGATTTTAAAGAATATGAACGGCATTAATAATTAGAGTCCAATCGGAAATAGAAATACCGGTATTAAAATTTTCAATGAGTTCTCCATTTTTCCTTCAGGAGCCTAATTTCACTTTGACTTCTAAATAAACCTATATCCATCGATCCTACCTTTTCTCAACTTATGCATTTTGACTAACACTCCAAGCCCATAACCGGGGGGGGGGGGCAAAGGGGGGCTCAGCCTCCCCTTTGGTCAAGCTTGAGCCCCCAAAGAGCCCTGTAGATTTTGTAGAGGCTCAGTCCCCCTTTGGTCAAGGTAGAGCCCCCAAGCTTGAGCCCTGTAGATTTTGTTTGGTCCAAGTAATTTCTTTATCTTCCATGTAATTAGGGGCCATTTGATGCCCCCCCTTTGAAAACTTTGCGCCCCCCTGTGCTTCTTAGGCTGGTTACGGGCCTGTAACACTCTTACGATATTCTAAAATTGAGGTACGATTTTTTTCGGGTTTTACCTCAAAGGAAAAAGGGAAAGAAAATTTCTACTATCAAAAAAACATTTCCTCGCTGTGAAATCTCTTCTGGAACGGATTTTACTATTTCACTATTTGCAAGTGAAAATACGACCAAATTAATCAAACCCCACATTTTTAAGAATTTGGTTTAGCTTGAAAGCATAAAATTTCTTTGTTTGTAAACAACAGTATGCTGCCTTATCTTGATTTCCTGCTGCAGGCATAAATTTATATCTTAATTTTTTCTCTTTCAAATCCATATTAAAAAAAAAACGAATGAGCAAATCGTCGAATCAAGAAGACGAAAACGAGCTGGTGCCATTTTGCAAACCCTTTCGAATTATCGAACTGGTAAATTTTTAAGTAAAATTTCTTCTTATTTACAACTTACCTGAAACTTTCTTGGGCTTATGTGGCACAATTCCGGTTCGTCATTTCGACCTGCTTCACATTTCCGCACGTTTTTCCAAATACCGATTTCGTCGGTTCCAAAACTCTGGAAGAACAAGCAAATCCAAATTAAAAATTAAAATTTATTTTTCTTAAATAGATACATTAAGTGATAAAAAGGAATTAGTTTTTCAACTAGGTACAATTTTGTCTTTTTTTTTATCTTTATTTACTTCTTGTTCTTTATTTTTATGGCTTTTCTAAAGTAAAATTTGAAATTCATGTCGTTACGGGTACTAACTTAGTATATTGAGTTAGAAAAAAAATTTTTCAATCTAAATCATTTTTAAGTCAATGCAGTGGTAAATGATAAAAAAATTAACTTTGACAGCAAAGAAGGAGACGGGGCAATGCTCTCCAACGTTCACCCTTGCGGTTACATACCTGGAGTTCCAAAAAATATAGGAATACAGGAGGACTTTAAATCCTGCGTTCCAATTTGTGTCTTAGGCCAAATATATACACACTTATAACAGTAGCTACTAGCCAACAATTGAACTTTATAGCCAAAAAGTTGCCAATAAAAAAAGTTAAAAAACGGATTAAGACAAATATGTATAATTTATCATGTCTGCTAATTTATAATTTTTTTATTTATAAAACTAAAGTTTAACTAACAGTGAAAAAATCTCCATTTCTGTGCAAATGGTTTTAAAATCGTGAAATAAAACCTAAGAGCTTTAAAGCAACTGGAAGCGAAGACTGAAAAACTCTATACTCAATTATACTGCAAATACAGTTAAGTCATTGTCAAATTTTTCCAGAGCCTTTGTAACATTACCGCTCCAAATATTGTCTAATTCATTTTCTTATTTTCACTCATCATCATCACCATCACTTTCTTTTTTTTCTTGATCTTCATCACTTGTATCGTCCTCATAATGTTCACTTTCTTCATCTTCATCTTCATCTTCATCTTCATCTTCTTCTTCTTCTTCTTCTTCTTCTTCTTCTACTTCTTCATTATTACTGCTATCCTCACAACCTTCACTTTCACCTATCGATTCCCATCCATCAGAACTTACATTTCCTTTACTTTCATTAATCATGGAGAAATCAAAGCTTGATACTACTTCCCAGAACTCATCCCTACATTTCTTAACAAACGGCTTGGAATAAATCATTCGATACAAATTTTCCATGTCCTCTTGTGCAAAAACTCCCCATCCTAGGAATCCATTTAAAGCCGACCGCTCAGTATTAAAATACTTGTCTACAAACCGTTCCATGACTCTTTTCTTAAAGGTGTTTAACTTATTTTGAAAGTTACTATCACAAAAATAATGAGAAAATCCCCAATATAAAAATAATGTATACACATCTCGTACGTTTCTACCAATCATGTGACAGCACATGTCGACACAATAATCATCGTCCTCAATAATACTATCTTTTAAGCTGTTCCAACGCGGTATAACAACACTGTCCTTAAAAAACCACAAAAAAAAATCGTATTTATAAGTGAAATATTCATCTTCATCATCGTCATAACCGCAATATTCGTCAGCATTAGCGGGAAGGGTGCGAAATCCGCACTTTTTAACCATCCTCATCTTGTAATCATGGCATTTCAATTTAAAATCACTGCGATCGCAGAAAAACCATGACATGATTTCGTCCAGGCCTTTAAAATCTTCTTGATCGATAACGTAACGAAAAAATTTTGACCCTAACATATCTATTATGCTATTCTTGAAGGAAATTATTTCGACTTTGGGCACAGTTTTGTTTATCCCCCAATCAAGAAATTCTTTCACTTCCTGCCAATTCTCATAGACAGTACAATTGTCCAGTTTTTTCATTATGTCTCTTTTCAATTGGCATACGACATCAAGATTTCTGATTTTACCGGGGAAAACAAGTTCCAGGACTTTTTTCCACGTTTTAATTTCTTTTTCTGCCAAAACTAAGTCTTCACATCCCGATGCAAAGTGATTCAAAAACTTTTCCAGCTCCTGGAGTTTATCATTTTTTAAACAAACGCTACAAAATTCCGATGCCATGTTTTTAATAACGATTTGTTTAAATTTGTGTTTTTCATCCTCGCAGAAAGATTTCATTATCCATTCGAGGAATCGGTTGATTTTATCGACATCATTTCTAAGTGAAAAGTAACTATAGACGGTCATCCCCCTTTTTTTAAAAACATTTTGTTTGAATTCTGAGAAATTGCTAGATGTTACGTTTAACAAATAATCCAAAATGTCCAATTTTTCGTTTTCAATTAATAGTTGGCTGGTGAAATTTACGTCAGGTTTAACATTTTTAAGTTCGTCGTCGTCGAATATAATCTGCAACGTTTCCAGTGTCACTGCCTCACAAAATCGCACTTGACATTGATAATTCTGTTGCTGATATTCCTCCTTCACGAATATTATTCCTGAAACAAAATCATGAAATTTAAAAGAAATCTTGACATAAAACGGGTTTATTTTTCTGGGGGTGGTTTCTAAAATGGGAGCCAAGAGCAGTATCGAGATGATGGTCATTTAAAGTTGACCTTAAATATACTTTCAGCACAAACTCTTCTGCAGCAGCCTTCAGTTTGTGCTGCCTTGAACAAAGTGTCTACTGAATATAAGTTTCGACATTGGGGTCCGACAACCCCAGAAAACCTAAAAAAAGAGCTTCTCAACATATTCAAAAAAAAAAAAAAAAAAAAAAAATTCTGTGGCCAAAAAAAAACACAAATTCAGGTGATTTGAGGCATCTTACGCCACATCTAAATGTGATCGGAGTAACTGATGAAAAAATTAGTCTTAGAAAAATTGTAAGAAAATAATAAGAAATAAGAAACAAACCGTCCAAATTATTCTACATTTTAAAATGATTTTTAAAAATTTTTTTTGAGCATTTAATCATACCTAAAAACGATTTTTTCATTTCTAACGACGTACGCTTCCACAGTCCTCTAAATACCAACATTGTAGCTCTCCCTTTCTTGATTTCGCTTAGAACTTTGGTTACAATTTGTGAATAGTCCACTGGAGTAATAAACTGCCGTGCAATACTCCAAATATCAAAGAAAAAAGTAGCTACAAGGGGATGCCTCACAAAAACTCGTAAAATGTAAGAACTACCTTCTTTTAACACATCTAACACTTGGTCGTTATTCATATGACTCAAAAGAAGCCATATAATCTTAATGGTTACATGCTTTTTTTGTGATATTCACATTCTTTGTCAAACATTTCCCATGTCAAAGTTTTGGTGATCTCCACAACATTAACACTTATATCACTTAAAGTTAGTTTGTTCAAAAAATATTCAACTGCACTATATTTTTTATTTACGATTGATAAAACAAACATTATTTCATTCAAACTTTTAAACTGGCTTCCATAAAGAAAAGGTTCGAGGTACTTGCAAGTATAACCCCACCTCTTGCGTAAAATTACATTGAAGTAAGAATCAGAGCAACCAGCAAGTTTTGTGCCCCAGTATGCTTCAAGATAGTCAAAAACAGTATGTACACCATAATTTCTGGCATACCATTTCCGGTCTTTTTCAGGCATTTGACCCCAAAATTTTTGAATAAGAGTTTCATTGCACAATTTACAGCTTTTATCAAAATAAAAGCGGACTATTTCACTCTTTGGAGTTAATTGGTAGGTCAATGCTTCCCATGTCTTGGCTTCATCTATGGTTCCATACCTTGTCCACTTAATAAACTGCACAGGATTTGATATGATTAGCTTTTGTTCGGATGTGTACATAGTTGATGATCCCATGTGAGTTACAATGGGTTCGCTATAATGAAACAAACTGAATTTTATGCAGTTCAAAAAACTATCTCCAACAGACTGAATGACAGAAGATATCTTCTCTGTAATTGAATTAGGAAGTGAATCATTTTTTGCCCTTTTTAAGACTTCCCATTTTCTGCGTTCTTTCCAGTTTTTGTCTCTGTCTTTCAAATCAAACACTTGCTGATAACCTTCCCATATATTGATTGCATACGTAATCAAGGCCAAATTCTCCAGAGACGGAATGAATTTTGTCTTAAAAATAAATTCTATTAAATCTCTTTCCATTTGGAAATCGTTGCTAGCTTTCATGATCCAAATTGCTTATCTGTAAGAAATAAAACTTGTTTAAGTTAAAAAAAAAGCAAGCAGGATATACACGCTTTAATGAAAAGTACTTGTTTAACTTATGGAGATCCTAAAATCTTTAATAGCTCATAAATTTGTGAAACTGAAAAGGTTGTACTTACCGAACCGATAAGATTTATCCTCTTTACGATTCGTCTGATGCAAAGATATCGAATTTCATACCATATTCACAACACCAAATAAATGCTATTTGCAGATTATAACCAAAAAAACGAATGTCCAACGTAATTACACCTACACCAACTACGAGATCAGACTACTTTAAAAATAATTTTCACTACATTTAATTACAATGCGTTTCATACATCAGTTTCGAAAAGATTTTGTGTGCCCGATTCACTTTACTAACGGAATAATAATGGGAAAATTATTTCGTAAATCCACCAAAGACGAACCGAATATATAAACATGGCGGACCTTACGGGGTCACGTCATTCGTCTTGTTTCCAATTAGTACCATTGGCTGCCACTAGGCAGCGCCTCCTTCTGTTTCAAATTCGCGGCTTTTCAATCTAGTTTCAATCGTCAGTTTTATTCGGTTTTATTCAATTTAAATTTGATTGAGGCTTTCTTCGTGCAATCAAAAAATAGATCCCAAAGAATATGAACGGCATTAATAATGAGAGTCCAATCAGAAACAGACATACCAGTATTAAAATTCGCAATGAGTTTTCGATTTTTCCTCCATGAGCGTAATTTCACTTTGGCTTCTAAATAAACCTATATCCATCGAATTCTACCTTTCCTCAACTTATGCATTTTGATTAATACTCTTATGATACCCTAAAATTAATGTACGATTTTCTTCGAGTTTTGTCTCAAAGGAAAAAGGGAAAGAAAATGATTTCCATTATCAAAAAAACATTTTCTCGCTGTAAAACTTCCTCCTAAACCATTTACATTTACCGGATTTCGCAAGTGAAAACACTACCAAATTAACCAAACCCGATACTTTTACGAATTTGGTTTTGCTTGAAAGCATTAAATTCTTTGTTTGTAAACAATACACTATGCTGCTTCATCTTGATTTCCTGTTACAATTAAGCATAAATTCATATCTTAATTTTTTCTCTTTCAAATTAATATTTTTAAAAAAAATGGGCAGAACGTCGAATCAAGAAGACGAAAACGAGCTGGTGCCATTTTGCAAACCCTTTCGAATTATCGAACTGGTAAATTTAAAAGTATTATTTCTTGTTATTTACAACTTACCTGAAACTTTCTTGGGCTTATGTGGCATAATTCCAGTTCGTCATTTCGACCTGCTTCACATTTCTGCACGTCCTTCCAACCACCGATTTTGTCGGTTTCAAAACAATGGGATTCGAGCTTTTTGTGTATTCGTATGCAGCCTTTGGGGCGCTCACGATCATCGCTGCAGTGGACGTCTTCGGCCAAATGTTTCGGCATCCAATGCACAACAGAACTGTAAGCAAAAGCAATAATATGGTTTAGAGACCAAATTTTACTTATACACAGATAACCACCTTAATGTAAAAGAAGCATTTTTATGGGGACTCTAAGGAATTAAGTATTAAGCTCTAATTATTAAGCTCAAGTTAGTTTTTCGTTATCTCCCAAATAGGGGTAATTTTTTCTTTTTTTTCAGATGTCGATATTTGCACTTTTGTCCTCTGTTTTTTGCTTAATTGCTGCCTTCTCCCTATTTCTACAATACATAACGATTCCAGGCACTGAAGGACACATCCGAGTATCTTTTGTGATGCCATTCATAGCAGGTCTTTCGGTTCTAGCAACCGTTATGTACGCTTTTGAAGCTTTCATGATCATTCGACTTACTTTGGCGGCTCGATAAAAAAAATATAAAAATGATATTATTCTCCATTCTGTTATTATAATATTGTATATATCGTAAATTATAATATTGTGTAAATAATTCTATATTATACAATTATATCTTATTATATTATTCTATTATTCTCTATTCGCTATTCTATTATATTATTCTCTAGATAACAGTACAACAAATAACAATGTTCTACGAACCCTATATGATAAAATTCATATGCATCAAATAAAACAAAGCGAATACACATACAACTGAATACGGAAAATCGCGATTTTCTCTGGAGCAAAATCTCTTAAATTTTGGCAACACCCGAACTGAAAAAACATATCTTTAGACTCTTTTCAGGGCGAAGCCCCCTCGGAGGAGGGGCAATAATTCAGGCTTTATTAAGTTTGATTATTTCTTTTCAATTTTAAAACGCTTATGATAGGAGTGTAATCATTAACTTTCTTTAAAATTTATTTTTCGTAAAGAGATACATTAAGTGTTAAAAAAAGTAATTTTTCAATTTGTACCTATAATCTGTCTATATTTTATTTTTATTCATTTCTTGTTTTTTATTTTTATGACTTTTCCAAAGTAAAAAATTTGAAATTTATGTCGTTAGGGGTATTAACTTACTATATTGAGTCCAAAAAATAATTTTTCAAGGTAAATCACTTTTAAGTCAATGCAGGGTAAATGATAAAAAAATTAACTTTGACAGCAGAGGGGGACAAAGCACCCCAAACGCCCCCCTTGCGGTTACAACCCTGTAGATACGAATACAGGTATTTAAATTCTGCGTTCCAATTTCGGCTAAGCTTAAATGTATATGCTAGTAGCTCTTAGCCTATAATTAAACAAACAGTTGCCCATAAAGAAAGTTAAAAAATGGATTATGGCAAATAATATGATGTTCGCTAATTTATCTAATTTTTTCTTACTTGTAAAACCGAAGTTTAACCTACAGTAAAAAAAATCTCCATTTCTGTGCAATTTGTTTTTAAAATCGTGAAATAAAACCTTAGAGCTTTAAAGTAACTGGAAGCGAAGACTTAAAAACCTTATACTTAATGATATTGCAAACAAAAATTAGATTTTTAAAATTTTTCCAGAGCCTTTGTATCATTACCGCTCCAAATATTGTCTAATTCATTTTCATTCGACCACTCATCATCATTACCACCACTTTTTTTCCCTTCTTCATCTTCATCACTGTCATCTTCATAATATTCACTTTCTTCTTCTAGTTCTTCTGTTTCATTTTTACTGTTATCCTCATAATCTTCACTTTCCCCTCCCGGTACCCGTCCAAAAGAACTTACATTTCCTTTTTCTTCATTTGGAACCAATGGTTTGTCAAGGGCGAAATCTAAATTTGATAATACTTCCCACAAGTTATCTTTACATTTCTTAATAAACGGTTTGGAGTAGATCATTCGAATTAAATTTTCAATTTCCACCTGTTTAAAAACTCCCCATCCTAGGAATTCTCTCAACGCCGACTGCTCAGCATCATCATATTTTTCTGCCATTCGTTCCATGACTCTTTTTTTAAAGGTGTTTAATTTATTTTGAAAGTTACTTTTCAAAAATAAATGCGAAAATCCCCAATTTAAAAATAACTTAAATAAATTTCGTTCGTCTCTGGCAATCATATGACAGAATATATCGACACAATAATCATCGTCCTCAATAATACTATCTTTTAAGCTGTTCCAACGCGGTATAATAACATCGTCCTTAAAAAACCATATTAAAAAATCGTATTTATCAGCGAAATAATCATCGTCATTATCGTAATATTTGCCAGCAATTTTGGGGAGAGTATAAAATCCGCAGTTTTTAACCATCCTCATCTTGTAATCATGGCATTTCCATTTAAAATCACTGCGATCGCAGAAAAACCATGACATGATTTCGTCCAGGCCTTTAAAATCTTCATGATCGATAACGTAACGAAAAAATTTTGACCCCAACATATTTATTATGCTATTCTTAAAGGAAATAATTTCGACCTTGGGCGCAGTTTTCTTCATCCTCCAATCAAGAAATTCTTTCACTTCCAGCCAATTCTCATGGACAGTACAATTGTCCAGTTTTTTCATTATTTCTCTTTTCAATTCGGAAACGCCATCAAAATCGCTGATTTTACCGGGGAAAACAAGTTTCAGCACTTTTTTCCACGCTTTAATTTCTTTTTCTGCCAAAACTAAGTCTTCACTTCCCGATCCAAAGTGATTTAAAAACTTTTCTAGTTCCTGTAGTTTATCATTTTTTAAACAAACGCGACAAAAATCTGATGCCGTGTTTTTAATAACGATTCGTTTAAATTTGATTTTTTCATCCTCGCAGAGAGATTTCATTATCCATTCGAGGAATACGTTGATTTTATCGACATCGTTTGTGAGTAAAAAGTAACTGTACACGGCCATTCCCCTTGTTTCAAAAAATTTTTGTTTGAATTTTGAGAAATTGCTAGATGTTACGTTCAACAAATAATCCAAAGTGTCGTATTTCTCGCTTTCGATTAATAATTGACAGGTGAAATTTACGCCAGGTTTAACATTTTTAAGTTCGTCGTCGTCGAATATAATCTCCAACGTTTTCAGAGTCACTGCCTCACAAAATCGCACTTGACATCGATTATTCTGTTGCTGATTTTCCTCCCTGATGAATATTATTCCTAAAAGAAAATCATGAAATTAAAAAGAAATCTTGACATAAATGGTTTTATTTTTCTGGGGGTGGTTTCTAAAATGGGAGCCAGGAGCAGTATCAAGATGATGGTCATTTAAAGTTGACCTTAAAAATACTTTTAGATAAAGCCCTTTTGCAGTTTGTGCTGCCTTGAATAATGTGTCTACTGAAAATAAGTTTCGACATTGGGGTCCTACAACCCCAGAAAACTCAAGAGAAAGGGCTCATCAACAATTTTTCTAAATATTCCAAAAAAAAAAAAAAAAAAAAAAAAAAAAAAAAAAAAAAAAAAATCTTTTAAAAAATTCATTTATGTGCACATAAAAGAATTTTTTTCGGCCAAGGCCACATCTAAATGTGAGTAACTGTTGGAAAAATTAGTGTTACAAACATTTTATGAAAATAATATAAAATAAGAAACAAATCATCAAAATTATTCTACTTTTTAAAATGATTTTTAAAATTTTTTTTTGAGCATTTAATCTCACCTAAAAACGATTTTTTCATTTCTAACGACGTACGCTTCCACAGTCCTCTAAATACCGACATTGTAACTCTCCCTTTTTTGATTTCGCTTAGAACCTTGGTTACAATTTGTGAATAGTCCTCTAAAGTAATAAACTGCCGTGCAATACTCCAAATATCAAAGAAAGAAATCGCTACAAGCGGATGCAAGTTAAAAACTCGTAAAATGTAAGAACTACCTTCTTTTAACACATCTAACACTTCCTCATTTTTCATATGACTCAAAAGAAGCCATATAATTTTAATTGTTCCATACTTTTTCTTGTGATCCGCACATTCTTTGTGAAACATTTCCCATGCCAAAGTTTTGGTGATCTCCACAATATTAACACTTACATCAGCTAAAGTTAGTTTATTCAAAAAATATTCAGCTGCATGATATTTTTTATTTACAATTGATAAAACAAACATTAGTTCATCCAACGTTTTAAACTGGCTTCCATAAAGAAATGGTTCAAGATACTTGCAAAAATAACCCCACCTCTTGTGTAAAATTACGTTGAAATAAGAATCAGAGCAATCAGCAAGTTTTGTGGCCCAGTATGCTGTGAGATAGTCAAAAACAGCATGTGCATCATAATCTCCGTTATACCACCTCTGGTCATCTTCAGGCATTTGACTCCAAAATTTTTGAATAAGAGTTTCATTGCAAAATTTACAGCTTTTATCAAAATAAAAGCGGACATTTTCATCCTTTGGTGTTAATTGGTAGGTCAATGCTTCCCATGTCTTGGCTTCACTTATGGTCCCATACCTTGTCCACTTGACAGATTTCATATTTGATACAATTAGGCTTTCATCAAAAGTGTAATATCTTGAAAATTCTATTTGAGTTAAATTGGGTTTGCCAAACAAACTGAATTCTATGCCGTTGAAAAAATTGTCTCCAACAGACAGAACGACAGAAGTTATCTTCTCTGTAATTAAATCAGGAAGTGAATCAATTTTTGTCCTTTCTAAGGCTTCCAATTTACTGTATTCTCTCCAGCTTTTATCTATGTCTTTCATAACAAACACTTGCTGAAAACCTTTCCATATATTGATTGCATAGGTAATCAAGGCCAATTTCTCCAAAGACGGAATGAATGTTGTCTTGAAAATAAGTTCTATTAAATCTCTTTCCATTTGGAAATCAGCGCTAGCTTTCATGATCAGAATTGCTTATCTATAAGAAATAAAATTCGTTTAAGAAGTCGAGAAACAGAGAAAGCAAGCTTTTGGGTTTTGGTAACATCAGCATTAAATTTAATATTTATTTATAAACCTACCACAACAAATTTTAAAAAAACTTGATTCCTGCTGCTTGTACATACGACTATTGCAAAGTAAAGAAATAAACACACATAAAATACATTCATGAAAAAATATGATACAGCTTAAAACAGACATAAAACACGTGATTAGTTTTGTTGATTTAGCACTAGCAGACGACAAATAAAACGATTGACAGATTTCAAAGGTAATCAAAGGAGACATGGATATATATACACTTTTATGAGAAGTGCTGTATATATATACGCTTTAATGAAAAGCACATGTTTAACGTATGTACTTGGGGTCTCTTAAGATCCAAGACCTAACTCCCTGGCAGGATTAAGTCAAGGCCTTCAAATAAGGTATAGATAATCAGTAAATATGCATTTGCTGCTGTGGCTTCCGGAGAATAATATGAATCTTTTACCCTTAAGCTCTCTCTACACTTAGCAGTAATCCGACTGTCAGATACTTGGTTATTATACATGTGTTCCATGGAATTTTCATAAGCTAAACATAAGGAATAAGTATGGTAATTAGGATATCTGATAGTCTAGCTACTGCTATCTAGAGACAGCTTTAGACAAGACAGGAAGCTCAAGAAAACCGTCTAGAACATTCCGTGGGCATCATTTCTCCCTCTGGCCATCGTATATCATGAAAATCGCTTTATCACACTAATTAATGGATTCGAAAAACCGTAGACTAAACCGCATTACTTAATTATACATACCACATCTTGTGCTTTCTTTAATCGTTTTCATGAAAACTGAAACACCACCTTTGCCTTTGTAGAAAACCAAACGCGATTTTCTTCGAGTATGCTCCAAATGATTGTTCATTTTCCATTCCTACTTCCATTTTAGAGAAAAAAAGCTTTTTCTCCAATAAAAAATTAACCAGTTCCTGCAAAAAAAAAGAATAAAATAAATTAATAAATTAATTATTTTAATTAAATAAAAATAATTAAAAAGTATTGTTAAATTGTATTTTGTTATATAAGAGAAAACTAATTACGTAATAGAATTTTTTTTCTAATTTTTAAGAAAAAATTTTATTCCTAACTTAATTAGTTTCTGATTCGAACTTAAATCAGCATTGAAATTTGGAAAAAGAATATAGCTCAGCTTCAATTTTTCACCAAAAATTTAATTTACATTTTTTCTACTTGAAAAAATTCTAAAAAGAACAGGAAAAAATACAGTAAATTGTTAAATTCTCACAAAAATCCACTAAAAACATTTAAATCGCCATTTTGGAAACCTGTTCACGTCATCAAGACGCATGCGCAGACCAGTTGGCGCCAAGTGTTTTTCGGGATCAGAGCGGTACGGTCATTCCGACTCCAGCTTCCGAGGAGGTCGGATCGGTCTTATTATCGCGTGTCCGTGAGTGATTTTTTTTTTTTTAATATTTTAATAAATAATTTTTTAGCTCGGGCTTTATTTATTTCATTTTTTTAAAAATAATTTAATTTAATTATTAAATTTAAAATACGGTATATAATTCTTTTTTTTTTTTTTTATTTACTATTATCGGTCCGGCTTGGAGGCAAACCAGGAGGTTTTGGTCTCCCATCGTAGAAGGCCTAGGTATCGACCCAGCGACTGGCCTTGTGGTATTAGTGTTAAGGGTTTAGTGTTAAGTTCCCCCGCAAATCTTTACGTTAGGAGTCAGCTCCTCTCTTGGAGCTGCAGAGTTTTATTAGCATGTGTATTCTATTCGATTCGGTCATGGATTACGCGGGAGATAAGCTCCATAGTGAGAGTCTCCAGGATTTCATTTCGGATGACTGGGTGTCCGAGGTTATTGGCGCACCGCAAGCCTTAACTGTGCATATATGTACAGTTAAAGCTGATAGGTCTCCGGCTAGCTCTGATGGCATGGTTCCCTAGACGGCCGGTCCAATGCGGAAGGTCTTAAGCTTTTACGCCTGGAAATCCGAAATTTTTTTGCATATTTGCATTTTTTTTATAATCTCAAAGTATTAATTTAAAAACAAAAATAGTAACAATAAAAAATAACATTACAGTTTAAAATAATTAATTTTTTTATTTCAATCATACCGCGGGAGATAAACTCCATTGTGAGGGTCTCCAAGCCCCCCCTTTTTTAATCATCTTTTTTTTTTGTTTTTTGTTTTTACAGTAGCAGCTATAGAGGAATCATCGCAGCTAGAGGAATCGTCGCAGCCGCAACGCAGTCCAAAAGCTTCAACAACGAGGTTTGAGTTTGAGAATGGGCATAGGCATGGGCATGGGCATAGTCATAGGCATGAAAAATTGGGCATGGTCATGGGTTTGGGTTGAGGTTTTTACCTTTTCATCTCTTTCTTATTTCCAATTATTCTCTATTACTTTTTTTATTTCTATTCCTCTCCTACATTTTTTTAATTTAAAAAAAAAAAAAAAAAAATTAAAATTAAATAAAACAAAACGGGATTTTAAAAGGCAGCCTATTATATTTTAAAAAAGCTGTCGATTACCATTTTTTTAAAAGCGGTTAAACGACATGCAAAAAAAAAAAGAATCGAGTTTATTTTTCGCGTGAAGATTGTTGAATAGTATCTCGACAATCTTGTCTCCGATGTCTAATATTGTAAATTGTATGAACGTCCAATGCCGTACATTGTACGTTTGTACAATCTTAAATCATATTTAGTTTAAGCTTAGTTGTATTAATTTTATTAGCTTTAGTTACTGTATTAGTTTTAGTTATTGTATTAGTTATAGGTATTGTATTAGTTTTAAGTTGTCAGCTAGAGGAGTAAAGTCCTCCTTATGTCATGCGGATCCAATGTCGTGCAGATCGATGTGAAAAGGACGTCATTTTTATGTCGATCCGTACGGGGTTGGTGACTTGTGCCGTTAGGAGGATGTGATCCTTGGACGCTGGCTTGGGGGGACAACTCGGTCGGGCGCGGCACCCGAGTTTTCCCTCCAACCCGTGTGGGGATTTGGCTAGTCCCCCATCGGGCGCCTCCCCAGGTGGCGGATAGGGGAACGCTCTCCGAAATCGGAGAGTATGAGGATTTATTCCTCAGGCGGACCAAAACTAGCCACAACAGAACAACATGTGAATCTGGAAGATCTAGCCGTTTTCTAAATTTTGTTATGAAATTAGACATGGACTAACCACTTCTCCGGTAAATTATGTCACATGCATGTCGTCTATCCCTCTCATCCGTCTTATTTGAATGGCTTGCTATTTTCTTTTATTTGGTTTTCATAACGTAAACATGCATATAGGAAATAAGCTGATGGTTTCTTATAACGCAGATCAAAGGGAAATACTTAGAAAAATATCAGTTTGAGACGAATTCGCGGAGTTCCCCAAATTTTCCCACAATCCTTTCTATGATGCACCGCCAATCAGTCTTGTTCTTATTCTCGAACAAAAAAAGACTGCCGTTTTGTTTTCAAATGTTTTGCATCTTTCCAAATTTTTCGTGATTTAAAAAAAACAACGACATTTTTTTTTTTTAAAAAAATGTCTGGAAATTCTTAGTAGATGTGTCTAAAATCCAATAACTGATTATATTCTTCCCTAAGAAAAACGAAACTTTGGATTACTTAGTACTTTTTTTCTGAGGTAAATAAAATCCGGCAAGACTGTTTACAATTTGGAAGAAAGAAATGTTTGCTTTATTTTTTGTTTCGAATTTTCAGTCTTTCACTTGAATTTACCAAGAGAAAAAAATGTGAAATATTACTCGGAATTGCAAATCTACTCCTTTTGATGGTAAGAATTATTTTAAAATCATTTTTTCCCCCTCGAAATTCGAAAAATAATTTTGTTTGGAATAAAATAATCAGAATGTATCATCCAAATTTTTTTGGCATTTTGTGATTAAAAAATAAAAGTTGCAGAGATCTCGAAGGATAACTTACCCGTTGTGAAATATCCAAAAGGGGCCAATTAAATCCCAAATTTTAAAAATATATTTTAAAAAAATGTCATCGGATCCCAAGAAAGAAGTCACAGGCTCCATTTTTGTTCAGCCGTACGTAGATCCTGAAAAACATAACGTGTAAGTTTCAATTATTTCATTTTTCTACAAATTCTTTTTTCGTTTTGGGCAAATTTTTTTGCAAAAAAAAAAAAAAAAAAAAAAAAAAATTTACGATTCTTGTCTCCCGCAAAAAAATTAAGAAAAAAAAAAAACCGCCCTTCCCTCTTTTTTCTTTTGTTAAGCAGAGGGAAATCACATCACTGGGCGAACAAATTTAAGAGGAAATTTAAAAAAGTAAAAATTTACCGGAGGGGAGGGTGTGAAGGGGAAGGGAATGCAAAAATAAATGCAGATCCGCCACCGGATAGCGACTTAATTAGGATAAAACATTTTTGGAAAGCAAGACACTCAGATCAATTAATCTATTTAAGGTACAGGGGAAAAAGAAAGACGGAAGAAAGTTTTTTTTTTACGCTTTCATCCCGATTCCTTTTTTTTTCGAATCCGTTTCAGGGGACAAAAAAAATATTTCGGACCGGAATCCACTAAGCCGAATTTCTTCAATTCGAAAATCCGACCACCATCCAGCGGTACGAAAGCCCAAGACGAAATGGCTCCGAAAAAAACTTCGACCAAATCGGAACCGGAAACAAAGAGAATCTCCCCGGAAATCCATAGAAAAGCGGAAACGGGAATCCATTCGAAAAAAGTGGAAACGGAAATCCGTTTGAAAAAAACGGAAAAGGAAACGCCTACGAGAAACAAGCCGGTGACACAGAAAAAAACGGAAACGGAAAATAATTTGAAAAATAAACCGGATGTTTCGAAAAAGACCCAACCGGAAATTCATCAGAAAAGGAAAGCCTCAGAAACCCCGAGGAAAACGGTAAAAACAGCAGCGTCCCCGAGTAAAATTCCGAGAATCAGCGACGAATCAGTGAAGACTCCGAAAAAAAGTCTAAGTCCATCCAGAGTAAAAAAAGAAGAAAAACCGATTCGTCCCAAACCTCCTGAAGCAACGGAGCCGGAAGCACCGAAAGAAGAACCCCCAGCAAAACCTGAAGAATCCGCCAAAAAGCGACCCGGTTCGTCTATGGAGAAAAAGAGAGACCTTGAATCGCCGAAAACGAAAGAAAGACCTCCATCTGCTCATTCTGCTCATTCGCGGCCCCCGAGCAGACCGACGGGGTCTGCGAGAAGTAAAAAAGAGTCGGGGCCGGAGAAAGAAAAACCGTCCTCAGGCAGGGAATCGCCGGAGGCGGAAAGAAAAAGGCCGCCCTCAGGCAGGGAATCGCTAGAATCAGAAAGAAAAAGGCCGCCCTCTGGCAGGAAATCGCCGGAGGCGGACAGGAAAAGACCTGCCTCAGGGAGAGAACCATCGGGAAAACAACAACCGGAACCAACAGTGGTCGATACAATGGAATTATTCGAAGAAGTGGTGGACCCCGGTAATGATCTTACTTTTTTTGAAAAGCTTCAGCAAAATTTTAAATATTACTTCAGTAGTCCTCCTCCTCCTCCTCCTCCTTCTCGACCTTCGGAAACAGACGAAAATCCTGTCGAAGATAAAAGCAAAAGGAAATTTTTTGGTTTCCGTTAAAAGTGGAAAAAGAGACGTATTCACGTCATAAAAATTCTGTAAACCGTTTCCGATTCTTCAGACGGGTGATTGGGCCGGACAAATTAAAAAGTTTTGAAAAAAAAAAATTCTGTACAAATGTTAAGAATATAATCTAAAATTTTAAAAAATGAATTTTTCAAATTGTTGTTTTTTCATTGCTTTACTTACTTTTTTTGTCTCAGTATCAAAAGGGGAAAAAACGGAGATCGGAAACTGTACAGGGTAAGACATTTATTTTCATTAATTTTTGTACTATTAAAATTTTTTTCTGTTTCGATACTGAGACCAAATTTAGATGATATTCTTAACATGCCATACAGAGTCTTTTAAAAATTTGATAATGATCCTTATAAAATTTTTAAAAATTATTTGAAGCTTAAAATAAGAGGGAAAAAATTCGTTTGGCATGTTAAGAAAACTTTTCTTCTAGTTTCAAATTTTTCCCTAAAAGTAAAACATTTTAAACTGAGAACCAATTTCATCAACCTAATTAGTCACATGCAGTGTGACCTCTTCATAAGCTAAACTACAACTTCACTTTAAATTAAGAGTAAAGATCTGCATAAATCGTAATATTTAAATGGCCTAACCAACTAACTTTTCTTATAGACGATGTTCAATCCTTTTTTCGAAAATTTTGACTTCCGTTCTTTCTATGACCTCTAAAATAGTTGAGGGGCAGTCATTTGGTATGAAAAATCTGGAAACACAAATTGAACGCAATCCAGAATTCCGTGCGTCGGAGGTCAACTAACGTATCACCATTGTGAATATGATTGGAGATATTCTGTTTCGACATATCGTGAGCGTCACGTGGCTATAAGTTTAAACCAACATGAGCGTGTTAAATTTGTAGTCACGTGATTTTGACAAACAGTGGAAACACTATCTCCAATTATATTTATGATGGGGATAAGTTAGTTCACCTCCGTTCCACAGAAATAATTAGCTATTAAAGGGAAAAAATGCCAAATGTCCATCAGCTCTCTTATTTCCGTTAGTGTCGAAATCCAGACCCGTAGCCAGCCTGAGAAGCAAAGGAAGGCTCCAAATGGTCCCTTATAACATGGAAAATAGGGAAAAATACATGGACCAAGTCAAATCTATAGGGGTGCTCAAGCTTTTCCAAAGGGGGGTTGAGCCACCCTTGCCCCCTCCCCCCTATATACGGGCCTGTCGAAATCCAAAAAAAATTCCGCTCAAAGAGGTGTCCCTAATGGAGGTTTTACTTGAAATCTTTCTATCGCCTTGCATTTAGAAGAGGATAAGCTGATTTTTTCTCATAAATCTGCTTAGAAGTCGTTCAGATATTATGTCAGCTCCCCACCAGGAAAGAAAAGGGTGTAATATCATCGCCGAATTTAAAATCTCAACAGAGAATCCTATTATAAGGAGAAGAAAGAGTAATGCAAACTTTCAAAACTAACTTCATATATTCATCAGTTACCGTACCAGGGGCTACTTTGTACTCCAGGGGGGCCACTTTAGACGTTTTTATTTATTACTTGAAAACGGTTACTTGAAAAGGGTGAAGAATTGTTTCAAAAATTAAAGAACACCGCACACCAGAATAGGGAAATAGGTTTCGGTTAAGTATTGTTTTTATATACGTTGTTTATGTTTGTAAACAAACTTTTGGCTCAAAATAAATATCGTAATTTACCGAAACCAATTTCCCTATTCTGGTGTGCGGTGTTCTTTATTCTAAATCTTTGATCATTTTCGAGTATTATGTTGAAGCCTGATTCCCTAACCTTGTTTTATTATAAAAATATTAAGTTTTTAATGAGAAAAAAAAATTAAGCAATCAAGCAAACTAAAATGCATTCTGCAGCATTTTGCTGCATCCGCCAGTCAAATTGAAATTAAATTGTTTTCGCACTTGCCCTATATAGTCCCTTAAACAATCCTCCTAATTTCACTCAAAATTAAATTATTAGAAGCCAAAAAAAATTACGATTAATGGGGCTACTTTGTACCCATATTTCATTGGCTATGTCGCATGGGTGCTAAATAGGGTGTCCCTTATTTTGCGAATTTTCGAATATGATGTCGGGCCGGGTGGAATCTCATTCTCTATGGAGTTTTAATAAACCCTGAATTTTTTCAGATTTTTTACTGAACGGAAAGGCTTGACTTTAAGACTTGAGCTTTAAGTTCCAAAATTCCCATAAGAGAAAAAAAGTCGACAATTTTTTTTTTCGCGGAAAGACGTCGTTTCCTATCAGGAATTTTGCGTAGATCACGAATCTGAAGTCCGTTTTTTTATATCTGGTTTGGCTTTTGAGTTAAAGGAGAAAATGTGACAAGAAAACCTGGTTAAGTGACAAAACGCACTAAGTCCTAAGTTTTGCTCGTATTTTGGCCTCTGACTCAAAAGCCAAACCAGATATAAAAAAGCGGACTTCAGATTCGTAATCTACGCAAAATTCCCGATAGGAAACGACGTCTTTCCGCGGGAAAAAAAAATTGTCGAATTTTTTTCTCTTATGGGAACTTCGGAACTTAAAGCTGAAGTCGTGCCGACTTGAGCCTTCCCGTTCAGTAAAAAATCTGAAAAAATTCAGGGTTAATTAGGGCCTCATAGAGAACGAGATTCCACCCGGCTCGACATAAAATTCAAAAATTCGTAAAATAAGGGACACCCTAGTGCTAAGTCTATAAAGAATCGACAACGGTTCCAAGGTTTTGATTAAATTTTTACTACGTTCATTAATCTTTTAAAATAAATAACGATGGTCATTAATAATAGAACATCTAAAAAAGTACCAATCGTTTTATTAAGACATTTTCCGTTTACAGAAACCAATAATTTGTCATATTCTCTTCAATTATTAAAGATAATCAGGTATAAACATGATTGTACAAAGTAGCCCCATTTTTATTCGAACGACAGCTTTTCGAAGATCGAGTTTCTATTCGTGTTAGAACAAGTATAGATATCATAACAAGGTATCAAATTAAAGCTGAAAAACGCTAGTAACGACTAGTTAAAAAAAGTCATCCCTATCTACATATATTATAAAATTTCTTAACTACATCTCTACTCTGAGTATTTTTATCCAGTCCAACCCGTCTGAAGGACAGCAAACGAAATCAGTTCCACTATCAAAAATGAACCGCCCCACTTTCATTTTTCTTAGTACCGACCACATCCAAAGGGACTAGAAGACCATCCAGCCCGAAAAAAAAATTACCACGTCCAAAAGCCCCGGAAAACACTACGGAGCTCGAGATTGCGAACATCGAATTCGAAAATTACCTCAACCTCAAACTCTCCGAAGTTGAGGAGACGATCGACGCCTCGAAATCCACCGAAGTTGAGGAGACGATCGACGCCTCGAAATCCACCGAAGTTGAGGACACGATCGACGCCTCGAAATCCACCGAGGTTGAGGACACGATCGAAGCCTCGAAATCCGAAGAAAAACTTCCATCCAAGGGAGTTTCCTTCGACCCCGGTTCGGAAGAAAACCCGAGAAGAAAACCATCCAAAACCGATCAACAGCCGGAAATAACAAGTTCCTCGCCGTTCGATCTTTGCGAAAAATGCGAAAATTTTCACCCCAAACGGGAACCGGAAAAACAAAGGAGTTCTAATGATGAGAGGGCAGCTCCCCCGGACTTGAGGGACGTTTTGAAGAAATTGGCCAAAGAACGCAACAGGGACAGCGAAATTTCGTTTCAAAATTGGTCAAGGCAGGTGGGGAAGGGATCGGAAGGGATCGTCGCTTACGATTTCAAAAGTATCACGTCGACGGAAAAAACGGACGGATTCGTGAGCGGTAGCGCCGTTCTGAACGGCCGAGCCTTGGAGGAAGTTTACGTTCAATCCGCCGAAAACATAGCGAACAGCACCTCGGATATAAATTTCCCTATGAAGCTCCGGTCCGGGGAGGTCATTTCCCTGCCGGACATGGGAAGGGTGTTCGAAGAGAACAATTTGGAAGGGTCGACGGGGAAATACATGATTTTTTTTTCTAAAAGCGAAACATTTGCCCAAAACGTTAAAAAACCGGAAGATGTCAAAACTCAAATTTATTCACGAAAATTAGAGTCGCTCACGATCTCGACTCCCGAGACGAATGTAATTTTTTGGCATACGGAATTCGCATACAAAGTCGAAATTTTACATTTCAGACCGGAGCGGCTGCCGGCGGTAAACCCGGAATATTTGGAAGACGTGAAAAAAGTTTTGGAGGTAGATTCCATCGCTTCGATCAAACCGAAAACTTCAGTTTGGCAATCGTCGAAGCAGGAAATCATCAAAGAAATCGAAGAAAGCGCCATACTTCCGGCAAGGCACTCCAAACATTCAACCCCGACGGAAGTTGCAGTGACGTTCCACACGTCCTCGGAAAGCGCTAACATTGTAGCTACGGAAACCAAACCGAAAAAATTTAATCCATGCCGTAGGATTTTCCGCAGGAAGAAATCCTCGACACCGGAAGAAGGAAATGCCGGAAGAGTAAAAAGTACGGAACCGGATGAAAATCAAACGAGGGATTCAAATCCGGAACCGGAAAAAGAACCGAAACATAATTTCTCGGTTCGCCTGTTTGGAGGAAGGAAAAGAACGAAGAACAACGAGCAATCTACGTCTTCCGACCCGCCGGATAACGGACCGACTTATTCCGTTCATCATTGCACCGTAGAGTTTAACTCTGCGAAATCTTTGTTGATTCCGTTCTTAACCGAACCCTTGGACGTTTCGTTCTCGAAAAAAGAAATGATAACAGACCGGAAGCCTCTTCTTAAGGAAGGAGGGGAAGACAAATTAATTCAAAAAATATTTTCGGAAGTGACGGAATCCTGGAGCTACGACGTCAAATACACGATACCGAAAACCCGACCGGAAACCTGTCCCGCGTATCATTCCCAAAGGAACGTCGTCCAGCAATTCGTCTGGCCCGACGGGAAAACTAAAAGATTAAAAAGGAAACCCTTAAAAAAAAGTAAAAAAAATCGGCACCCTCAAAGGCAGCTTAAAATTCAAAGTTCGAATTATCAGTCCTCCGCTTACGTTTCCAAAAACGAAAAAAAGGACGTCTTCAAAATCCGAAAAGAAGGCATTAGCGTAAACGTGGGATTCCTCGCGGTTTCCGGCTCGACGCAACACCAAAAACTACTTTACCACAAAGATCGATCTGTCGTCCTCTGCAAAGTCATCGAATGCCCTTTTTCGACCCCCCAAATTGCCACGGCGGCCCCTGTTGAAAAACCCACGTCCGAATTAACGATCTTATGGAGTTCCATGCCGGAAAAAATCCCCTCCGGGAAATTCACCGAAATAAAAATCATGTGGGAAAGCTTGGTAAGGAGCGAGGGAAGCCATCGGGAGTTTCAAAAATCCATAAGGGTCCCCAGTTGGGTTCCTTTGGATTTCCCCAAAAAAACCAAGAAGAAAAAAAAACCGAAAATCAATCAGGAAAAATCAAAAGCTTCCACGGTCAATGAAGTCAATAAATTATCGGTCATCCCTAAGGTTGATTTTTTCAAAGGAATTAATTGTCAGGTGATTTTGAATGGGATATCGGAAGCTTTGGTGCCCATTAGCCACGATGATATGTTCGAAAACGAAGACGAGAAAGAAGGCAAAATCGTTATGGTAAGAAAATATACGTGAAAAATCAAAGCAAAAAAAATACATTCTGATTATTTTTTTATTTTCTTTTTAAACTGAAAAATCCATTTTTGATTAAATAAAAATGATTTTAGTCGAAAATTAATGAAAGTAATGATTATTCGTTTTATGAAATCTGAAAGTACCGCGGAAAAACTGCGGAGGGGTGAAATAACGTGGAATAATGCTCGGTGGCGGCTGGAGGGGGAAGATCTTCTGCAGGTAGGGTCCCTTTGGTAAAAGGAAACCAACAATCGGGGTTCTACAGTTAACTGAAAAAAAGTAGGCAGGCAGGGCATGGATTAAAAAAAAAAAGGTTTGTGCTGCAGTTCTAGGAGTAAATGACAATGGCAGGACTTAGGGGAAGAAGGTCGGATAAGCTTATTAATTTTAAGCACTTACTCGTCCAAAAAAAAAAAAAAAAAAAAAAAAAATACGAACTCATAAAAATCTACTTATTTTCAACAGATTTCTCGTCTCGTCTCATCTCTTCTTAATAGTTTCTAAAATATTTTTCCCGAAGATATCGAGTCATCAAGGGAAAAACTATGAAACTTAATAGACACCGAAGAGAATAAATACCTTTAAAGAAACCTGGAAAGGGTCACCCAAACGTCTCTCCTAACTCGAGACAAGCATGTCATCCGTGAATCAGAGTTGCGGGTCCTCTTCAAAACATCTGAAATATAAAAAATTTAATTAAAAATAAGCAAATTTGATCGCTTTTACAACTGGTAGGTTTTACAACTAGATAGGTTTAAGAGAGAGGGGGAAAAAGCAAATGGGAAAATTATGTGATCAAGAATCTTCTGGCAAAATATCGTGAAGTTCGAAAGACCGAATAGCCTTGTAGGATTTTTCCTACAAAATAAATCCGCTGAAAGTTCTCGGCTGCTGTTCCGGTAAAATGGCGGGCGGCTTGGAATTGGCTATGACATTATAAGTCTTTCATTAGGCGGCTATATAAATGGGACAGTAAAAAAATATGGGTAGGGCAGTTCTTTTCCCATAAAATAGGCAGTAGTATTTAAATATGAAGCAGTTTTTTAAATAAATTGGCAATGGATTCATTTTTTTTTTTTTTGGGGGGGGGGGGGCAGTAAATTTTTATATTTTAGGGAAGTTGCAGATTGGCAGTAATTAATAATCGAAGGGCAGGATTTTTTTATAAAGCTAATTTTTTTACTTGTTTGCACAAATATTGCTAAAAGAACGCAGGACATTAATCACCTGCAGAACCATCATTATTTACTCGCTGGTACAGGCATAATTTTGACCACTTTAAAAGCTGAAAAATGTATCAAACATATATTGTGTGCCACTTAGTGTTAAAAATTTTTTTTATTGTAAAAAAATTTTTTAAAAGGTATTTAATGCCTTTTAAGGCCAAAAAATTTTTTTTACTGCCAAAATAATTTTTTTAATGCCCAAAATTGTACTGCCAATGAAAAAGCTGCCATATTATTAAATTTACTGCCAATCTATTTTAAAAAAACTGCCGTTTCGTGAAAAAGTACTGCCCTACTATTAATAAATTACTGCCCTCTTAAATAGACGCCCTTTCATTATTGACCAGTCCGAAGTCATCGCCATTTCACCTGGACAGCAGCTGGACATTCCTGGATTTTAATCTGTGGTAAAAACCCTTCATTTTCAGTACCTTTTAGAATTTTAGAAATATAACGACTGCCAATCAACTTTTCGACTTTGAATTATTTTTAAAAAATTTAAAAATTCCCTATCATAGACTCCATAATAGACTAAAGAAAAATCTGTTCAATATTACTAAATAAATTATTTCATTGTACTGGCAGGGGCATTATTTATTATCCCAGTGTTCAATCAAACTTCGATCTAATTTTTTTTAATTTACTGCATATTTGAAAAGGATTTATATCAAAAGTTATTGAAAGTTGTAAATGTAAATATAGATATAATATCCAAATATAAGCAAGTATATTTAAGGCCATTCAAATATGTCGGCATCATTTTTTCGACCCCCTTCTTTCTCTTTTCCATTTTTCAGCATTCCCACCATAGCCTCAACCCCACCTAAATAACAAAGTGATATTTTGATAACTTTTTTGCTTCCATGACCTGTTTCCGTCAATTAGTGCAGCAACTTTTAATACCCACAGACAGGTCTAAAACAAGGGTCTGAATCCGATGCCGGTGCCGATTCCACATCATTTATTTAACTCCCGATTCCGAGTCCGGCATTGAACACCGATGACGATCCTGATTTCGGATTTCAAAAAAATTTGATCGGCATCGGCCAAGATTTCCAAGCTTCAGCCCCTGGTCTAAAAAGGGATTATTACGGAGAATTCACATTTTACGGACTTTATCCTCTCTCTGACTTATTAGTTGTGAGTGACTCCTAAATATTATACCTGTTGAAACTTGAAAACTTCCTTTCCTCAAACTATTCACATCCTACTAAATGCAGTTTTTGAAGTCAGTTCTGCAGTTTGCAAATGCAAAGCCAATCAAAAGGGACGAGCTCGTTGCACTCAAACGTATTTTATTAGGAGTAAGGTACCCGAAGCCAATCATCCAAATATCCTACAAAAAAAAAATATATATATATATTAAAATTCAAAAATGGATTTTTTAAGTTAAAAAAAGAGCTGTAAGGATTTCAGAGGCAAAATCATTCCACCAGGGACACCGCATGTCATGTCCTCAGCGACAGATAATCAAAATTCAAAATTATTGAAGCCTCTTAGCTTTCACTGCCCACTGGGTTGTAAGCAACCACAGAGAACCTGGCGGAAATATTTTGCACTGAAGTCCTCATTGAACAAACACTGAAGTGCTTCCAATTCCTGCTACTTTTTTTTTTTTTTCAGGACCAGCCTATAATTATCTACAGAATGGCCGCACCCTCAAAAGCTCAATACGAAAATTCATTACTTACAAAGCGTGAGGCTGAATTCTTATCCCTTTTCCAAGAAGAAGAATTTCCCCCGAAGAAAAAGCAACTTTTAATCCCGCCGATAATAAAATCCCTGGATTCCATCATCCTTAACCTGTCGGAAGCCGTGAAAACCGCAATTTACTGGGACGGCCGAGTCCGGAAAAACGAAATGGACATCGCGAAATTGTTTTCCGAAAAATCCTCGATAATGCTCAAGGTCGTGGATTACGCTCCTGATTCGGATCTTCCTGAAAAAGAAGAAAAAAAATTAACGGGGAATCCAAAAATCAGCCGATCAGCTCTTCTCGTCCAATGCAAGGAAAAAAGGCAAAGCTGCGAAGTCATCAAAATTTTTCCGAATTTGCTGAAAACTTATTCGACCGTCTACGAGCTCCCGTTGATCAAAATCGAATTTCAAAATTTCAAAACGGAAATTTTAGAAATAAAAAATGAGCCGCCGTACGAGAAGGTCACGGTGGAAAATTTTCAAAGGGAAAAATCGTCAGCAGTTTTGATTTTAAATAAACTGCAATGCGACAAACGGAATTTCGTTAAAATTAACGACGTCGGGGAAAATTGGAAATTAATAATCGATCCTAAGGAAAAATTTTACGACGCTTCCGAATGCACCAAAGGAAAGCACTCGACATGCTTTGTAAGAAGGGAAGAATCCATCTGCGACGATATCATCTCCAATTTGAAAAGCAGGGATAACGTTAAGCACGCTCTTGCCCTTTTAGACCATCTGATGAAAGAAACTGAAAAAAGCAAAAAGAAGCAACCTCTGTCAACCAAGAAAATTAAGGAAAGTTTGCATAAGTTGGACGACGTTTTCGGCTTGCTGGAGGGGCAAAATCAAATTCGTTCGCCTGACTCCGAGGGAAAACAGAAAAAATGTTTTTCAGAAGTTTTGAAGTTATTGGAGAGCTTAACCAACGTGGTGAAAATCCAATTGAAGGAAGAAATAATACGGAAAAAATCGAGCGGGAGCACGCGATCGGTCCAGAGTTCATCTCCTGAAAATTTATTGAGAGAAATAAGCGAAACTTTCGAATTGCTGGCGAATTATTCGGAGAAAGCAAAAAAACTCATTAAGGAGTTTAAAATTAAAAGTAAAATTAGTAGATCTTAAATTAAGCAAAATCCAGGAAAACAAATTTAGCATTTTTGACGTGAACAGGTAATTTCAAAAAAATTTGAATCCAACTATGGATCTCAAAAACGATGCGTCAAAAAAAAAAAAAAAAAAAAAAAAATACAAAATTTTAAAAAAAACCACATGTTTTTTCTAAATAATTCCAAACAATAAAAATTTTAAATACCGCGGGGAAAAAAATAAAATTTCCTAATCGAAAAATTTCCCCCCAAGATTTCTATATAAAAAATTGTGAGATATTCAAAAATTTTAAACATAAATAAAATTTCTATAAATCAGACCAATCATAATATTGTACATATTAATTTTCATTCTGACAAGTTTCAAAATCAAGAGAAAGAAAAAGCTCTAAGGGAGGCCTAAAAAAAGTGGGGGCCCCAGATAATCTGAAGCTATTTTGTGGTAGCTTGTTTTTGATTATATTCATGGTCTTTAAGCCCTCTGTAAAGTCGGATTTTTTCGGTCATTATGCAAAATAATATTCGGCCATTTGCCTATTGTGTGCGGGTAGGTAGGTTAATGATAGAGCACCCTCCCAGCATGAGGAAGATGTAAGTTAGATCCCCGATCGGCTCATGTACCCGAAGAAATTTTTTCTCTGAATGATGTTTTTTTTTTTTTTTTTTTTTTAAAGGGGCACTTATCTGTCCAGGCTGTTCGGCTGCGTATCGATGTCGACCTTTTTTGGTCATTTCGCCCCATATTAAAAACTTCGATATAAATGATGGGAAGGTGTAAAGGGCCTTCCCACTGACTAGACAATGATTCTTTCAACCCTTCATAGAGAATAGAATATCCCTACATATCTTTAAGGGATTCTATGACTCTTTTGATCGATTGATTGATCGATTGATTAATCGATCAATCGGACAGAGGGACAGAGGGAGTATTTGAAAAAATAAACCAGTACATGATTTTGCTAGTAAAAACGGGTTTTTTAAATTCTAAAAATACACAAAAATTTAAAAAGTTTGAAAATAGATAAAAAAGACATCTGTATTTCAAATTTTTGAAAAGTCAACAAATAAAAATTTTCTCCATATAAGCCTTAGGTGAAAAATTTCAAAAAATACGAGTTGCAATTTGAAGGTATACTATTACTTAGATCTCATCAAAAGAAAGTATTTTAGTATTGAGCCTTTAATCAAAATCATTTTTTTCTCCTTTCTCGTTTTGAATTTTGATCAACTGATTCTCCGGCCACTTTTTGATGCGACAAATAAATTAAACTTAGCATTTAATTGCTTTAATCGATTCCGCAAGTTGTAACAATATTTTCGCTCGAACAGTTCCTGTTCATACTATCACGGTTCATAATCCAGTGGAGAATTGAATTTTTTGACCAAAGCTCTACCAATCCGAGGAGCTTTACCAACAACTCCATGAACCATTTGGTACGCACTGTCTCCTGCTGAATGAGCTCCGTAGGATATCTCAGCTCCTGTACAGCAAAATGAGGCAAAATGTTGGCAGTTTTGTAGAAGAAAATTATATTGACCCTGCAAATGATTGATTCCAAGGTAACTACGGGCTGCTGCTATTATTTCATCAGGTGATCGTATGCGCAGTCGGTACACTATAATTGATACAGTGCCCCACCAGGAGTTTGGATCTCCAATAAATGTAGAAAAATTATCTTCACGCACGACCGAATTTTGTTTACTATCACCGAATACGTGAATAACCTGTAAACATTTAAATTGTAATAGCCTAATCAGCTCATATGCAATCAAGAGAACGCACCTTGCAATTACCGATGTAAACTGCATCATGCGTGTACAAACCAGCCTTTCTGGAAATCTGAAACGTCATCACATAATGTATCATTTCAATTTCAAATGAAGATAAAAAATGGTACCTACCCTAACATGATCGCCAGGAGTTAGATATTTTCGGGGATATCTTTTGCAATCATCCGGAAAATTTATTATTTTTAAGTAGTAATCAGTATGCGGACCACAGTCTTTAAAACCACTAGAAGTAAGCAAAGGTACACGTTTGAGACGATCTTTCAACCATTCAATCTGCAAAACAAATCATTTACTTCACTGAGTTATTGCTTTATCAATTACAACTTACCCGCTTATCAACATCTTTTTGTGAAAAAATTCGATCGTTGTGATATGGAGTCAACTGTTCCTTGTCCATGTGATCTTCTTCCAAGTATAAACCTATTTTGGACCATCCAAATCCATCTATTGCTTGGCTAGTAGTGATTGCATATCTCTGACCAGCACTAGTTCTTCCATATACGCGTTTCTCTTTTTTTTCAAAAGCTGGTCCCCATCTCGTCAGTGCTTGTGCCAATGAAAATTTCACCATTGTGATTGTGATAGGTATAATCTAAAACAACAGTTTAAAAGTATTGCGTGACGATTTCAGGGGACAAAAAAAGTTAAAGTGGGTCTTTACACCTAAAAAGGCGGGAAAACGTTAACCAATAAAAACGTCTGATTTCGAAAATGCTTGCAAACAAACGAATTTTACATAAGGTTGCACTCATATTGAGCTTGTTATGCTCTTTAGATCCTTTTACCAAAAAAAAAGATGTAAAAACCTTTCTTAAGCGTCTTGATAAGCAAGAGGGTATGTCTCAAAATGGCTAATATTATTCAAAGCGAATTTTACAATGTTTACATCAATTTTTATTATTTTTTATTTTTCATGGTATTAGCCATACTCAGTGAACATGGTGACGTCTTTTGGACTTGCTTTATAATGGTCTTCAAATGACGTCTTTTTGTAATACTTATTTTCAGACCAGAAATGGACATTATTTTCCGTCTTACTTTTACGACTTTTTAACGTCAAAATGACGTCCTTAAACTTAAATTTTAAACTTAAAGGTAAAAGAAATTATTTTATTAAGGACGTCATTTTGACGTTCAAAAGTCGTAAAATACCGTTCTTTTCTGGTCGTCAAATGACGTCGTTAAAGACGAGAAGAGTCTGAAAATGTGCATCACAAAGAGACGTCATTTGAAGACGTCGACGTCTTTCGCGCATTCTTTAGGCGTCTCAATGTTTGCTGGGTATATGCTATCCTCTGTGCTGTAAACAGGTTCTCGATTTCATAAATTTTTCTGGGTCATTCTCAATTTATTTGGAAACACAATGTCGGACTGTTTTGAAGAGCTTTATTTGCCTTTTTTCATAAATTCGAAAACTAATTTTCCTGTGAAAAGGATTTAATTAAGATCAATTTTAGTCGCGATACGGTTTTAATAACTAGAATTCATTAAAAACTTAAAATATTAAAAAAAAGGTCTCTTACAAGCGAAGAAAATGGCCGTCCATTTTTCGATTTTACAATTGAATCGTGAATTTCAGAAAGAAAAACATTGTAGTTTGACAATTTTCTTAACTTACTCGCTTCTAGGATAAATAATCTTTAAAAATGACTTAAAATTCGAAGTCTCCGTCCCGATTTTCGGAAATTTTCCACGAAAAACATCAGTTCTGTTACCTCAGCTCTGTTACCGAGCTATTTTATATTTTTTTCCAACTTTTATTCTTGTCGAGTCGTTCCTTCATCAAAGTACTTTCTATAGAAACTTTTTTTTCACGTAAAATAAATTTTTATATAAAACTTTTTAAAGTTTTTTCCGCAATCGTCGGCGAATTTTACATTTCACAAAAAAGATCCTCAGCTCTGTTACCGGACCGAATTTTAAAAACGCGATAACCTTTATTTACGGCCCTAAAGATGCACTAATTGCGGACACCATAGTAAAGTTATGCCTGCACTTTTTCACTATTCATATATTTTAAAATTACAGTCAAGCACATTTATTAAAATAATATTTTAGGCACTTCGTTGGCTACACAAAACCGGATGACGGTCAACCGGCCGGCTTAAAAAAAAAAAGTTTTTTAATTAATATTTTTAATCGTTAATATTGCATTAAATGGGGCAAAACGTATACCAAATTGTTCCTTATTATTAGAAGAAGTCGAATATACATGTTAAATATGTCGGTAAGCTTAAATTACGTCAATATTCGCAAAATGAACGGATTGTTTATGTTTTTTTACATCGGCCATTTTGTTTTTTATGTAAACAACATTAAATTTTGTGAATATTGACGTAGTTTAAGCTTACCGACATTTTTAACATGTATATTCGACTTCTAATAATAAGGAACAATTTGGTATAAGTTTCGCCCCATTTAATGCAATATTAACGTTTAAAAATATTAAGTAAAAAAACTTTTTTTTAAAAAAAAACCGGACACAGAACCGGCCGGTTTTGTCTAGCCAACGAAGTGCCTTAAATGTTTGTTTACAAAAATTTTTCTCAGCTCTGTTACCAAAACAGACGGACATTTTGATTTTAGAAAATGTCATGTAGAATGAGAATGACCCTTCTGATAGCCTAAACGGGTAACATTAAAGATTTTAAACGTTGTCGCATTGTGACCTTGACTTTTTTTCCTTATGCGAAATTTAATTTCATTTCAGAAAGATGGTTTCATAAATAAAACCGAAAACATTTGCTAGAACGAAACTATTAAATGTTTCCATATCATAAAATCAGATTTCGCGTTAAAAAAATAAATAAATAAATAAATAAATAAATAACGACTGACGCAACTTTGATTGCCAAGATGAAATCCTTTGCATCCAAAATTTTCCGCACTTGCCCTGTATTTAATGTTTTTATGTAAAATATCGTACATTAAGCTAAAAAAAAAAAAAAAAAAAAAAAAAAAAAAGAACTTACTGAATTAATAATTAATATTGTACTGAACAGAACACTACACTTGAAAGCGTCAGTCAAGAAGAAGAACAACGTGCGAATTTGCTCGAGTCGAGCTTGAGTTTATGCGCAGACTCGGCGGTCTTTAATCGCGCTTTTATAGCTTCAGAGTTGAATTAGAAGATCGTACTTAAATAGAGTGGGTAGTGTTGAGATTTTTTTTTTTTTTATTTGATTTGTTTTTATTTTCTCCTTTGATCAGTGTGAATAAAAAAATTATAAGCGAAAAAATATGAAAATATATATATAAAACCGGTCTCAAAACGTACTCCGACGTTGTCCGGTGCCTGGGCTTGCGTGCCCTGTGGATTTTGAGAGGTAGGCCGGCAGTGGGGTATATGGGAGCTACGGTTTGTATACGTTCACTGGTGGGGTCAGACTAAGAAGTTGCCCTGGTCGTCCAGGTTGGGGGTTGAGGCGATGGACTTGTTCTCCATCCTTCGTAAAAATTTTTCATTACAAAAAAGCCTAGCCTGAAAATACTTACAGCTATAAAATACAGGGAGACAAATGTAGCCCGATATACACAGGGATATAGTCACGAAATTTTGTAAGCCCCAAAAATTTTTCATTATTTTTAATTTTTTTTCTTGTTCTTTAAAAACTTAAAAGAATAATACTGTATTTTCGGATAAAATGGGACAATCGAATGAGAAAGTCATTCAGTGCTTATGCAACTTTGCCTCCGGCAATGCCTGCGACACGTGTATTACTGGTGCATCGGGATCCTCCGCCTGGTACCGAAAGGGAAAGGCGGACGATCAAGGTCACCAAGTCCGAAACACAGAGACGGTTACGTAGCGAGCCCGGCTCCCTTCCGAATAAGAAAAGATTCGGGGGAACCGGACGGAGGAAATAAAAGAGCAAAGCAGACGGGATTCCAGGTCAATCGCCATTTACTTTTGGATTGAGCCAAACTTGGTCAATCGATTTACACATCTTGCACTGAACCAAGTTTGGTAAGCCTTAAGTATTTTACATTAGTGAATAATAGTGCTAATTCAGCTTGTCAAAACCTCAATATAACGAAGAACATTCTGTTATTCATATTCGTGTAAGTAATTCATTTCATTTTCTGAACGGTAAAATTTCCAAATAAAACACCGGTCCACGACGATCCGGAAATTTTACCGCTTTCAATTTTCCTTGGGGGTTGGGCAAAATATTACTCGTATGTTTAGCTTAATATGGAGAAAATTTTGAACCCCCCTTTTGAGCCCCCCCTCCGCACGTGGTTATACCCCTGTTGATATAAATGTACATTATAGCACAGTTTTCCAGGATAATAAGCATTAACGATTTAAGTGATTCTGTATACAAAAAAATGTTACAGGCTTAAGAGAAATTGCTTTCTCGCACTTATTGATTCTCGCATACAATTATTACTTAAAATTTAATTAAATTGTTTCTCGTCCATCCTCGAAAAATTGACAATATTCGAAAAAGGTGAACTAAATCATCTTTTTCTTGTATTGATATTTGAATCATAACTACTTTGGATGGTTTCATAAACCATCTTTGGGGTCGTCCATAAATTACGTAGGCACATTTAGAGGGAGAGGAGGTCCAAATTTGACATCTTACCCATAAGCTAAGCATAGGCAAAAAGGCAAAAAGGGCCTAACCCATGCTTACGTATTTTATGGACGACCCCTTTTCAATCTTTTAAAAATTAACGAAATTAATTTTAATATATTATTATACAGATACGCTCCTGACCATGTGCTAAAACAGACCCTAATAGCATTTTATATTCATTGCATATCTTCTAAATACTCGGAATTTTCTCAGGGGTCCGAAGCCAAAGCCGATGTCGATGCCGACGCCGATGCTGATGCCGATTCCATACTATTTATGCAACTCCCGAACCGACCCTCGATGCCACCAAGCACCGATTATATCGGATGCTGGCATCGGAACGCCTCCGATTCCGATTTTAGTAGAAAAAAATCATAGAGCCATTCTTGACGTTTTTTAAAATATCATTTATTGTCTCTATCTGCATTGTCATGCAGCCTTAGAAACAGTTTTGCTTTTTCAAAAATATAAATTAATTGTGAAATCGTTTAAATCTCGACATTTTAATTTTAGTGCTGGTGCCGGTAGCCCAGCAGCGATGCCGAGGCCGGTGCCGATTTCGGCTTTCAAAAGAAATTCGATGCCGTGATGCCGATGATCGGTCTAAATTTCCAAACTTCGGACCCCTGAAATTATTTTCTAAAAAAATTCCAGGAATATTCCAGCAATGATCCTATGTCCATCCAAAAAGGCCCAGAGAATATTCTTGGTAAATGACGTTATTAATAATCTTGGTTTCTTGCGTAACATTCTGCGGTTTTTGGCGGGGATGGTAAACCAAACCAAACCAAACCAAATCAATTTAATTAATCAGTTGGTTTTTCCGATATTTTATAAAAAAAAAAAAAAATCTGAAACCAACTATTGGAATTTAAAGTATTTAGAATCAGAACCAAACAAAACCAAATATTTACAACTGAACCCATAACCTAACCAAAACCAGGTGACGCTTAGCTTGTGAAACCAAAACCATACTAAAACCATGAGATTCAAGTGAAAAAAAACCTGGTTTTTTACTTTTTGAAGACAAAAAACCACGGATTTTTACGTTCAAAAACCAGAAAATCACGGGTTTTTTTTTTGTTTTGGAAAAAAAATAAAAACCAAACCCAACCAACGGGGTAAAATTTTACAACCTTCAAAAATTATATGACTTTCGGTTTGTAGTCAATTATCGATATTTCTTCATTGTTTTTCTAGGGTTTCGAAACGACTGCATTGACGGCTTCATTCATTTTGATGATGCTGGGCATTCACAAAGATATACGAGGAAAATTATACTACGAAATTTCGGAAGCGTTTAAAAATGGCCTACGTGAAAAAGACTTATATCAACTGAAGTACTTAGAAATGGTGATAAAAGAGACGCTCAGATTATACCACCGGTACCATACATCGGTCGAAAAGTGGATCAGGGCGTCCAGATGGGTAAAGAAGTTAATAATAACTTGAAATTTTATTATCAGGGTGCCTACTGACCTTAAAAACCTAAAAATGGCCTTAATTTTGATGACCGATGAAAAATTTTCTGATCTATTTGAAAAAGGTAAAGAGGCTTAAATTCTCACTCACTCAATTGCAAATTTTACAAAATTTCCCTGGCTCGTAGTAACATACACTGAAATACTTGGGTTTTTTAAAACCTAAAAAAAGAAGAAATTAATTTCAGCTCAAAAATCGAAGGAGTTTCATTATTAAATTTAGAAGAGTAATCTCCTTTGCTTCCTGGATCTTCTGAGTGATGAAAAGACCAGGCGGAGCCAGTTTTTGCACTGCTGAAGTGCTTTTCCTTATCTAATTTGAAGGTTTTTTGGACCTAAATTTTTTTAAAAACAGGACCTTAAAAACCTAAAAATGGCCTTAATTTTGATGACCGATGAAAAATTTTCTGATCTATTTGAAAAAGGTAAAGAGGCTTAAATTCTCACTCACTCAATTGCAAATTTTACAAAATTTCCCTGGCTCGTAGTAACATACACTGAAATACTTGGGTTTTTTAAAACCTAAAAAAAGAAGAAATTAATTTCAGCTCAAAAATCGAAGGAGTTTCATTATTAAATTTAGAAGAGTAATCTCCTTTGCTTCCTGGATCTTCTGAGTGATGAAAAGACCAGGCGGAGCCAGTTTTTGCACTGCTGAAGTGCTTTTCCTTATCTAATTTGAAGGTTTTTTGGACCTAAATTTTTTAAAAAACAGGACCTTAAAAACCTAAAAATGACCTTTTTTCGAATCTCATTTCCTAGTAGATACCCTGTAACAAGTTGCAGGCTTCTACCGTATAACCATATGGTATCTGCCCAAATCACCGATTTTGACGAAACTTTATCCTCTCTCTGACTTATTAGTTGAGTGACTCCTAAATATTATACCTGTTGAAACTTGAAAACTTCCTTTCCTCAAACTATTCACATCCTACCAAATGCAGTTTTTTGAAGTCAGCTCTGCAGTTTGCAAATGCAAAGCCAATCAAAAGGGACGAGCTCGTTGCACTCAAACGTATTTTATTAGGAGTAAGGTACCCAAAAAGTCAATCATTCAAATATCCTACAAAAAAAAAAAAAAAAAAAAAAAATGTTAAAATTCAAAAATGGATTTTTTAAGTTAAGAAAGAAATGTAAGGATTTCAGGGGCAAAATCATTCCATCAGAGGCACCGCATGTCATGTCCTCAGCGACAGACAAGGGAACGTTCAAGTATTACGTAAGATTTTTAGGGAGGGGGGTCCGCATCCACCATCTTTGCCATAAGCTAAGTATTGCGAAATGTCTTACAACCGGGGGGGGGGGAGGGGGTCCAAAAATCCTGAAAAAAGTCTTACGTAATACTTGAACGTTCCCCAATCAAAATTCAAAATTATTGAAGCGTCTTAGCTTTCACTGCCCAATGGGTTGCAAGCAACCACAGAGAACCTGGCGGATATATTTTGCACTGAAGTCCTCATTGAACAAACACTGGAGTGCTTTCAATTCCTGCTACTTTTTTTTTTTTTTTCAGGACCAGCCTATAATTATCTACAGAATGGCCGCACCCTCAAAAGCTCAATACGAAAATTCATTACTTACAAAGCGTGAGGCTAAATTCTTATCCCTTTTCCAAGAAGAAGAATTTCCCCCGAAGAAAAAGCAACTTTTAATCCCGCCGATAATAAAATCCCTGGATTCCATCATCCTTAACCTGTCGGAAGCCGTGAAAACCGCAATTTACTGGGACGGCCGCGTCCGGAAAAACGAAATGGACATCGCGAAATTGTTTTCCGAAAAAACCTCGATAATGCTTAAAGTCGTGGATTACGCCCCGGATCCGGATCTTCCTGAAAAAGAAGAAAAAAAATTAACGGGGAATCCAAAAATCAGCCGATCAGCTCTCCTCGTCCAATGCAAGGAAAAAAGGCAAAGCTGCGAAGTCATCAAAATTTTTCCGAATTTGCTGAAAACTTATTCGACCGTTTACGAGTTTCCGTTGATCAAAATCGAATTTCAAAATTTCAGAATGGAAATTTTAGAAATTAAAAATGAGCCGCCGTACGAGAAGGTAACGGTGGAAAATTTTCAAAGGGAAAAATCGTCAGCAATTTTGATTTTAAATCGACTGCAATGCGAAAAAAGAAATTTAATAAAAATTAACGACGTCGGGGAAAATTGGAAATTAATGATCGATCCTAAGGAAAAATTTTACGACGCTTCCGAATGCACCAAAGGAAAGCACTCGACATGCTTTGTGAGAAGGGAAGAATCCGTCTGCAACGATATCATCGCCAATTTGAAAAGCAGGGACAACGTTAAGCAAGCTCTTACCCTTTTAGACCATCTGATAAAAGAAACCGAAAAAAGCAAAAGAAAGCCACCTTTGTCAGCCAAGAAAATTAAAGAAAGTCTGCATAAGCTGGGCGACGTTTTCGGCTTGCTGGAGGGGCAAAATCAAATTCGTTCGCCCGACTCCGTGGGAAAACAGAAAAAATGCTTTTCCGAAGTTTTGAAGTTATTGGAGGGCTTAACCAATGTGGTGAAAATCCAATTGAAGGAGGAATTAATACGGAAAAAATCGAGCGAAAGCACGCGATCGGTCCAGAGTTCGTATCCTGAAAATTTATTGAGAGAAATACGTGAAACTTTCGAATTGCTGGCGAATTATTCGGAGAAAGCAAAGAGACTCATTAAGGAATTTAAAATTAAAAGTAAAATTAGTAGAGCTTAAATTAAACGAAATCCCAAGAAGGAAGGAAAAAAAATTAGCATTTTTAATGTGAACTGGTAATTTCAAAAAAATTTGAATCCAACTTTGGGTCTTAAAAACGAAGTGGCAAAAAAATACGAAATCTTGTTAAAAATCTTTTACATGTTCTTCTAAATATTACAAAAAATTAAAAATTTTAAATATCAGGGGGAAAAATTAAAATTTCCTTATCAGAAAATTTCTTCCGGATTTTTGTATAAAAAAGTATGCGAGATGTTCAAAAATTTTAAACAAAAATAAAATTTCTATATATCAGACTATTAATTTTCATAGAATTTTGTCAAGTTTCAAAATATAAAATGTCGGAAACCATTGTCAAAAGTTCGCAACAATCGACATTTTTATAGTCGTATGACATTATCCTGCTTTCTGAGTTTTGAACGACAAAATGAATATTAGCTTACTTTCCCAGCATTCCAGCATTTCCTCAGCTCAGCCATTCATTCTGATCTTTTTATAACTATAGAACTTATAATTTTATTTTGGTTCATTTTTGATAAGTATTCAAAACCATTAAAAAAATTAAATATTTACAAATAATAAAAAATTTTATTCGAATATATATGATTTTATTTACTTAAAAAAATGTAAAAGTGCAACATTATACCTTAATACAAGCTTTACATCTGTACAGCAGCAAATCTAAAGAATTTCACAAATATAAAAAATAGTAAAATGACTGATCAGAAATATTTATCCATGATTTTTTTTCTATTTAACTGTTTACACTGCAGTACTAAGGAAATTTTCTAAAATTGACGTCATTTATTACATTACAGTCACTAATTTAATTTAATCACAATAAATAATTTTTCTTTAATTTAATTTTATAACTTCATAGCTTAACATCAAAGTTTACTGCAGTAATTTTAACAAAAATTTTTAAAAGCAGCCCTAAATGACATTTTCTTAAGCAGTCATCAAAAGAGTTGTACTCTGCATACATGCATATGTCTTACGTAAGGGACATAAACAACCGCCGTGACGGATATAATCGTTCCTCCAACACCACCTTTAAATAAAGTGTATTTAAATAATTAGTAAAGCGTTTAAACGCTTAAAAATTTTTAATTTTAAGCTTAATTAAAGAAAAGTGGAACACGCCCATAGGAATCCTGGTGATACAACTCATAACATTTCTGATTGGGTCTTTGGGTCTTTATTGGTTTTCAATGCTAATGGCTTTTAAATCGGAATCTTTCTTTTTAGTCCTTTACTCGATACGAGCGTGGTGATCTCTCACATACACCTGTGCGTGCGCTCACAGGCATATGGGACCTACAGTTTAACGCCGGTTCCGAACGGCTATTTTTGAGAGATTTTACTAGGCAGTTACCGCTCGGTGGTTTGCCATTGCCTTCCGAGGGGTGGTGACCCTTGATTTTCTGACTAGCGCACTAGTTTTGACCTGAGAAAAATTCCTAGCTGTGAACTAGGATAGAAGCACGAATCGTCGCATCTCATGATTGAGAGTCGAGCGCGCTATGAACTAGGCTACGGGTCACCACCCGTGTTATTGATCTAGGACGCAGTAAATATTAATTGTTCGGTTCATCGACGTGTTTATCGCTATTTGTAATTCTCTCGTCAGGTGGGCGTATATTTTCACACGTCGAATTAAATCTTGTGTGTGAATATCAGACTTAATGATGGAGCAAACCAAAACACGTCGCTGAAGTCATTACAGTTTTCATTTCTCTAATTATTAATTAAAATCTTTATTGCAGTGGCATAACTCTTAACATGCCTCAAAAACAACCAAGCTATGTCCCAATTTTGCGAACCTCTACATAAATAAACTTCATTTATACAGGTCGAATTAATGAAAATCCTCCCGATCCAATTCGCTTAAGCTATGAAGAGAGAGCTATCGCAAGGCATGAAGAACTCACGATTCCGGTAGGAAAATAATATAACATTATAATACTTTGGAAATAAACTTATTTACTCATAAGCATGGGTTCTTTTTCAGGAATACAGGACGGCTGTAAGACTATTAGGATGTAATAATTTTAAGTCAACTTTGGATTCGTGGTCCAAGTATTCATTTAATGTTATGAAAATGGCATTTAATGAAGCAAAAGCATATGACGAATGGCACATTCAATATTTGGTGAGTATGTGGTACTGTTATATTTGAGAATACGTTTGAGCCAAACTTTGTCGTAAATGATACGTTTGAGCCAGACCTAGGGAATCTGGACGCATTTCTTAAAGGGGGAAAGGTGTTGCTAATAATTACTCCTTCCTGGAAGAGGATCAAAAACCAGGAAAAAAATGATGTGATTTTTAAATCACGTTTTAAATCCTTTCTTTCTTTAATGAAAAAGTTCTACTTCATTACATAAAAGTAGCAAAGGGGCCCACTAAAAGAGTAGCGAGGTAGCCCATAAAACTTAAATTCCCCTCCTCTTATAAGAAAAGAGAATAAAAAACAATGAATAATTTTCGAATTCGATATTTTTAGCTAAGTTGGGGCATATGGTATTATAAATACCTGCATATCGTAAAAAAGGGACGAGTTTCAAAGAAAGGAGTTCATACATTTGGCGCAATCATTTGTAGGACAAGTAAGTAAATTTAAGGAAGCTTTGACCTAGGTGAAAGGCAGCTGCTATAAATCATAAGTGACTAATATCATGCATCCTTTCATTATTTTTATGCAATTTCAGGTAAAACGATTAACCGTACTGTGTATGAGAATATGGTAAAAGATTTCATTCGCCGGAAGTATCCAGATTCTCATATTTTTTTTCTATTTTGATATGAAGTGTCTAAAAAATCGTCCGGCATAAGATTGTTCAAAAAGTTTTGAAGGAACAATTTTTTTTTTTTTTTTACGTTTTTATGCACTCATCATCGCATTTTTGTCTTATTAAAAATTATATTATAATTTTTAAATTATATTTCTTCTAAATAAATTTTTTTGACACGATGCCAAAGTTTTATCATTAATTTTTTTAATCTACGTACCAAAAACTTGTACGACGTCAGAGTGATTACATATCATAAAATCATTATTATAAAAAATGTTCAAGCTGAAAATATTTAAGAGCAACTGTTGAGTATTGGATGGAAGTTGATAAAAATTGAGAAATTTAGCCATGTGAAATGACGTTTACATTTCAGTATTCAGAGTCGCATAACTAAATTTATGAGGGAAAATTTTATCGCCATCCTATAGTATAATATTATAAAAAACCGTGTCGAATTCCATAATAATTGGTTTATGGAAAGGGGCTGTACAAGTATTACGTAAGCATGATTTTGGTGATTTTTGACCCCCTCCCCCCTCTAATAAGCAAAAATAGGCTTCCTCTTATGGAGATTTAACATTGGCGTAAGCATCTGAAGGACCCCCTCCCCCCCCTAAGGTGCTTACGTAATACTTGTACAGCCCCAAATATCAATGAGAAAAAAATCTTCGTCGGTTACATGAGCCGAATCTAGAGCTTAAATTAAGCAAAATCCAAAAAAAAAAAAAAGAAAAAAAAAAAAAAAAAATACGAATGTTTAAAAAAATCTTGTACATGTTTTTCTAAATATTACAAAACAAAAAAATAAATAAATAAATAAAAATAAAAATTTTAAATACAGGGGAAAAAAATAAAATTTCCTTATCGAAAAATTATCGAAAAAATTCCCCCCAAATTTTTGTATAAAAAATTATGTGAGATATTCCAAAATTTTAAACAAAAATATATATCAGACCAATCATAATATTGTACATATTAATTTTCATAGAATTCTGGCAAGTTCCCAAATTTGAAAAGTCGAGAATTATTAAAAAAAAAAAAAAAAAAAAAAAGGAATATATTAAACCTGTCAGTATTTTTAATACATGTGTCAGTATTTTTTTTTATTATTTTATCAGTAAAATCCATCGGTAAATTTAATTATTTGTCGGTAAATGATACAGGATTTATCGGTAAATAAAGTGATTTCAGTCGGTAAAAAATTCATTTCTTGCCAGTAAACAAAATTCATTTTATCAGTAAACCGATGGTTAACGACCAGTTTTAAAAGGAAAATGCAATATCATATTATGAAAGAAAAAAACTTGCCGATTTATTGTATGAGAAGAGCGCGAGTGGCTTTTGCTGGCCTACCTCGACGTCTTTTGGAGCCTTTTGGTACGTCTTTAGCCGCCGGGGGGGGGGTTTCACCAATTTTAACCGGATGGCTACGCCAAGTACATGCTTACAGGTGAAGGTTTTAAAAAACGTTGGGCACGTACAAATCGCTTTCTCCCATTCTTTTCTTTCTTGAGGCATGTCTAATATCCACAGTTTAAAAGCACGTTTTTTAAATTGTTCATATGTGTTGTAGCGTAAATTAATAACGTTTTTTTTGTCCTGAAAGAGGACAACAGACGCGGTGCGAAACCGAAAACTGAACTGATCATTTCAGGCTTATTAAGAGGCATGGATAACTCCTGCAGAAACATGCGAAATCCATTGTTATCATTTTGCGATTCTTTTGCATGGCAGTGGTGTACATCGTCAATTTTCATTTTTAAATTGAAAAAAAAAAAAAAAAAAAAAAAAAAATGGAAATTTTTTTTTATTGATTTACCGATTAAATATTGATTATTACTGATAAATAATTGATTTTACTGACAAATGATTAAAGTTACTGATACTTTTTTAACTGACCATGTAAATACTGACAAATAATAACTTTACTGACGCTTTCATAAAAATACTGATATTTAATTAAAAAATACTGACATTTAATTAAAAAATACTGACAACTTAAATAGATGCCAAAAAAAAACAGTAAGTACTTTAAGAGGAAGCTTCAGTAAATATCGGAAGGCACGGCTTTTTGGTCTAATACTCGATTTGTATCTGACGAACCTTTAGAGCAAGTTTCAACCTTTTTGAATTATATATGTGCAGCCCGGAAAATAATTTCAACAGAATTGGCAGTCGAAATTATTAACTTTGATTTCGTTTTCCCAGTTCGCATTTACTTAGAACAAATTAAATCTGGCACCAAAAACGTCCTGCGGAACCGATCTCTTACAAATCAGTGTGAATGTGATTTTTTAAAGCTCAAATTTGGCTGAACCGAATGGTGCCAATTACTAAAATTTTCCGACATTATCCAAGTCAATATCGTTTAGCAACATTACGTAAATTAAAAATTTATTTTTAAATCATTAAAAAAAATTATTTTAAAATAACTCCTACCGAATGTCTTATAGGCAACCGCGACGCATCCGTGTTGTTCTTTTAACTCAGCCGTTACTTCAAACCGTCTCCCATTGGTCAAGATTGGTCACGTGGTAATTGTAAACATTGCATCTGCTGCTTCTCAATGCTTTTACTGTTTTATTTCTAGTCTTCTTTATTTTTTATTTTTATTTTTATTTTTCTGTTTCCTATTAAAATTGATTTTAAGGGCTTAATCTAGTCCAGGGATTTTTATCAATATTTATTTTTTCTGCTGTATATATATTCCAACGAAACAAAAATAACCATGTAAGTTGCTGTGCTTTAAAACATCATGATAAAGTTAGGTTAGAACTGACCTTACATAATTAATTTTGCTTTTTGTCAACTTTGGCATAGATTAGAACGCGGACTAGGCAAAAGAGTACTTAAGTTCACAAGTTTTCAAACCGAATTTTCCGAATGGAAATGTTAGAAGATTCATTAAGGAATTACATATTGTATGTCTATCCATATTCTATTCTCATTTTTAGCAAAATAATTTGGCGCCGATGGAAAGCGCAGTACGTGTTCCTTCAAGAGTGGAGATTGCCGGTAATTGTGCAACAAGAGAGATTCAGAGATATTCGTTGGAGTTATCAATGAAGACTCTCTGACTCATCTCGGGCATCTTTAAATTTTTCAGCATCTCGAAATGATCAGGTGAATAAAAAATTATTTTGTATACATAATGTCGAGCCTGAGTTGTTAAGTCACTTTTTCTTAATTGCATAGTTTTCTCCATGAAATTAATTTGCTCAATGTTTAGCAAACTTTTTTTTCTGGGAGTAAATTGCAATGGTTATTACTATTGTCATCTCAAAATTTTAAGTAAATCCAATTGAAAAAAAAAAAAATGATACATTTAACTGTATGATGATCAGATTAACAGTCACGGTAAATCTATTAGTTTTAGCAATTATTGGCAATAAGACTCGAAACTTTTTTTTCCTATTACATACTCTGCTGTTGATTTTTTTAAAAATTAAAATCGATTTTGATTTCAGAAATACAGTAATATTAATTGTATTCATTTAATGCAAAAGTGTTTAATTTTCATTCTAACTGAATTGTAGAGATTAATTTTAACTTCAATTAAAATTACAATTATTGTGGAACCTATAATATTAATGAAATTAATTTTTTTAAATTTTTTTAGGAAATAAATGATCACAGAGTCTACTCTTCGGTACTTGTTCTATGCTTATGCTTCAATGAAAAAAAATTCTGACAGTAAAAGTTTCTACACAGTCATCCTTTAAACTTCATTCCGCAATATATCTTCCAGTTATAATGCATATCATCGCTATACTCTTATTGTTGGGATTCTCAATTTCACAAGGTAATTAATATTTTATTCATCTTTTTTTTTTTTTTTTTTTTTGTTTCTAGGGTTAATACGAAAAAAATTTTAACACTTTTTTTTTCTACCTTAACAGGTTGGCAAATTGGCAAAAATCATGTCTATGAATACCGATTTAAGAACACATTAATCTCAAATTCAAATGACAGATACTTTGGAACTGGAACTTTTCAATTCAAATGGATCGAGCCTGAGTTGTTAATTGGTCGGTTGATACCTGAAGAGTGGAATTATGGAAGAGGTGTTGGGTCTCCTTTGCCAGACAAGGAAAAACAGTTTCAAGTTTCTTTTAAAAACGGCCTAGTAAGTTTTCACTTTGTGATACTCTGTGGCATTATTAGACTTCTCCCCATTTGCAAAAAAATTTTTTTTTTTCCTGTTTTATTTTTCATTATTGTGACGCAGGAGTGATTCATTTTTTTGAACACCCTATACTTTGAAAAACGCTAAAATTAACGTTTTGGAGCCAGATATTCCGAGCAACAATTCTTATCAGTCTTAGGCACCTTCATGAAAAATTCCATACTTTTTTGGAAACCTTGATCCAGGTTAAATTCCCGGGAATTCATAGCAGATAAAAGTTTCCCCAAAAACCCCAGGGCTGCAATTCCGATTCTGCAGAATCTTGCTTATTTATGAGTAAGATTCTGATTCCGATTCCGATTTAACTAACAAATATTATAGCGATGTCGATTCCGATTCCGATTCCGACTGAAACCAAAACTGATTAACTGTAAAAAACGGTATTTTCGTGTTTTTTAAGTCTATCTGAATCGAAAATATTTTTTTCGATGCCGATGCCGATGCCGATTCCGAATATTCTTTATTGTTTTGGGACGAGATTTCGATTCCAATTCCAATTCCGATTCCTATTCCTATTTCTTCAAAAAAAAAGCCCGGATATTCCGATTCTGATTCTAAATTCTTTGGAAATAGCAGATTCCGATTTCGATTCCGATTCCGAATAAAAATTAATCGGAATTGCAGCCCTGCAAAAAAGTACTGTATGTTCGAGACTGGATTTTTCATGAAGGTGCCTAAGATTGATAAGAAATTGTTGCTCTGTATATAGCACCAAAGATAAATATTAGCATATTTCGAAGTAAAGGGTGTGAATCACTCCTGCGTCACCTTAATATAATAATAAAATGACTAAGAAACAATAAGAAAATTAAATTTTCAGCATTAAATATTTTTTTAAATAATTTTTTTCTTTAAAATCATTTTTTTATTTACCGGTATTTATTTATTTTCATTTTTTGCTTCTTTAAGAGGAAAAAAAATCCAAATTTTAAGTTTCTAACCAAACTCCTTTGGTGTATCCTGGGATATTTAGTGCAAGTTTCAACTTGTCTGAAATATACATGCGACCGGAAAATAATTTAAAAGATTTGCCGTCGAAAAACTTTGATTTTGTTTTCCGGATTTGCATACACTTGGAGCAACAAGTTGAAACATGCACCAAAAATGAAAGATCAAGTCGAAGAAGTTTGTTAAATACCTAAAATTTGAATTTTTTCCCGTAAACAAAGTATTAATTAGACAAAACAGTCATTCATTTAAGTTCCTCTCTTAAGCTGACACAATTCACACATAATTTAGACGAAAAACATAATAGAGCTTTTTCGCACTACTGCTAATAAGCAGAAACTACTCTTTTTAGTCTTTTTTTATCCCTTTTATGTAAGGCTCCTTCAGCAATCCTAATTCATGACCAACAATGATTTCTGTTTAGATTACAGAACTCAAAGTAACGCCTAGCACCTCCAAATGGCAAACGGAATACATCAGGGGCATTGTCGGTTTGTTGCAAGTCTCCAAACTCTATCTGGAAAAAAACCGATTCAGCATAATGGAAGAATCCGTTGCCGGAATGTGTGAAACTCAGTATTCAGTCCGAAAAGAAACTTCCATTTACACCATCACCAAAGCCAAAGACTACACAAACTGTGAAAAAATTCCTATCTACCAAAGAGGAGTCTACGGGAGCAACCACGACGCACTCATTAAAAAGCGAGACATAATCGCTCGAAATACGACTTCCGTGATTTCCCTGAGTAAAATTCACGGACTCATCTCTTCCGCAACCAAAGAAATCATTCAATTAATTTCGGAAAAAAGCACTGCTGAATTCATCAGCGAATCTGTTCTAATCGGAGAATCGTCCCCATTAGAGTTGAGCGAGGAAAACGATTTCGACGTTAAAAATTTAACCCCCGTCGGAGGCTTGATGTACCGACCGGAAATAATTCAGTGCAACAAAAACGTAACGTTCCACGGGAAAAAAATCCTTTCGTATTGCGAAACGGATCACTACATGGACCCGAAAAATTATGACTTTTCGTACGAGGGTTCCGAAGTTAAAATCGCCAAAAAATTAGTCGAACAAATAGCGAAGGAAATGGAAACGCTTGTGAATTTACCGGAAACCAACAGTTTGGATCGCTTTTCAATATTAGTCAAAATCGTTAGGGAGTTAAATCTAAAACAGCTCAAGGAAGTTTCGAAATTATGGAAAGATGATGCTCGTCGTCTGGTCTTTCAAAACGCAATCATCCAGGCTGGTACCTTGGACGCTTTAAAAATGATTAAATTTTTGGAAGATAATAATGAGCTGACGCATGGGAGATTAATGGTGGTCAAGTTGGCAGAAAAAGCCCATCCGCTTAGTTTAGAATATTTAGATACGTTATTCGTAAGTACAGCTAGACATTTTTAACTAAAACTGAATTCAGCAGAGACGCCATTCCAAGGAGGAAGGGGGGGGTTAAGCTTTCACTTCCCTCAAAATTGCCCATTGCACCCCCTCTCAGCTGATTTGGTTCTTAAGCTCAATATTAACTCTTTAAGCTACACTCAGTCAAAAATACTTACCCCCCCCCTTCGATTTGACAAAATAGCGTTCCTAATCCAAAAACATACGACTATTTTTTTAATTTTTTTCTTCTAATTTCTTTAGGAATTCGCTTCAGATTCGAAGTTAATGAAAAAAAATTTCGAATTTTCGAAAAATTTGTACCTGACATTCAATAATCTTCTCAGGAGATACGTAATCGAAAGAGTGAAACCTTTCGAACAAAAGGAGTTGGACATATTAATTTCGAAAAAGTACAGACCGTACCTTTCGGGAAAATTAGAAGAAACTAGGGATGATGATGATTTGAATTTTCAAATTTACGCACGAGCTCTTGGAAACATGGCGGATGTGCAGTTGTTTGATGAATACTTGGCTCTTGATTCGGATGAATTGACTCCGTTTCAAAAATTGGTTCTGGTAAGTATCTGAGTTTCAAAGTTTTCTTTTTTTTCCCTGCAATGTCAAGTTGTGGAATGTCATTTTGATTTAGAAACATCCTCAGGGTTAAAGTAGTGGGGAGGGAAATCCCCCAAAAAGATTATTCTTCTTTAAGAGAAGGAATACCGAAAGGAAAGACTGTTTTGTCTAACACTCGATTTACGCGGGAAAAAATCAAATTTTAGCTATCTAACGAACTCCTTTGACTATTTCTTTTATTTTTGGAACAAGTTTCAACTTGTTCCAAGCAAACGAAAACCAGCCCAAGAAAAAGTGTGTTATAAAATTGAGTTATTCGTGATAAAATTTTATATCGCCAAAAAAGACATCTATTTATAATTCGTTATAAAATTTTATAACACAAATTATTTTCAGTTTTTTTAAAGTTTTTTTTATTTTCTTCTAACGCTTTCCGAATTTTTCCGTTTCTGTTTTTCTTTATTTTTGAGCCTTTGTCAAATTAAAATACAAGAAAAGAACCGAAAATTCGGAAAAAACTGGAAAATATTATAAGTCAAAATAATTGGCAACTTAAGAACCATACTGCCGCTTTTAAAAATCAGTTGAAAAGTGGTGTAGTGGATAATGGCGGCTGTTAAGTCGACCACAAGACTCGGGTTCTATTCCAAAAAATTGTATTTTTTTTTCCTTTTTTTCTTCATGAAAATTGTTTAAAAAAAAGCCTGTAAAGTGCTAAATATAGTGCAATTCAAGCATAAAATTTAATATATTGCTCAGTTAAAAATTTTAATTATAAAAATTTATAAATAGTTATAATATTTATAATCGGCCAAAACGTTATAGAATTATACAATTCTACAACGCACTTTTTCTTGGGTAGAGAATGTCATGTAAATATATACGTATATAAATAGTGTATATAAATAGTATTTATATACAAAAAGAATATACCGGAAAAAATATACCATGTATTTTTTCTATACCTCGGTATATTTTTAAAAAAACCTTATTTATTAGTCTAAATAATGCTGTGGAATAATCTTTTGCACGTTAAATCAAAGATTAATTTAATTTAATATTGAGTGATATAAGAATATAAAATATTAATGGAAACTGGTAAAAAATTAAATAAGATGGATTAATTAAATCAATACAACCTCCATTTTGAGCGCCATTTTCAAAAAGCCCCATTAACAAATATGGCTGGTATCAAGTAGAATTTACATCATATTGGCGCGTTATTTTATTTTGCTGTTTTTTTTTTTAATTAGGATGAATCCCAACCCGGGAAAAAAAGAAAACACCCCGTTTGAGCTTGATTCTTAAAATTTATTCAATAAAATATGATTAAAGTGTGATTAAATTATAAGAAAGAAGTAAAAATAAAAAAAATACCATAAATACCAGTCTGGTATTTATTTACGTATTTATATACGTATTTATATACGGTATTTATACGAAGCCTTCGTATACCGTATATTTATGTTCTCTATTCTTGGGAAGAAAAAAAAATCAAAGTTCTTCGACCGCAATTTTTTTTGAAATTATTTTCCCGCCGCCTATTACATTTCAGACAAGTTGAAACTTGCACTAAAAATTCCAAGATACACCAGAGGAGTTCGTCAGATACCTAAAATTTGGATTTTTTCATCGTGAATTTAGTATCAGAGAAAACAACCATTCCTTTCGGCATCTATGAAGCCTCCTCTTAACCATCTTCCACCCCACCCCCTTTCCCCAGAAAAAAATACCGGTGGGTATTATAATCAAATTCAAAACTAGTAGAGGCCTGCTCCCATCTCCTAAATATTACTATTTAACCTAATAAACTACCTAATAAACTATTTATCTTAATATAACTATTTCGGGTGCTAAATTCCCTACTCGAGTTATTGCTGCCAGTTCACAAACTTAAAAGAAATGAGCGAGTTAACTATCCTTGCTACCCTTGCTTCTGCTACTAGCTAAACGATTTTTTTTTCCCAACAGGTAAATTCAGTGGATCGGACAGTCGAACTGTATCCAGAACAATGCAGATCAGCCCTCTTTAAATTGTACGAAAGCCGAGAAGAGAGTACTTCCGTTCGAATCGCTTCCGTGTATCACTTATTGAAAACGAATTTACCAGAAGATTTCGTTCTAGAAATCATCAAAATTGCCAAAGAAACAAACGATAAAAATATTCAAAACGCGGTGTTAACTTCCGTCTTATCAAAATTTTACAATTATCACGCTAACAAAAAGATGTAAGTAAAAATCGATGGGGAAAAAAATTACATAATAAAAATATTGTAACATTTTCTTTTTTCCAGATCAAAATTGGCGGATACGATAGACTTACAATTAGACTTGGACGAGGAAATTCGCCCTACACAACTGGCAAGTCATATGTTCGGAGATATGTCAGACGACATAATCAAAAGTTTTTTAACCTTTGAACGTATTAGAGGAAGGAGTGATGATCCCATGTCAGCTATCAAAACCAAAATGTTTGACAAAAATGGTTTCAAATCATCGCTCAAAGTAAGTACGCACATTAGGAAAGAAAGTGGGTTACCAAAATCCTGACATTTGACGACGGCAAGGAAGGAGGGGGGGGGGGGGGGGGTGGACACAAAACCAAGTAACAACAAATTCGCAATCGTTCCAAACTGTTTTAAAGGGAAAACCGAACCGAACCTAAAACGCATTTTTCTTTGAAAAAAAAATAAAGTAGTTTACGAGTCCCCGTGCGTAGTAATTTAAATACTTTTTTTATCAAAAAATTGAGCCAAATTGTTCGGACGAATAAATAGATTCTTATTTATCATGTTCAGAACAGTTCTCATAGATGATTTAGGGAATTAATTAAAAATTCTGAAAATAAAATTTTTAATAATAAAGACACTCAAATGACTTCGATTTCGCTTTACAAGGCGGTGAAAAGTCGAAATTTTAGTAAATGTTTACAAACATGGCTCCATCTTCGCCAAAAAAAAGTTTCAATTTCCAAATATAAATCGAAATATTTAACAATCCTTTAAAGGCGAGGTCGTTTTTTTTAAATAGAATCGTTGTAAGTACGAAGATCAATTCATTTCTAGTTTTTTTCGCAAATCGATCGAGTAGATTTTTTAAAATTTGTGAAAATATCCCACTTCCGGTGCCTGATTCCCATAAGAGCAATGCTTTGATCGGACTCTGAGAGGTAACTTTGACATTTAATTACATTAAAACTACATAAGCAAAAAATCTGAAAAAATTTTAGTTGATAGATTATGTCCTGAAGAATCAATAAGCGGAAAATAAAAAAATTCTATCGATATTCGATTGACTCGTAAACTACTTTTCGTAAAGGAAATAATACAGAAGTGTCAGTTTTTTTTGTCAATAAAAAACTCCATTTTCGTCAGTTTTTTATTTTAAAATGGAAAGTATTTTTTATTAAAATGTGAATAAAAAATGATGTTTTTGTCTGTATAATAGTATATTGTTAACCTAGGGTGGAAAATGAATTTTCCCGTCGAGGCTTTCATTAAACTCCTCGCTTCGCTCGGATTTTAATGGAAACCGAGAGGTTTATTTGACACCCAAGAATAACAAGATACTTTTTATAACGAACAAAAATAACTCTTCATGTAATTTTTCTTGAAAAAAAAAAACCTCATTTCTTTGTTTACGAACACTAAGAACCTGGCGAAATTTTTTTTCTTTCTTATTTAGGTGTCACGTCAAAGTCAAAATCAATTACTTTGATTTTTTCCTCACTTTGAAAAACTGGCCGAAAATTTTTTACTTGCCCCCAATTTTAATTCGGCGTCGTGGCGGAAGGAATTTAGTGACTTGAAATAAGTCTATCCAAAATTTTTTTAACGTATTAGACGTGAGTAATTACATCCCTTAGTATTTTTATCAATTTTTCCTTAAAGTTTTAGCCTGACCGTTTTTTTCCTAATTTTCAATTTTCATTGTTTTTAATCCTCAAATAAAATTTCCTAAAATGAATATTTGTCCTAATTTTTTAAATCCCTAAAAGGGGTTTTAGGAAATTTTATTTCAGGAATCAAAAAATTTTAGGAAAATTAAAAATTAGGAAAAAAAATAGTTAGGAAAACAATTTTAGGAACTAAAATTTTTAGAATAAATGGATTAGGAATTTTTTTTTTTTTTAGGACAAATGGTAGGGAATCTTCACAAATTTACATAAAATTATTTTTAAAGATGGCGTTTTAGTCAAAAAAAACCTTTCCTTGAGCAACTTCGAATGTTGAATAGAAATTTTTTAATGCAGGAAATTTTTTTAAATCCACCAATTTATCAAAAAAAGTGACGAGTTTGATGCCTGTATTAACTGACAGGTTATTTAAAAAACTTACAGTTTAATATTAAAATTTTACCTAAAAATACAAGCCATAAAATAATAAATGAAATAAAAGAACCGGAATCGAACCCGACTACCTAAAGAAGCCGAACCGAACTTGAAACCGCTTTTTACTACTACGATGAAAAAAACCGAACCGTTTTTTGTCCGGAGTTGTTTCCCATCCCTATTTTCCATTGAAAGAAAAGAAAAATCCGATAAAAGAAACAAAGGCAGTTTCGAAAAAAATTTAATAATAACTCTTACTCTTGGAGGACTCCCGTATACCCATTTCTCCCGAAATGCCCTAACCACTAAACTAACGAGCTATCTTTCTTTACAAACAAATCATCCATCCTCATTCCTCACCCTCAAGAAAGTTTGGTTCAGACAAGTGGAAACTCGCCGATATCCGATACATTGAGGATATTTTACAAATCTGTACGTCAGAGCCAAAAGGTTCAATATGCAAATTCAAGATGGCCGTTTGTTATGGGTAAACAACGGTTAGCGGACATCTTTAATTTGCATATTGAACCTTTTGGCTCTGACGTACAGAAATGGTCGTATAAAGGCAAGTTAAAACTTGCTAAAACAAGTCCAGACTTGTTGAGACAGGTTAGGTCAGGGAATGGTCAGGTCAGGTTAGGAAAAAAATTACTTATTAGGCAACCCGCAACTCTCCTCTTGCTCTTGTCCCTGCTCCTCACGGTCATGAACTCTCAAATTAACACACTACTACCGGTACCATTTAGATTAACTTTTTTTTTTTTTTTGCTTACAGGTTTCCATTATAATTAGCGAAGTAGCAGCATTTTTTGAAGATCTTCTCCAGATTCCTAGCTTAGCAAAAGACTCCCAAGGCGGCTCAGCCAATTTCGAAATGGGTACCGACTTCTCCCAGCTATTCATTCCCTTGTCCAAATTAAAATTTTCCGTATCGGATTTCCTAAAACTTTTGGATAAAATTCGAAATTTAAAAGAATCCTTCTTATACTTGGAGGAAGTGTCAATCGGTTTCCCTACCGAAAGCGGATTCCCGTTCCTATATTTGTACCAATCTCCCGAATTGATAGCACTGGAAAGCGCTCTCAATTTGAATGATTTGAACTTGAAAATTCGGGTACTCAGATCCAATTTAGAACGGATCGAAATGGGCTTTGTCAACCCGTTAACAGGGGAATATTACGTTCAAGGGGTGAACATCGATAGACATATGGATGTTCCTTTGAGCCTTACGTTCGCATCCGGAGAGTCCGGATATGCCTTTACTGTTGATCCTCTCTTTAGGACCATGAATCAAAGGATCATACATTTGTCTAGCCTCCCGTATAACGGGATACGTGACATATTCTCTTTCAAGCCCGTAGCCGAGGACGACACCATGACATTTCTAAAATCAGATTCTCCGTCCGAAAGGAATTTTTTTCTATTCGACGAAAAAGACAGATTCACTTTCAAAATTATCACATCCGACGGTAAATTGCCGGATTGGAAATCTATAGTCAAAAAAATTAAACCTTACATCGGAGCTTACAACTACTCAGGGCCTTTCGGTGACGTGGAAGCCATCCATAACAAGATGAGCTTGTTTTTCAATGAAAACGCAAACGAACCGACTTCTTTAATTTTTAAGCTGCAAAAAATGACACCCGTTAGCGAAAGCGAAAGAAAGCTCAAGGCCGAAATAATTTTAAAAGGATCTATTACGGTTTCTATTCCTTTGGAGCTAAGCCTGAATACCATTGAAGGATACGACCTAGCAACTGCTGCAGCTTCTTTTTTATTCAATAACGTAAAAGTTTATGAAACTTGTTTAGAGGTGATAGTTCAAAGTGAGGACAATTTCAAAATTTTCGTAAAGATGAGAATGGGTAAGACTTGCGAGGAGGGAGGGTTCGTTTCGTTAGACGTTAACGTCGGTTATGAGGATTTAGGGAAAGGTCCCAATATTCTTGTTCTTGTCAAAGCGGATTTCGAAGGCGTATCTGATGTTACCGCTCGTTGGATATGCGGCCCCGGTATGGACAAGATGATCCTTGAATATTTTATTGTTAAAGTGGTTCTTGAAAGGCCGGAAAAGTGCAAAAACTTTATGGCCAAAGCAGAAGCAGGAGCAGAAGCAAAACCAAATGATATATTGAATGTCACGATATATGAAGAAGAAGAAATTCTGATGGAGATGTAGAAATTTTCCATAAGCTAAGAATAAGCGAAATTTGCATGAAACTATCTCATGTTATTCCAATTTCAAATATTTGAAAGTTCCGATCTCTATTCTTATCCCTAAAATTTGCCTTCCTTTTATATTTTTAACTAAAATCAGGATCATTGCACGCTAGGGACGCTATACGTACTGTTCAGTCAAACGCGGTGAGCTTTAAGCTCCGAGCGGCTTGTTTTTCTATAAATATACACTTAAATATACTTGTTTACCTTATAGAAGCAATTAGTTCGCGGGAATATTGCTTTTATATAAGCTAACCATAATTTTAACCATGGCGCTGCAGTCAAAGTCCTATAGACCGTATGCACGGAGGAAGAAGAGTCCCTTTTTAACGAGATCCCGTCAGTCTGTTGAGTATTTTTACGTGCGTAATAGCCAAAAAAAGGCATTTCGGCACATGACCCAACGGTGGGATTTTAGTACGTTGTTTAGACGGCCCTTATGAAGATTTTCGTGAAAAAAAAAAGTTGTATATAATTAGTCGAAATTTATCGCTCAGTGACTGGATCAAATATTGTCCGTCCATATTGTGAAGTAATCCATTGTATTTAAGTTACTGCACAATACGGCGATTTTTCAATTAATCACGTGGTCTATCACGTGGTCAACCCCCCACTCCCATTATTTCCCCTTCGTGCATACGGTCTATAGCTTTCTATGGCCACAGCCTTCTAAATGTTTTCGCTATCGGCTACAAATTTTTAGTGCCATATGTGTAATTAATTAAGCTTACTTTATAAATGTTACCGAATAACGAAAAATTTCTTTTTTCGTAGTTGTCCTTTTCTCCACCAGATGGCATAATAAATGTAAATGATTCTTTTCTTTAAAAATGAATAGTCTTGTGAGTCTTTTCTTATAATCAAATCCATATATGGATTTGGCCGTAAGGAATGCGTGGTAAAGACGATAACTACTGAAAAAAAAAATTTCCATTGTAAAATATTTTTTTCGACTGAGGGTACTTAAGAGAACGCAGTACCCGTAGTAGTATTAAAATCGTATTTTTCTTTTCATGGAAAAACGAAGAAAAATCTTAAAAAAACAAAAACTAAGGAATCTTTGAACTTTTTTTACTTAAACTTACTCTCAGAAGATTTTAGTTAAAGTAGAGTAGATATATAGAATTTTGATATGAAGTGCCTAAAAATCGTGTGGCGTAAAATTGTTCAAAAATTTTTAGAAGAAACAATTTTTTTTTTTGTTTTTCTCTCTTTCTTTTGCATTTTTTTAAAAAATATTTTTATGCATTCATCATCACTTATTGTCTTACAAAAAAATTATGTTATTGTTTTTTGAATTAGGATTTAGGACATTATATTTTTTTAAAAAAATTTTTTTAAAACGATGCCAAAGTTTTAATTAATTTTTTCAGCGCACCTACAAAAAAAAAAATTGTATCTTTTTTTTCAGAGGGATTGCACAGTATGAAAAAGAAATTAGAAAAAATGTTGAACCTGAAAATATTCAAGAGCAACTGTTGAGTACTGGAGGGAAATTGATAAAAATCGGGAAATTTAGCCTTGTAAAATGACGTTCACATTTCAGTATTACAGGTCACATAACTAAAAAAACCCCGCACAAAATAATAGATTCCTATTATATATCGGCTGTAGGATGAAATTTATATTTAAAACCAAATAAATGGAATTTTATCTGATAGCCGAATTCCTGGAGTTCTTTACTTAGATCCCACTTGATTTGGCTTGTCTGTTAATTTAATTTACTTCTTTTCACGAATTGTAGGGTTAAAAGTCAGAATTACATTACTTTTGATCGTTTCCACCTACTTTTTAAAGGATTACTACCTTTAGCGGCTATGGATCATTTAGAAAATGTAGCAGAGCATCACCACCCTTAGTGGACCCTAGTAAGAGCATCACTTAACCCTTTGCGTACCAAGACCATGTATATAAGGTCAACTCAAAAACAATCCTAGGAATCGGGAAAGAAATCTGGTCCTGAGAAAATGAGCATGAAAACTGATTAAATTGTAAAATTAGTACTCATATTTTCTATGCTACTTTTCCCAGTTTAAAAACAATTCATATGGTAGCTTATGAGCGGCTTTTTGTGTTACAATATGCATTTTATTCAAAAAGCACTAATTTCTAGGCAATCTTTATTAGATCCCTCACCCACAAGTAATTGATTACCGAAATAATTAATAACTAACTAATAAGATTACAGTGTTTGGAATGCTACTTTTTTACATACAACAGGACAAACCTAATAGGAACATACATTGAAACATTAGTAAGCATTTTCAGGGTCTTTCTTACAATTATTGCAACAATACCCTCAATAATGTTGTTACATTTCAGCTCTGATAGACTTTTTATTCCAAGGAAACTTCTTGCAGTTCAACAGCTGGTTTAATAAGAAATTTTGATTCCAAAATGTCCGGCTGTATAAAATTGAATTTCCATTCCAGTCATTTCAAACAATGCATTGCAATCCAAAGGTTTGTAACAATTGGCAATTTTATAACCATATGATGTTATCCTGCTTCCTGAGTTCGAACGACAAAGTGAATATTAGCTTACCTTCCCAGCATTCCAGCATTTCCTCAGCTCAGCCATTCCCCCAGACCCAAAATGAAAATCTTCTAGGTTAATAACAGCCGTGATTCTAAAGTTGAATCCAGTTTTCTGATCAAGCTCTTGCCACGTGTTTTTTTGAAATGACCGGTCACTTAACTGTTTGCACTTCAACGGGAAAATTTAATAGTAATAATAGAAAGGGAGCTAATAGCTGTAAATACTGAACACATGAAATAATAAACGAAATCACGAACAACCGAGAATAAAAACCGACGAGTAAGCAAACTGTTTCGTTAATTTCTAACGAGCATTGTGCATACAAGCGTCGTGTACTTCACCGTGAAAAATAACTAACTACCTACCGCCGCCATATTGAACGCCACAGTGCATTTGCCGCTGCAGATTGCGGTAAACTGAAAAAAGATTAACTCGCGGGAATTTATAAAAATATAAACAGGTGAATTTTAATTTTCTCATTTTTTTCAACCATCCATTTAAAATTTTTTGTCAGAAAATATCTGCAAAGCTTTAAAAATGAGTTATGAATCAGGAAAAAATTCTTCTAAATTATATTTGAATAAGTGTGCCGTATCTTTTTCATTCTTTATCCAAAGTAGAACTTAAAACTTTGGTTCATATTTGGGAAATATTATCCAAACAATTTGAAAATAAAATATTTACAAATAAGAAAAAATTTAATTCAAATATATCATTTTATTTACTTAAACAAAAATGCAATAGCATTATAACTTAATACAAGCTTTAAATCTGTACAGCAACAAAAAAATAAAATTGCACAAATATATAAAATAGTAAAACGACTGATCAGTAATATTTAACAATGATTTTCCTTAAATTTAACTGTTTACGCTGCAGTAATATTTAGGAAAATTTTCTTAACAAATTTATAGACATCTTTTATTAAATTAATACATTAAATCTCTTTTCTTGTGATATTTTGCACAAAGTTTGAAAGAGAAATAGTTTAAAAACAATCAATATTCAAATGACAAAATTTTTGTTCTTCCCTTCAAATTATATAAGCACCTAAAGTGCTGACTCGAATTACTGTAGCATTCTACAATGACAATGATATACATTTAACATTAAAACAACATTCCTACATGTAAAAAAATATAACTCAGATTTTTGAGCTTCCAATATTGTATACAATACTGTTATAAGTTAACTACTAGAGCAAATCTAAGAGGGCAAAATTTGCATATAGTCATATATTAAGTATAGCATGTTATAGCATTTCAACAAAAAAAAAAAAAAAATCACTTCAGTGCAATCAAGAGCAGCCCTAATTTACAAAAATTCCAAATATTATTTTAATTTTAAATCTGTTTTTATCTGAAACTCAATTATGACTGGTTTGATTTGAATAGTTTCATCTGCAATAAAACCATAGTGAGGTGTAAAAATTTGATCAGATTTATCACCAAAACATATTGCTCCACGCTTGTAACTGTCAGAATTAAAAGGAGTTCCGTGACCCACTGAAGGTGCTGAACAAGGGACAAGTCCTTGTCCTATTGGACGTGGTGGTGGTAAAGCAACTGGAGCTCCTGGATTAGCACCATCAACTACATCATAGTGTATTGCTCCTCGAGCACGCGCCCCTCGACCACGCCCTCGGCCAATTGGGAGACATGAGGTTTCACTAACAGAACTTCTAGGTGTAGGTTTACAAAACCTTTCCAGTCTATTCTGCATGCTAATAGGATTTGATGTAGCTTCTTTAACAACACAGGGCACAACCTGTCGCTTTGGAACTATTTCTGCTTCAAATAGAAGCTTGATCTTGCAAATTTGAACAGATGCATCACTATGAGATGTCTTCAATTCCTTGGCTGCTAGGTCCACAAGCTGTCGTCCTGCTGTTGACTCTTGACTTACAAAATGAAATTTACCTCCACCAGTTTCTAGTGTTCTCAGCTCACAAGAACGATCAGGAGCAATGTAGAAATGTTTTTTTTTGGCGAGAGTTTCAACACCCAACCTGAAACCTCTTGCCTTCTCAAGGTTCTTGATCTGAATCTTAAAATCAACGTTGTCGCGTTCAAAAAGGGCCAAAAATTTATTCGAACCGTCATCGACAATGTCCACAACTTCCCATTTATTCGGCTCTTGAGAAGAATTATCAAATAAAATCCTAAATTTAACTCCGGTTGGTATGCATATAGAATTATTATTTAATGTAGCCTCCATCTTAACCTCTTAAATGAATTCAAGTTTTATTGGAAACTACTGGCATTTAAATGCTCAGAATTAAACCTTATTATTTGTTCGCGATTAATAGCAAAATCTTTACGGAAAGAAACCCGTATCTCACGTTATTAATGAAAACAAATGAACAGAATCAATGTTGGAACTAAAAAAGCAAGCGACATAGCCTAAAAACGCCACGTTTGAGATAGACGAGATTTGCCGCAGCGTCCTTAGTTTACCATATTCTCTACAGATGACGCTGGAGTACCATTGCATTGCATAGGCCATTAAGTAATTAGCCTAATTGTTTAAGTTGCACTGATTAAATTGATTACAATACTTTACCGCCTTTTTAAAAAATTTTAATTGTTTCTCCTAATCGTACATAACAACTTTCACCTCAAAATATAGTAGGTTATACTGGAAATTAAGAACCAAAAATTAGAAAATGATTCTAGAGAATTAAAAAAAATTTTATGCTCTTCTCATTTACTTCAATAAACATGTAAAAATTATATTTGATTGCAAAAGCTTTTGTATAAAATAACACAAAAAAACAAATAATACAAAAATAGTATAAAAGATCATAAAATAGTAAACGATTAATAAAAACAATGTATGAATGATTATATGAAATTATCAAACTTTCTGTTAATTCTACAATTTTCACAAATTAGGTACTGGATCTTTTTTTTTGCAATATTTTAAATAAAATTACAAATTAAAATTTACAAAAAACTAGAAAACAACTCAAATTAACTTAAAAAATGTTGCTTGATAAGTACTGATTCAATGTGTGTATGGTCTGATTTATGAGATACTGATTTATCAAAATTTTTGCCAATATATACAAACATTCAGAAATTAACATTTAGCCTAAGTTTACTGTAGTATTAGTTTCGTAATATTGATAACTATAAACACCAAATAAAATTCTAGAATGCTTACAATTTTTTTAAACAGTTGCCCAACATTGTATATCTGTAACTTTCTACCATTTCAAGCAATCACCCAAGTGTTCCTTAATCAATTTTTTTTTTTTTTACAAAATTCAAAAAATTAAATAAGTTGTGGGTAAATTTTAGATTAAAAAATAACTGAAAGTTACAGAACGAGTAGGCTAAGTTTAAAAATAATTTCTAGCATCTTAATTTTAAATTTGTTTTTATCTGAAACTCAATTATAATTGGTTTAATTTCAATACTTTTATCTGCAATGAAATAACTGTAAGTATCAAATGCTTGGTCAGACTTCTCACTAAAACATATCACCCCACGCTCAGCATTGCCAGTGGAGGTGACACCGTCAGGACTTATTTCCTCAGCATCATCTTCTGGTGGTTCTCGCGCATTGCTTTCTACTGGTGGTTCTTCGGATACACCACTATAAATATCGCGTATTCCCCGAAGACCTCCTCGACCAATGGGTCTATCTTCATTGTGCAGCACTCTGCTTCGTGCTGATGCTCCCCGACCCAATGCTACATTCTGTACATCATCAGTCCAAATCTGAGAAGGTGCTCTTGGTGGTGGTATAGAAGGTACTGAAACACCTGGACGAGAAGCATCACTTGCAGGATGTGCAATTCTTGCACGACCCCTCCCAGCACGTCCTCGACCACACCCATTAGTTGCCTCAACCGATTGGTGTTCATTAGTGTAATCCCTAGAAGACCTGCTCCAGATCTTCCAACCAATTGATAACCCCCAGAACATCCATATGTTCCAGATCTTCCAACCGCTACTCCATCCTCACTATCATAACCTGCCCCAGATTGACTACCATAAGACATAACCTGCTGGGGTTGAGATTGAAGAAGAAGTGTAGCATGTTCTGAAATCATATTATAATCAGCAATTGTTCTTCTATCTTCTAACTCTCTTCCAGCAAATATCAATCTTTGCTTGTCAGCTGAAATTCCTTCCATATTAAAAATCTGTTCCTTAACATCTGCAATTGTACCAGAAATCTTTACGTCTAAATCAAGTGTTTTATCTTTTTCAGTTTTAACAAAAATCTTAATGACTTCCTTTGGTGATGGAACTTTTTCTGCTTCAAACTGAAGCTCCATCCTGGAAATTTTAGCAGATGCATCAATATGTGTTGTTTCTAATTCCTTTGCAACAATGTCAACAAGCTGTCGTCCATCTGTTGACACTTGACTTACAAAATGAAGTTTACTTCCACCATATTCCAGTGTTTCTAACTCCCAAAGACGATTAAAATCAACGTAAAAATCTCGTTCCATGCTGCTAGTTTTGACAGTAAATCCGAGACCTCCTGAATATTGCTTTCACGGTTATCAATCCGAATCTTAAAATCAACGTTGTCGCACTCAAAAAGGGCCAAGAATTTATTTGACTCGTCATCCACAATTTCTACAGTTTCCCATTGGTTTCGACCTTGTGAAGAATTCTTTTTATACAAGATGCTAACCTTCGCACCCGTTGGTATTTGTATGGAATTATTATCTAATACAGCAGCCATCTTAGCCTGCTAAAAGATATTCAAATTTATGAAAAATATTACCTTTAATAAAAGTCCGCAATAAGTCTTATTACCTATTTTTGTTTAATATAGTGAAGTCTTACTGAAATGGAACCGATAACTCTGATTATTAATGCAAGTAATGAGTTATGTTAATCTTTGAATAAACGACAAAACGTGGTTACAAAGGCTCTTCAATCAATATCGCCACGTAGGTGAAAATGAATAGAAGTTTCCGGTTTCCGGTTCCGGTTTGCCGCAGTGATAATAGTTCAACAAACGGGCTCTAGATGGCGGTGGCGCTACCTAAGTTAAGCGCAACTTATTTGAAAACTTTCCTTATTTTTTGTAACTCGACGAACACGTACCAAAGCTAAAAACTCAGTTCTTCGATCAATTTCCTCAAATAGCGGATTAATGAAACCACGGAATCAATCTTTTTAATTTCCATTAATTATTAATAATGAATTGTTTGCCACGAACAGCATTATTGAGTTTGAGGAAATTTATGATTGTGCTCTTAATTTATGCCCAACTCATTTTCTGACTGTTTTTAAAAGCCACGTTTCAATTTTATATTTAGTGGACATTTCAGTTCTTGAAATTACAAATTGTTACTCTCATTAGAAAAAACGTTGCCTTCAAAACAATTTAAAAATGCAGAATTTAGCAAAATCTAAAAAAATCCTTTCACATTAAACATATTGTATTATTTACTTCAATATAAATGTAAGGCGACAATTTATCATAAACCTTATCTATAAAAATAACCCATCTAACTGTAACGACAATAATATAAAATATTAAATAAATGCGTGAGAACAATTTTTGACTGACAGTAAATGTTTTGATGGAAAAATTTTTCGAATATTTCGAAATCTGGATTTCGGTGGTCAAAGCTTAATTCGCTAAATAGGCTTCGTCGAGAATATTCCACATCACCTTCTAACTTAATAAGCTGTCTCATAAGCTGTTCTCAACATAATGAAATCGTGAACATTCCAACAATAGTTTTCAATATGTGACAACAGCTCGGCCTTTCTTTGCATTTTCCTACGATCGAAAGTAACACTTATTTTCTTAACCAGTTTTTGGTAGAAATATCTCGTACTGGGTACGCCTAAATACTGATTAACTTCCATGAAATGAAAAGTCATATCGAAAAACTCATTTAAGAGAATTGAAAAAATTTTTATGTTCATCTCATTTACTTCAAGAAACGTGTAAAAATTATATTCGATCGCAAAAGCTTTTTTATAAAATAACACACAAAAACAAATAATACAAAAATCGTATAAAAGATCATAAAATTGTAAATGATTAATGGTAAATAATTATAAAAAGTTATCAAATTTTTTGTTAATTTTACACTTATAAAAAAATCTGGATCTTTTTTCTTGCAATAGTTTAAAACAAATTTAAATTTACAAAAAATTAAAAGAACACTTAAATTAATTTAAAAAATTTTGTTCTACATGTACTAATAATTCAATGCGCGTATGATCTGATTTATGAGATACTGATTTATCAAAATTTTTGCCAATATATACAAACATTCAGAAATTAACATTTAGCCTAAGTTTACTGCAGTATTAATTCTGTAATATTGATAACTATAATTTCAAATAAAATTCTAAACTGCTTACATTTGTAAACAGTTGTCCAAAATTATACATCTGTATCTTTCTATCATTTCAAGCTATCACCCAAGTGCTCCTTTGTCAATCTTTTTTTTTTTTTTTTTTTTTTTTTTTTTTTAACAAAATTCAAAAATCAAATAAGTTATGGGTAAATGGTTTGATAAAAAATTACTGAAAGTTGCGGAAAAAGTAGGCTGAGTTTAAAAAATTTCTAGCATCTTAATTTTAAATTTGTTTTCATCTGAAACTCAATTATAATTGGTTTAATTTCAATACTTTTATCTGCAATAAAAGAACTGTAAGTGTCAAATGCTTGGTCAGACTTCTCACTAAAACATATCACCCCACGCTCAGCATTGCCAGTGGAGGCAACAGCATTAGAACTTATTTCCTCAGCATCCTCATCATCATCCTCAGCATTGTCATACTCATCCTCATCATAACCCTCTACTGGTGGTTCTTCAGACATACCACACCCTCCAGTTGATGGAGCACTTTGTCTAGCGGCCATCATCGCCAACCTCCACCGAACTCCAAAATGGTCTGCTATTCCACATCTTTCAACCGCTACTTCATCCTCGCAATCAGAACCTGCCCCAGATTGACTACCATGGGACATAACCTTCTGGGGTTGAGATTGAAGAAGAAGTGTAGCATGTTCTGAAATCAGCTTATAATCAGCAATTGTTCTTCTATCTTCTAACTCTTTTCCAGCAAATATCAATCTTTGCTTGTCAGCTGAAATTCCTTCCATATTAAAAATCTGTTGTTTAACATCTGCAATTGTACCAGAAATCTTTACGTCTAAATCAAGTGTTTTATCTTCATCAGTTTTAACAAAAATTCTAATGACTTCCTTTGGAGCTTTTTCTGCTTTAAACTGAAGTTCCATCCTGGAAACTTTAGCAGATGCATCATTATGTGTTGTCTTTAATTCCTTGGCAGCAATGTCAACAAGCTGTCGTCCAGCTATTGATTCTTGACTTACAAAATGAAGTTTACCTCCACCAGATTCCAGTGTTTCTAACTCGCAATGGTCATTAACATCAACGTAAAAATCTTCTTCCATGCTGCTAGTTTTGACAGTAAATGCGAGACCTCGCCGAATGTTGCTCTCACGGTTATCAATCCGAATCCTAAAATCAACGTTGTCGTACTCAAAAAGGGCCAAGAATTTATTTGACTCGTCATCCACAATTTCTACAGCTTCCCAATGGTTTTGACCTTGTGAAGAACTATTATTATACAAAATGCTAATCTTCGCACCCGTTGGTATTCGTATGGAATTATTATCTAATACGGCAGCCATCTTTGCCTGCTAAAAGAAATTCAAATATGAAAAGTAATACCTTTTATAGAAGTTTGCAATAAGTCTTTAAAATAGGCTTTGGATTTATAACATGCCTAATATTACCTATTCTTGTTTAATTTAACAAAGTCTCACTGAAATGGAACCGATAACTATGATTATTAATGCGAGGAATGAACGAAATCAATCTTTGAATAAGTGGTAAAACGTGATTTTAAAAGCTTTTCGATAAATATCGCCACGTATAGGTTAAAATGAAGAAATTTGCCGCCGGTTTGCCGCAGTGTTAATAATTTACCAAACAGGCTCTAGATGGCGGTGGCGCTACCTAATAAGTTAAGCCGCAACTTATTTGAAACTTTTCTTATTTTTTCCAACACGAGGATCACATATTAGAGCTAAAAACTCAGTTCTTCGATAAAGTCCTTCAAATGCATAAAAATGTAGGGGATCAACGGAATTACGGAATTAATTCTTTTAGTTTCCATTAATTATAAATAATGAATTGTTTGCCACGAACAGCATTGACTTAAAAGGAAATTTATGATTGTGCTCTCCATACCTTATGCCCAACTAATTTTCTGACAGTTTTTAAAAGTCATGTTTCAATTTTGTATTCAGTGGACGTTTCAGTTCTTAAAATTATAACTCGTTACTCTCATTAAAAAAAACTTTGTCTTTAAAACAACTCAATAATGAAAAATTTAGCAAATCAAAAAAAAAATCCTTTCACATTAAACATATTTTATTACTTACTTCAATTTATAGAAGTAAGGAAGACAATTTAACATAATGTTTATCAATAAAAACAACTAATCGAACTGTAAAAACCATATAAAATAGTAAATAATTGCTTGAGAACAATTTTTGACTGATAGTAAATGTTTTACGGGAATTTTCTAAATTCAACAACTGATATACAAAATTTTTTTTAAAAAGTAATAATTACTTATCCTGTCTCATTTCCTGTAACTTTAAGCTCAAGAGTGCATTTATTATAGACTGACAAATTGAAAAATTAATAAATACATGAAAAAACGTTTTCTTCCAAACCAAACCTTAACAAACAGTTATGGCTTTATGATTCAATTTAAGAATGGTTATACACAACTATCACAAGTTGAAAGGCTGAAAGGCAAACTTTCAGCTTGTATTCACTTGTATGAAAAAATCTAACATTTTTCACTAGTTGCATTAAAGTTAAAACCACTAAACATCAGCATTAGGTAAGTTCCTTAACACCATGTACAACTCAATATTTTTCTTAATCTTCTTATGAAAGTAAAATTCTATCCTAAATAATAAAGGTTCCCTATATTTTCCACATTTTCTAAACGTTCTCCCCGTTCCAACCTTTCATATATTGAAGATAATTCCGCTATATAGTATTCACTTCTTAAACCTTTATATTTAGACAACAAATAACCTTTTAGCTTAGAAATATCGTCACAATATTTCAATAACCATTCATTATAAAATACATCTATACAACTATCCGATTCGTAATGATTTAAAACGTCCTCGCACAGTTTGAAAATCTTTGGCGACTCCATTAAATCTTGCAATATTTTTTTTTAACTTCTTCACTCACTGACACCCAATTCATTAAAAAATTAAAAGTTTCAATATTGAAATATGTTAAAAATTTACAAATCAACTCCTCGATTTTGCTTCTTATTTCGTCTTTCGCATTCTTTAGACTTTCTGCCGTCACCTCGGAAAATATTACAAATTCGTCAATTGTTTTATACAAAATATTTTCTTGAAAAGATGTATTGGAAAGTGTTAAACTAATATCTAAAAAAGCAATTATCGATAACTTTTCTTTTTTAAATTTCGATATCTCATATTCGGAGTCGAAGAGCCATTGCAATAAACGTACACGTTTCTCTTCAGCGTCATATACGTGCTCACTCCAAAGCTTATAAATGCATTCAGATAGATATGGAGACTCTTTGAATTTTTCCTTAAGATTTTTCTGATCCTCTTCATTAGATTTATGCCACCATTTTATAAATTTATCGCATTTTTCAGTATTCGTTATATTTAAAGGACGAACCATGAATACATCAACACCCAGCGAACAAAGACACTTCATGGGGTCGATGGAATCCCGTAGAGGTGTAGGTATATCTAAAATAGAATAAAGTTTTTCCCACATATCAAAATCGTGTTCGAATAACAGGCGACTTTCGTGAATCGCCCCTAACAGAAAACGAATGCGATCATCATGACAATCAAACATTTGATCCAAAAATTTTTCGAATATTTCGAAATCTGGATTTTCAGAATCAATGCCAAATTGGTTAAATAGGCTCTGTTGAGAATATCCCACATCACCTTCAAATTTAATAAGTTCATCAGTCTCATAAGCTGTTCTCAACATAGTAAAATCGCAAACGTTCCAACAGTAACCTTCAATATGTGACAACAGCTGGGCCTCTCTTTTCATTTTTCTACGATCGAAAGTGGCACTTATTTTCTTCACTAGTTTTTGGTAGAAATATCTCGTATTGGGTATCCCTAAATACTGATCAACTTCCATAAAATGAAAAGTCATATCCAAAAAATCATCCAACTGCTGGCGAGTAGTTTCGACACTATTTAACAAATTTCTAACTATAGACCAGAGCACGCTCTCCAACGGGCAAGCATGCAGGAATATACATATCGGATCATTAGAAAAGAAACGTTCCTCATCTAATGGCTCCCAATGTTCAGCGACTAATGCTGAAATTTCCCAAAACTTCCTTGCTCGACAATGATGATTATATATAGTTACATAAGATCTTCCGCCGAAATAACTCATCAACCAATCATCCACCTCTCTTTTTTGATGGCTGTTCAATTTCTTCTTATAATATTTAACTCCGTGGAGCAAACCAGGCCAACCACATAACTTTGCCATTATCTCAGGTGGCAATATCAATCCTTCGGATATCGCTTTTTGCATGTTCTCCCTAAGAACGCACTGGCGATCAGATAAATCGAGATGTCGAACTTCGCTTTGTTCTAGCTCTTCCTTTGATTCTTCGATACCTGAAGCATAAAAATAATAATCTTTGCTTTCCCAATCCCGATTCACGAAGTAACAGACGTACGTCGATATGATACCGTAGACCTTATCAGAGTAGTTAACCACTTCTAGTTCAACATTATCTGAATTTGCATCCATGGGCAACTTCTTCAGTTCTTCTATCATTTCGGTTTCATGATCCCTGATGAAATCCTCTTGGGCGAGCATGCAGGCGATACGAAATATCGGTTTATCAGGCGAACCGACGTACAACGAAGCGTCGTTTACCCAAACCGATTTAAAAATTCTCACTTCGTCCACAAACCCAAGCGGCGTCCATAGGATCGGAAACGCGTGAGTAATGTCCAAACCAAAGTCCCAGTGGACATACATAATCCACTCAAACATTTTCGTTCCGGTATTTAAAATAGCATCTTTCAGATCAAGTGAAATTGTCTCCACTAAGCCGCAAGAATGCGCAAAATTTAACACTTTCTGTGTGATTTTGTGCCACTCTTTCGGTTTCCATTCGTAGTTAGAATTTTCAATAAAAAAGTTTTGTACGTCAGTTTGAATTTCCTGTCGTTCCCAAAAACTATTGGATGTTTGGATGAGGGATAAAGCATAGAGCCTCATTTCATATTCCGGACGGCGACGAATTAACTCGTCCATGATCCTGGAAAAAAATACACTTGATAATACTAAACAAGTTATAGGGATGGAAACAACTTTTGGAACATTTTATGGGGACTATTTAAACGAATTTGCCTCGTTTTTCGGACTTTTGTGGGTATTTCAGCTATTCAATTTGTCGTTTTGAAGAAATGGATCAAAACAAACTAGTCCGCATTAAAATCAAAAAACAAAATTGCTAATTTAATCTTTCTTCAACATTACAATTAAAAAAATGATAAAGATTTTGTACACTTTGGAATTGATAGTGAAATAAAATAACAAAGCCTTACAAGGCCCACTTCCAATCCAGGTTCAACCTAATTAGTCTACTTGTTATAATGAAAAATTTCTGTCCTTAACCAAATACAAGGAAATAACCTGGGGAGAAAAAAATGTTCGAAAACAGATATATCCTTTGAACTTGCCCATCTTACTATTGAAAAATGAAAATTATCCTTTGTCAACCAAATAATTAGCTATTGTGCTACTCTCTCTTACATAATAATAAGGCTTAAATCATTAGTTTTATCCAGAAAAAAAAATGAAAAAGTAATTAGCAACCTCGTCAGAAATGGCAAGCAGGATTTGTAGCTCTTTCACATGTAGTTAAAATGTTACCATTCATTTTCTTGCTTTCTTTAAATATCTTCATAGTTGTTCATAACATGAAGTAACAATTTTCAGCTTGCTAGCTTACCAGAACTGTATTAATCTCTTTTGGTACTAAATTTTCCCTCATTGCTCATAATGTTGAATGTCAGTTAAAATCCCAATAAGAATTAAAAAGTCTGTTTATACTCTAAAAACTACGAAAACCAAGCTATCAACTTTACTTACACGTATTAATATACAATACAGCATACCAAACAAAATAACCTAACCACTTTAGAAAACTGGGCAGGCAAACTTTTTCCTTCTTTTTTTTTGGCAAGTCAATGAAACATCATGAGATCGAATTCAGTGTCTACATTTTGAAACTAAAGTAAATTAATTTAACCTCTATTATGACTACACAGTAAGGAACTGTACTGGTACGTATTTTATTATTGAAAAAATAAATACGATCTGGTATTTTGATATTCCGTTTTTTCCAGATTGAACTATACGCTTCCACTGCCTCCGCTATTCACCGCTTTTCTCTTTCTTTACTATTTCCTTTGGCTCCTTTGCGAATTTTTACTTTTATACCCTTCTTCCGCGGGAGTGTTAATATTTCATTTTATGTGCTGTGTTTTTCAACTCGAATAATTTTGTTAAAATTGCTCGAATAAATTGCTGTGTTCTTAAACTAGAAGTTGGTTTTTATGCGATATATGTGCTGTGCGTATAAGATTACTAGATATGCAAATAAACACAATTAAAATTTTTATCGCTTACATGTAAAGTTTAAAATTATTACTGTAAAAATTCCCGGTTTCTAATTTGAACCCCATTGGTTGATGAAAATTGTATTTCAGCGCCATGAGCGAGTTTTTTAGGAACTAGACTCTTCTATGACTGTCTGTCATGTTTTAGTGTTATTTTTGTTAATTTCATGCTCTGCGAAATGGAAAGAAGATCTTTGGACTTGGAAAGACGGTTTCAGTTGTGACAACAGACTCAGTAATATTTTTGAAGTACATAGTTTGTCGTTAAACCAGAGCGGATTACCCCGACCAATATCTATTGTGTAATTGCGATTTTTATTAGGCTTGGCAGTCCTAGACATGGCAGATCTGGAAGATTTGGCAGTAAGTACATAGCATATTATTTGGATAGGCAGGAAGTCAAATTCTTATTCTCCTTCATTTCTCTACAGGATAGAAAACTGAAGGAGGCCCTATTGCGTATGCATAGTGGCTCATGTCCGTCCGAGACGTTCGAGATCTTTTTGGATCTTCCATTTCAACGAATACGTGAATATAGAAAAAAATTGAAGGAGTGCGAAAAAACATTGTCGGAGGTGCGGAAACTGTATCATGCTTCGTTAATGGTACTGGTAATTCATGTTAATCAGGTTTATTAATGTTACCTTGATGTTATTTCCTAAAACTATTATTTTTCAAATTTCAGAGTCGCAAAAATAGCTGTTAATTGGAAGGCTTATGAAGTTCACCAAAAAAGGGGCGATGATGATTTTAGTCATCATCATTACCAAACGACTGTAGTATAGGTGAAATATTCTTTCTACCAAATCACAGTGTTTGCTTATGTCTGTATGTGTGATTGTATCTGCTTTTCACTGAACAATAATAAAATATTTTTAATTTTCTTACTTAACCTAAAAACTGCTTCAAGGCAGGGGGGGTGTAATTCTCTCTGTTGGGGCAAAAAAAAGCTAGCACATTTAATAAATAAAATAATTCAATATTTCCAAATCAAATAAAAAACAACGGAAAAAACAATATACTATAGAAGATTTCAAAGGTGTCTGACACAAAACTCTGTAAGGTGGAGGTCTTGTGTCATTTACAATCTAATCAAGCAGAGAAAAATATTAATATAAAACTATTATTAGTTCAAAATGCATATAAGTTTTTATACAGCAAGAAAAAATAAAATAATTACCATAATGCATTTGCTAATAACTCTTAAAATCTCGCCCATATCAGGGAAATCACTTTCTTACAGAATCTTGATGGTTTTACAAACCAACAGTCAATAAAAATCCAAAACTCTTCTTTTTTTTCTTTCATTTCAAATTCTTCACCAAATGTGATTGGTTTGAAAAGAAAGACATGATAACCTTGGATCAATTCTAAGTCCAGGGCTAGGGGTTTGTCTGACACTTATATCAAATTATATCAATACTTATATCAAAATATTATAATATTTTGATATAAGTAGTACTAAGTCTTCACCACAGAGCATATAAAACTACGTCTTTACCTTATGAAACATTTCAACAGTCGTGACGTCACAGGGTCCGAAAAACCAGGCTTGGGAATTTTTCGACCGATCAGAGTTGAGCATAATTTCATAAATAGATATACCTATTATACAGCTAATCACATTGCGATTAGCTTATAGCTATTATAACAATTAACTATTAAACAAGCAAACTAACTGGACGCCATGTTCGTCGTTTGCCGCAATATTAATTTATTACTAATTCCGCTCTAGATGGCGTTAAACTTAACTTTTGGCGCAGAGTCAATTTTTCAAATTTTCTGGCAGAAAGAAGGAAAGAATTGATTTTCCAAGTCTTCTGCTAACTTTTGAAAAAATAAACAAAAATATTTAAGAAGACATGTTACAATAGCGTAAAATCCTAGCTTCTTAAGTATCAATAAAATTAATTGAATCATGGAGCAGATAGCCCATTGTTCGAATGTAAGCATAATTTGAAATTTTTAAATAAAAAAAAATTTTTTTTAAATCAGAAACAATCCATTTCTTTCAGGAAGAAACTCCACATATAAGCACAATCAGCAGAACAACAATTAGCTCTAAAAAAAGTAATTCCGAGGGAATTCCATCGGAACTAAAATTGAAAACCCCTTCAAAACTCAACCAAAATGACGAGGAGCAAGTTCTTTACGTACAAAATTTATCATCCCCTGAATTCGAAAAAATAAACGAATATGGTTTCAGGCCTTCCTCATCCGGTTCGGAAGAGGAAGAGGAAACGAAATCGTTGCAACACGAGAAAACGAAGGAAGACAATGCCGAAAAAAATAGTGAATCGGAAAAAGTAAATGGCAGCATCCCAAATTTTCAAAATAACAAAGTCCGTTTCAACGGAGAAACGCAATTCATCCAGTATTGCTCCGCGAAAGATGACAAAAATCGCGTTACCTTCGTCAAATTATTCGACGCGAATCAATATGAAGACGATGAATCCGACATTCCGAATAAAAAACGGAAATTATGTTTTGGTTACGACGAATTGGAACCGGACTGTAAAAGTTACAGATTGTTTACTGACGTGCATCAACTCAAAGTTATGAAGATCATAGAGGATTGTTTTGTTAGATTAGCCGATGACGGTGTTTTGGACCAAGTTTTCGGGATGACGGTCAACAGAAGAATGCAAAGAATAAGGGAAATGTATAACGAGTATAATTCCAGGAATTTGTCTTGTAAAAGATTCCTGCTTCCTTGGCTCATGGTCAAAATAATTCAGATAGTAAGTCATCATAATACCACGAAAATTTTGCATTACAAAATGTTACCAAATATTTTTACAATATTCCATAATGAGAAACCAAAGCCCAAACTTATTATTCTGCTTGAAGCGCTGGGTGTCCTTAACGGCAACCAATCTTAGGTCCTGCTGAATTTGATGTCAAACTATTTTTGAAGATGGCTACCCGTTGGAGACTCAGCGCTATGCAAGCGGAATTGTTTGGCAGCTGGGTTTCTCATTTCAATTAATAACAATTTACTTTTATTCCAGATTTTATTGAACATTATGCTTTTTACGTTTGTCAATGAAGGTACCTACTTCACTCACCCGAACAAATATTTACCAGTAGTCGTTACGTTTTACCTCACTCTGTTTCTCATGCTCGCGACGATATTGACTTACATATCCTGTTTTACTTATTCATTATTTTACAATCCGTTTTATATGTGGGTTAGTATTACTAAATTAATTTCTTATCATTCTTAACTTTAAGGACTTAAAAAATATCAAATTAACGTACGCATTTTAAGGAAAATGATCTTCAAAATGCTTACTTTAGCTAATAAAGAGGTGGATTGTAAATTTCTACTTACGAGTATGCATCAGTCGTGGCAGCAGAAAATTTGTGTTTTGCTTTTATTTTCCAGCAAAACGAAGACAAATCTTTAAGAAAAAAAAATTAAGAAATGTTCAGTAAAATTTTTCTAAGATTTCTTTATTTTTCATTTTCTAAGATTTCTTTATTTTTCATTTTCTAAGATTCGTCTTTGTTTTCCAAAAAAAGAAAAATATGATCTATCTACTGCTATGGCGGATGCGTACTCGTAAGGCGAACAATAATTTATTGTACCGTCGATTCCGTGCGTCGGAGGTGAACTAACTATAATATAACTCGAAACAGACTATCTCCAATCATATTTACTATGTAGATACGTTAATTCCCCTCCGACGCACGGAATTGAGAAATAATATCATCTCAAAATCGAAATAAACAATCGGCCTATAAATTTTTCTAAAGGGGTTGGTTTTTTGTCTGCGCTTGTAGCTTTGCGCAACAACTTGATCCTTTACAGGGGCCGTCCATAAATTACGTAAGCATGGTCGGGAGAGGTGGTCCAAATTACCCATCTCATCCATAAGCTAAGCATTAGAGAAAGAAGAGGGGTTAAAAAATACAATCTTACATGCTTACGTAGTTTATGGACAACCTGACACCCATTTCATTTTTTTTTTTTTTTTTTTTTTAAATTTTCAGAGTGTGATCGCGTCTTCAATACTTACCCTAATGTCAACCACCGGAATATTTATAATGCTCTGCGTGTTAGGCTACACTTCTTCTTATTTACAAGTGACAGTAGTTTTCCTCTCCGGATCCCTCATCTCTTGCATCATAGGAGAATTGTTTTTGTGTTATTTCGAATTGAAAAGATCTATAAACCAAATAGGTCATGCAGTAATATAAATAAATTAAAATAAATAAATAATGAAGAATTTATTTATTAACGTTACTTACCCGCCAATTATCCTTAATCCGGCACTGCTCGGTCGTAGTCATAATGAAAATGGATAATCCGGCACTGACGACGAATCATCTTATCAGCGATGATAAACGATAAGCTGAGCAAACTTTCTTTAAAAGATAAAATTTTTTTTAAACTTCACGCCCAGTGATATCATAAATTGTAGTTTTTTTGGGCAATAACCCATTTCTTTGTGGATTTTCTAAAAAAGAAAAAAAAAGAAGGGCGATGGCGGTAAAATCGAGATTTTTAATGTTCGCGTTCTGTGTATGTAAGTAATGAGTTTTAAAAAAAAGGCAATACTTACAAAGAAATTTAAAAAATAAAACTAACTTTCTTTTTGCGTTTCAAGTGCTGATGAGCATGCTTTTCATCCAGGAAACGGAAGCCAGGAGGAAAATTTTAAGAGGCAGGAAAACGATCACTCGAACGTATTACAGTAAGTACAGCATAAAAACATTTAGCCTGAAAAAAAAAAAAAAATGAAAGACGGTGAAAAAAAAAAAGTCTTATCAAATCGATTCCTTATCGAAACGATCGCAATTCAATTTCCGAAAAAAAAAAACAATTCCTCATTTCAGGAAGAAGTTTAAATTTAAATGCATTATATCGTACACCAACTGGGCAATTAAAATGCAAATGTGATTGTTTTGACTCCAAAAAATTAAAAAAGGTCTGTAGTTTTTTATATAAAAAATAAAAAATTACTTGCGAAACTTGGCAATTTTTGGTCCCTGAAAAAAAAAATTAAAATGGGGATTCCCGACGCAAAATTTTCCGCCAAGGGAGCTTTATGTTCTTAGCGGCAACCAATTAAAATAATTCGAAAGTAAATTGGTAACCGTAAAGGACATCCTGACGGAATAGTTCTGGGTCGGAAATCTTCATTAAATTGATTTCGTAATTGTTTCAGAGCAAGCTGCAATACCTGCCTGGGCAGTCGTGACGATCGTCGGAATCGGATTGATGCTCGTAGGTGGAGGGATTTATGTAGCAATGGATAAATTATTTTTGGGCGACCTTTCGGCAAACGAAACATACAAAAACACGAAGAAAAGCAAATTAACGGAAGTCAGTTAATCAAAGACTTTCTAAATATATATTCAGAGCCATCTTGAGTTGACAACCTAGGATGTAAAATTTGGCAACATCAAGTAGGCTTGTATGTAGCTTATTAAGCTAATTTTAAATTTTAAAAAAAATGCACGCAGCCGATAAGATTCCAAAAAACATAACATAAAAAAAAATCTGCCTACTCCAATAACCTAAAGGACAAGTTTTCCCCTTTACATAAGTTTAACATGGAGATCTAAAGAATTTAGCTTACTAAAGGTTGCCAATACCATGACATTCAGGCATTTGTCAACTAAAGACGGCTCTGATATAATCCACGATTCCGACCGATAATCCTTCCCGCCGATTGTTTACAAAATTAAAAAGCCTGTTTCGACTTAATGAGAATTTTTTTTAAATTCAAGAATAAGACGCCAAAAATGGTTTTCTTCTGTTAGTCTCACTCGTTCATTAAAGAGGTACCAGAACAAAATAATTTTGGACTATTTCTTGAATCGAAAAAAAATCCTCATTTCACAAAAAATAAAACAATGATTAAAAAAATAAAAAACTAACCTAACATTTGCTTAACTATCAAAAACAATTAAACCGAAAATTGCTATCGACATTGTAAATTTAAAAACGGAAATTAGAATAAGCTTACTCCTAGATTTAAATTTAATTATTTTTTTTGTAATAAAAAAACTTTTTTTTAAAATTTATAATTTCGCTTTATTTCATTTTTTTTTTTTTTTACAAAATTTCTGTCATTTTAGTAAATCTTTAGCACTTTCTTACTTTCTTTTGTTTTGTTTTGCACCACAAAGCATCTGAATTTTTTTTTTCTTGTACGCTCAGCGTAGACTACAAGCTCAGCTTATTTAAATGCGAAAATTAGTTTCACGATGGAATTTTTTTTCTGATATTTTTTTAAAAAAATTCGATCACTTTTGACTAAATAACTTAAATAATACGTTTAAAATAATATTCATTTTTTTTTTCGAAAAAAAGTATTCTTAATAAAAGAAAAAAAAAATGCACGTGAAAAGGATTAACTATTTAGTTTTTAAATATATAAATTAAAAAAAAAAAAAATTAAAATTCCCTTCTGTGATATTTATCGGGGTCGAAATATGACGTTACGACTACTCTTTGATTAAACTTTCGACCTGTTAAAGCTTGCTGAGCTTTTTGACAATCTAAAACTGAATTAAATTCCACAAACACCTGAAAAGGAAAAAAAGAAATGATTTAATTAAAAGAAAATCGTATTGAACCAGCTTCGTGAAAGTGTTTTCAATTCAATTCGACAGATATTCGCTATCTCAGCGCTCCATTATTTGCTAGATTTTGAACTTGATATATTTCCAGGAAATTGGAAATAAATTCCGAGGAATTGATCGACATGCATTCCCATAAAAAACTTTCTTCCATCAAATTAGAGTTGTAAATTCCTGGGAATTTATTAACTTCATTTCTCGGCAGTATTCCCAATGAATAAATTTCTCGAGAAAGATTCCAAATGTTCGGAAAATTAAAGATTTTTTGGCAGCATAAGCACCAGAAAAAATCTTTGGCAGACGACTTAACTGAATTTTCACGTTAAGAAGGGAATATTTCCGAAAATTTCTGGGAATTTTTTTTATTATATTCCCAGTTTATAACACTAAAAAAGTTGGACACGAATGGCGCTGATGTTCCACTTTCACGAAGTTTATTTGATGAATTCAGAACTTACTTTTCCACAACCAGGAACGTCAACACCGTGGATAGGTCTCGGTATTTCCAGAGACCTAACAACGCCATATTTATTACACTCTTCTTTAATATCCTCCAAAATATCTTCGTATTCTTCTTCGTCAGTCAAGTCTTCCGGCGTCACCATATTCAACAAACATAAAACCTGAAAAAATAAATAAATAAATAACCAAATAGGCAATAGCTCAAAAAAAATTAAAGCTGCTTGGGAATTCAAAAAAAAAAAAAATATTTTTCTCGAATTCCTGAAAGTAAGCCTATGTTCTGTCAGTTTTGGGAATTTCAATTTTCCGAGAAACAGTGAAAAATTCCAAAACGAGAAAAATATTTATACTTTATTTTCATTCTGCCGATTTCGTTTTCCGGGAATTATTAAGTAATTTTCGGCATTCTCAATTTCCGGAAATAACAAATATCGGATGATTCAGAACAAACTCTGAATTAATTTTAAAGAAAAAAACTGGGCTTACTTCAGTCGGAGGTCCAGACATTCCAACGGTCGTCAATCCTGGTACTTGTATTTGAACTGGAGCTTGCTGACCTGGAGCAGCGTTCTTAGCACCGACGCTAGCTCGTTGGACTATTAACTTTTTATCTCCTAATTGCATTCCGTTCAGTCCTGCAATGGCCTAAAAAGAAAATAAAATGGAAAAATATTAAAATAAATTCGAAAATAAATGAAAAAGTAAACTGAAAAAAAAATTCGTTAGTAGTTCTTAAAGTATCAGGAAATAAGAACCGAAAATTCGTTAAGTTTTGCAGCGTAGAGCTCAGTTTTGAGAGTTCGTTTTAATTAAAACTTTCTGGGGCTTTCGCCCATTGGATTTATTTATTTAGAAATATTTTTGAGAAGCCCCCCAAAAAGCACTGCTGCACTGCTGTAATTACCAACTTTTAGACCATTTTTCGAAAAATTTCCATTCACGTTGCAAGAAATTGCACTCAGGGGTAATGATGTCGATAATTTATAGATTTATAGATTTATCGGGGTCAAAAATATCGAAGAAATTAAAAAATCTCTAAGTGCATAATACCGATCATCATCATGAATTCCATAAATCGATATACGAATAGAGACTTATATTTACTTATTCATTTTTTAAAATATCGACATTACTAGTCTCGGGCAGAGCCCCCCAGTAAAATACACGCAGGCTCAAAAGTTTTTCTTCAGGGTCGCTTATAATAACGGCTAAATAGCAAATGAGGTAAAAGTAAACGAAGCTCTTCCTCTCATTGGACGAAAAACGTAAAAGGAAATAGTATTTTTAAGGCCAAGGACAACACGGGGGACTTTCCTGAACTCGAGACAGTGCGTTGTCAAGCCGAGCGAAGCGAGGCTTGACAACACTGTCTCGAAGTTCAGGAAAGGGCCCCGTGTTGTCTTTGGGGTTAAAAATATTTTCTATTTCGAATGAAACAGAGATTTTTTTTTTCGTAAAGATTGATTTCAAGGGGTTAATATTGCTGTGACAAATGGGTGTGATGTAAAAAAAGAAAAAAAAAAAAAAAAAGAAAAAAAAATGAGGATGTGAATTGAAAACATTCGTTTGTCCAAACAATGTATATAACGTGACTCTTCACGTATATAACGTGACTCTTGATACAATGCTGCCAACCATTTTTCGGGGCCTTCATGGTTTCTTTTTTTTTTCGATGCAGACGACACGATAGCAAGAGTATTAAAAAGTCAACTTTTTAGTACTCCGTACTAGAAAGTAGAGTCCCAAAAAGTTTTACTTTTAAGTCCCCAAATAATTCTCAAAAACGGACTTTTTATACCATGAGTAATAGAAAAATCTTTTCATCAATCCGGGCGGGAAATTAACTTTCCCGCCAGCTTAAAAAACGAAAAAATTCATTTCCCGCCGTCGTAATAAAAAATAGCTTACAAATCAGGCATGGAGGTGGCTTGCAGGCCTCGACTGGTCACGGCCTGCAATACGCCACCTGCATACCTGATATGTAATATACTATTACTAGCGACCCTGGTGAATACGTTTTGCTCCTAGCGACATCATTTTAACGGCTTAAAATTTCCCGAAAATCAGTTTTTACTCGTTTTAACCTTTACCCAGATGAGAAAACACCAAATTCTAAGGGGAGACAACTGCAAAAAATTTAAAAAAATATAGTAATCTGTCAAAACAGCTTCAGAGATACTTACTTGGTCAGTAATGTTTATATCCACGAACAAACAGAAAGCGTACCCTTTACTGAGGCCTGTCGTCGAGTCCATGACCAAATTGAATGCTCTAAGCTGTCCGAAACTCATCAGTAGTTCCTTCAGCTGAAATGACAAAAAAATAATTATTAAAAAACTTAACGAAGAAGCGAAAAAAAAAAGTTTAAAGAAAAAAAAATTCAAAAAATGCAAATCCTGTTCAGCCCCGCAACCAAGTCCCGAAGTGGAGGGTTGACTCAATTTTCTACGGGACAGGACACCCTTGGGTATGGGGCTGAATTCTTTTGAAACAAAAAGGCAATGATTTGAATTTTTTTTTTTTTCACGAATCATCAATACTCACTCTCCTAATAGCAGACGGATAGATGGATATTGCTCTGCAAACTCAACTTGTATTTTAGAATAACCAATTTAAAAAAAAAAAAAAAAAAAAAAAAAAAAGCAAAACAGTTTGGAATTCAACACGATACTTACCACCCTCGAGAAGCTTGCTTTTTAAATTTAGAAATGAAAGTAGAAAATACATTTGTTAAAATGAATTGGTTATTCTAATGAGCTTGGCATTGAGTCTGTCTTTTGTGATTATCAAAAGAAAAAACTTGCCTGACCAGCAGAGAGTGTACAACAACAAGAGAAGCCATACAGAACCTCCAGAGTTGGACCAAGGTGCCAGGGTGAGACGCCTTTGGCTGTGACAAAGGGGAAACAGACGTACTGATCAGTAAATCATGTATCTAGTCATGGTAACATTTTTTTTTTTTTTGCTCTTCCGATTAGTCCATCCAGGTTCCTAACTTTTTTATTTTTTTTAAATTAATCAAAAAATGAATTTTAAAGCAAGAAAAAGCAATTCAAAATTTTAGAATCTCAAAAAAAAATAAAAGGAACCCAGATAAACTCATCTTACACCCAAAACTGAGTTAGCTATTATTACAAGAACTCCCTCATCCCAGCTAAAAAATTATTTCGCATCTTAAAATTTTTTTTCCTGTTTTTCTTTTTTCTCTCCCCCTTCCCTTTGCCTAAAAAAAAATTCTAACACCTTCCTTAAAAAAAAAATTTCTGAGCTGGAAAAAAAATAACCTGTAAAAAAAATTTCCCTGAAAAAGAAAAATACCTGAAGAAAAGCGGGGAATATCTTTTTCAGCTGAAAAAAGAAAAAAAAAAAAAATAGGAAGGGAAGGTGTTGTCGGTTGAGCGATATTCGTCGCCAACGGTGAAGATAACCTAAACTGCTGAGCTATAAAAAACCCTGTATAAAAAAAAAAAACTTCGGACGTCTTGTTTCCACCTTATCAGCCAATAGAGAATAATTTTTACTGAACAGCCTAAAACCTGAAACGGGCTGTGCGAACGGGTGGGTGACGAAAGCAAAAAGAAAAAAGAAAAAGATGACAAAAAACAAACCAGGTCAAGGATAAAGGGGAAAAAATTTAAAAAAAAAATGTCAAGTTTGCACAGCCCTGATTTCTGAAAATAAAAACCTGGAAAAAAGAGCGAAGTCGATGTCCAACATCCACTGCTGCGTTTCGATCTGGAATTCAACACCTACCTGCCTTCGCCACTGACCACAAGGGCAGAGGCGGTTTTGAGAAAAATTTTTGATTGTCTGTCATAAAACTTTTTTTTAAAAAAAAAAAAGAAAAATCAAACATATGACAGACAATCAATAATCCTGAAATAAAATATCATTCAAAAAAAAAATATTTCCGCATTTCATTTTTTTTTTCATTTTATCAATCGTTCTTTCACGAAAAAAATTTAAGAGCAACAATTAAAGATTTTTCTTCGATTAAAATCAACAAGCAGAGAAATTTTTTTTTTCTTTTGTAAAAAACAAGCTAAAATGAATGAAAGAAAAACATACCTGATCTTCGTTTAAGTAATTTGGTAAACCGCCGATAAATATTTTATGTGGAGAATCAGGCACGACCGTACTGATGACACCAGCTGTAATAAAAAAATGAAATGAATAAAAATCAAATTAAAATATGGTGGCATCATTCTACCTGGGACATTCACAGACGGGTTTTCAGACATCCCCGGCATCGGCTGGTAATCGTGAGGTCGTCGAATTTTTAAACTCTGTCCTTTAAAATTAATCCCATCAAAAGCCATGGCTTGTGTTGTTTCATCAATAGATCGGAACTAAAGCAAATAACAAGCAATAACGAAATTAATGTTAGGAATCATCAGAATAAATCAAATGTTAAAACTTACTTCCAAAAACGCAAAATTCTTATCCAAGTTAATTTGGCAAGCTAATACTGGATTCCCTGCTGCTTGAGCTAAACCGCTCAAATGCATTTGTTGATTAAAAAATTCCATCATTTCCTCCTCAGTCACTCCAAACGGTATATTTCCAACATACAACCTTCTGGCCTGCCTTGTTATTGTCGAACCTACAACAGGGACAGCTGCCTGTGGCGTATCAGCAACAACATTGGCTGGAATTTGACCAGCAGCTTGCATTGCTTTATATTGCAGAGGAGTAATATGCTCAAAACCAGGCGGTGGAACATCCCAATACAAGGAGGGTTTTCGCCTTCTGCTACTTTTTTTATCTGCTCTACCCCTTGAACTGTAAAATAACAAAAATATGATAATTACACTTATGATAAACGTCGTAAAAACGTATCACCTACCCAGATCTACTTCTTTTCTTTTCCCTCCTTTCTCTGCTTCTTGACCTCGACCTCCTATCTCTACTGCGGGATTTCGATCTTCTTTTTCGATCCCGAGAACGTGAACGTTTCCTACGATCCCTATCCTTATCCTTTTCTTTGTCTCTATCACGATCTGGAAAAAAAAAAAGGATTCAACAATTCACAATGTAAATACGACGATAGGCATAACCAAACCGGCGAATTTAAATCATAAAAATAATCTTACCCTTATTGTCTTCACCCATTATTAATGCGAACTTGAATACCTAACCGATTCACAAACCGTTTTCGCTATTTGAAATAATGTTTGCGTAATTAAAAACCAAGCTTCAGTTAGTAAAAATAAACGGAATACCTCCTAATGCGGTCAATATTTAAAATGGCGGACACGGGTGATGCCGATGCTAATACAAGAAGGCAGTGTTGCCGCAAAAAAAAAAAAAAAATTAAAGCAGATGGCAGCACTGAGCACTTTCATCATTTTCGCCCCCTAGCGGACAATCGGGCGAATTACTCTGAATGGGATAGGTTTGTAAACAAAAACAAGCCGGTGGAATCCTTTTTTTTTTTTTTTTTAATGATTTATTAACTTACAAAAGTGTATAACGGCTAAATTGATTTTTTTATATATAGAAGGACGTCTCTAGAATATAATTTTGGTAAATGTGGGTCATATTAAATGAGTATTTTCTTTTAAAAATATAATTCAATGTACGTATGTAAGACAAATTTTTTAAAATACATTTTCTTTCTGTTTCGATAAGCACTTTCCGAACATTATCCACAAATCCCAACTTATGGATTTTCCCGAGATAACAGCAAAAAAGGGGCGATTAAAATAAAAACGTTGTTTGGCATTCGACAATTTGGGCGAATCTTTTACAAAGCCTTTCTATTAAACTGCTGTAATAAGAAAATTGCATGGTGTATACCACATTATTTCTTTTACAGTAAACATCAGTACCGATCAATCCCAATCAATTATAAGTGAAATTATTAAAATAAAACAAAACAAAACACAAATTATTAAAATTTATCATATCAAATAAAATAAAATAAAATAGAATGACTGAGTAGCTTTTATTACTGATTCGGTATTTTACAGTCAAATTTTAAAATAATTTTTCCTCACAAAAGTCATTTCATATACCTTCGGATAATCGTAACAACTTAAAAAATCGTCAAGAAATTTTTCTAAAAAAACCAGTTCACTTACAAATTTCTTAACTAAAACAAAATTTTTTTTTAGCAATAATTGCTCCCATGATTCGCGAATTGTGGTGAATAATTCATCTTCAATATCTTCAAAATCGACATATTTTTTTTTTAATTGCTTATCCTTCAGTATTAATTTCAAATTCAGATTGTTAGGACTTTCTATTATTAAATATAGAGTCAATTTCCCAAAGAAAATCATTTTAATATTTTCCGGTGCTTTCGACCAAACTCTCTCGAACACTCGTAAATAAAATCCTTTTGGTATTTTATATTTGTTTTTATTTTCGATTCCAATGCATGCTGTTATCAAATCAAACAAAAATTCATAATCCAAATCCAAATTTTTTTCCTCGCAAAAATCTAAGATCTTTGGAATAATTTCTTGATGCGGCCAAACGGGCAAAAAAAACATGAATAAATCTTTTAAATGTTTTTCTATGAAATTGTATTTTTCATTCAGCGACATAAAATTCAGAACTTTCAGAATTTTATCCGGCCTATAATCAGGAGCAGGAAAATAATGTAAGCGGTTATTGACCAATGTATGCAGTTCGTACGCCATTAACACTTCGCTCATAATTGAAAAATGTTCCCGATCGTCAAGGCAATGCAGTTTATTGGCAAAATATTGTAATGCTGTCGGATTTGAGTTTATGCACAACTGCGGTACCACTTCCAGTGGTATTGTAAATTCCTTCGATTTTGATAAATATTTTTCTGCCACTCTAACATATCCATTTTCATCAAATTTTTGAGAATATTTTCTATGAAAGTATTCTTCGGGTTTCATCATCTTCCAAAGGCAAATAATGCTAAATGCTACCTCATCTTTGTTTTTGAAACTCAATCCAGGATGTAAAGAGTTCAAAAAGGTAATAATTTCTTTTTCATATTTTTCTATAGTTTCTACGTCACAATAGAAAACTATATCATCAAGAAATTCCTTAAACTTATTATCATGTTTATATTGGCGAAACAAATTTAGAAAAGAAAGGTTGGATGAATATGTATTCTTTGGTGGAACAGGTTTTGAATGAAGCAATGGACATTGCAATACAACAGTTCCAAAGGAGGAAAATGAGTAAAAATGCTCTGTCCCACTTCCTTCTATGCACTTTTTGCAACGAAAATATTCTCGGGTTATGTGACTATGGCTTTTGCTGATGCTGGCCTCCCAAAACTCATCATAAAAATAAAAAATCTTTTGTCCCATCAAAACGATTATTTTCTGTAAGTCATCTTTCAATTCACATGGTAAAAATAAGATGTAACTAGATTTTTTTAAGACGGAGTCAATAACTACTTCCCAGGCTTGATATTTGCAGGATGACAAATCGTTTACTGAATCAGGTGAAGATCGATGCAAGTAACGAAGTTTTTTCTTTGTTGATTTAAATTTTTGCTTATTAAACTTGTTTATTTCATATACGATATCAGGTGATTTCCAAAATAACTGAGCTATGGAAATCATTGAAATCCTCTTTAAACTTAATTTCAATTTAACTTCAAATTCTGCCATATTTTTGCTTCATTAATTTATTTTTAAATGATACTTTTTATTGCTTTCAAAGTTCTACCTATAACGCATATTCTGGAATTGTAATTTGAAGACAAAATGATTTATATCAAATATTTTCTTCTACGTCTGCAGCAAAAGAAATAAAAAAAAAAAAAGGTAACCCAAATAAGCAAAATATTCCAATCCTTAATACAGAATGTTTAAGTCACGACGTAATTAATAGCTCAATAACTAGGTGCTGCTCTTTGAAAGATTTTTATTATTCTTCCACTCGATCTTTTCTTCAATTATTTAATATATTTTGGTACCGAAGCCTAATCTCTTTCATGTAATTCTTCAATCATGATAATACTGGTACCTGGAATTCAATCCGAAGATTTAATGATAAAAAAAAATTTAACATACAAAGCTGCTACTTTTATTACAACAGAACTCACAGTTTAGTTTAGTTAATACATTCCGCTGAACATTTTATAACTGACGATCAAATGAAATAAATATATTCTTGAACTTGAACACGAAATCCTTTTCCATTATTTGTTTGTTTTGATTTACGAAAAAAAAAAAAATGTGAGTATGGCGTCGATTTGATCACGTGACTACTACGTAATTTGGTAATTTTCGTCATTAACCATAGTCATATTTTATATTCATATTAGTCATAGTCATAGTTTATATGACTATGCCAATCAACGAATCAGAAAAGTAAAGATGATGACGCGTTTTACGTTATGCGCGACCTTGGACGATTTTAAAAACCAAATGATGGAATGTTTGTGCCACTTGATCTGAGTTTAAGTTACAAATCGTAAGCTACGCTAACAAATGTTTCAATAAAACAGTGAATAAGATAATAAGGTTATAAGGTTATAAGGTTATCTGAAGTACCCAGTTATCATTAAAAACATCTTAATATTTGTTAAAGCTCATAAAATTATTTTTTCATTCGCCCTATAGACCAGTTGGGTGTTTTTTAATGTAAAGCAGGCAGGGCGAGGACAGTTCAGTTGGAAGAACCAAAGTAGCGGCAGTTGCTTTTTAGGTTTCACGTAGAGCCCTAAAACCCTTCATATTTCGGTCTTGGTCGTTATACATTACCTTATTTGAGAAAATATAATTAGGTACTCTCACATTTATTTGTTTTCAATCAGGTAAGCCAAACGGGTTTGTTTTAAATGCTGAAAGACCGACAATTTATATTTAAATTTTTGATTTTTAGCAACTAGAAGATATGGATGCAAAGTTAGAAAAAAATGAAATAATCATATCAACAGGTGCCCAGATTAGCTTTGAGTATAAAGCTGATGGTTCATATCAAAATGTGGAAATAGTTCAGAATGATGGGCCTAATAAATTTTTAGCTCTTTTTGAGCATGACAATGTCGATTTTATTGTTAAGATTTACAACACTAGTCAGAAGAGAGGGCTAGGTTTTATTCTAAAAACTCTGGGGAAGGAAGGAAATTTTTATCTTCCACCGTATGGATATGCCAGACTGGAAACATTAGAATCAGGGGGTGAAAAACTCCATTTTATAAATCAGAAATCAAGTGAAGGAAAACAATTGGTTGGACTTGCAGCGAAAAAATTTAATATAACCCAGCATGATGCTTCGGTGCAAATAAGTCAGATGCAGCTCCTGTTTGAAGTTGAAAAAGAAAAAGAGGAAAAACAATTGTTTTTGTCGAAGGATTGTCCATTGAAAGGGCAAATTATAAAAATTTATGTTAAGAGTCTTACAGGAAGAACTAGTAGAATAAAGGTAGGGGTTTTGAACACAATTGAAGATCTTAAGTGCCTCATTCAACTGAAGACCTACACACCACCTGATCAGCAAAGACTTGTATATGCTGGTAATCAGTTGGAAGATGAAAGAACTCTAAATGAGTATTCAATTGTAGATGAAAGCACCATTCATATGATATTACGTCTCCGTGGTGGTGGGGGACCTCCTGTTTGCTCTCGAAGTTCTCTCAGTGAAACTGTAAAAAATGCTGAACCTTCAAAAGAATGCTATGAAAGAGGTGCCATATGTTTTGGGGAGAAGTCAAATCAAACTTTTGATACCTACAACAAATTTGTTGCAGACAATTCATTAGTAATTCCTCCTATAACAATTGAATTCCTAATGAAAACGAAATTGAAAATTTAAAATTTACAGCATCATGCTAATTTTTTTTAAGCTCGTCTTTATTTTACAATATTGTTCTTACTCACTGTTCCTTTTTTTTAATGTTTTTGCTTGTTTATTCTGAAAAGATAAGTCCAGAACTTTTGAAATTTTTGAGTTAGTACTTTTGTAGGAAACATTTAGTTGCTATTTTTTAAATGGAATAATGCCACCAAGTGTTATGCGTTTCTGATTATTAAATTAAAACTTATTTTGAAATTTTAATAACTTCAATTTTTTAAATGTAATATTGCAAAAAAATGTGAATATTTGGAATGACTGAGTAGGGGTCAGATGATGCAATAGCATTTCAGACTGCTAAAAGTGTGTGATTAAAATTTTACTTATTTCTGTAGTGTTTTGTATTTTTTTTTTATTATTATCTTGAGTAAAATTATTTACAGAAATCATTTGCATTATTTTTTGAATTTTTTTTTTCCTTGGCAAGATCGGTTTTGGCCTTTGCCAATTTTGACCAATTTTTGTCATTTTTTATTATGGTATGTCTCCATTGGTGAATTAATTACACGATGTAATTAATTACAGGATGTAATTAAATGATTTTCGAAGGTCCTAAATCGTTGTTTTCGATCTTGCTGGTTAGATCTACATTTAGGAAAAAGGATTTTGAGCACCAAAGATTTGAAAAAAAAATTGACACCTTTGCAAACTGTTTAATTGCATTCTGTAATTAATTACATCATGTAATTAATTCACTAATGGAGACATACCTTTAATGGTTAAAATTGGTTTAGTAGTCAAAAACTAAGTCAAAGACAAGTTTTCGTCGATTTTCCCAAAGGGGTCATGTACATATTACGTAAGCATGTTAAGGGGGGGGAGGGGGTCTCGTAAATGCTTACGACACCTTACCAAGGGGAGGGGGGGGGGTCTCACACCTCCTTACGTAAGCTTTTTTCTACTCTGACCAGCAATTTTTTAAAATAAAATAAATAATTAATTAATTAATTAATTAATTTCATGTTTTTTTAAATAGAAATAACATTAGAGAATAATTTCTATAAAAATTCAAAAAAACTTTAAGACAAAAATTTACAAGTCAAGTGCCTTTGGTTCCATTTAAAAAAAAAAAAAAACTTACGTAATATTGAGGGGGGGGGGGTTGCCAAAATCTTACTCATGCTTACAACGGAGGGGGGAGGGGTTGAAAATGGCAAAAAATATGCTTACGTAATATGTACATGACCCCAAACAACCCAGCATTATTTTTGAAGGACTACAACATGATCTAGTTTGTGACGTTATGAAATATCATTAATCTGCAATCACGGTTCAGTATAGGCTCCGAGTGACTTCGACTGCAGCGCCACCATTAAAATCATGTTTAGCTTATAAAAAAGCAATATTTTCCGCGAACTAATTGCGTGATGGAAATATATACGCTTCTATAAGGTAAACAGGTATATTTAAGTGTATATTTATTTTTAAAAAAGTCGCTCGGAGCCTATACGGATTTTGGCAAGTTGGAGAAAATGGCTGAATTTCCGACACAAAATTATTTCACCAGGTTAGTCGAATATCCGCAACAGTATGATAGCCAAATTAATGATAAATCATTTTCAATTTTAGATTTTCAACTTTAGTATACAATTTTCACATAATTCGTAAATTTAGAAAGTTACTACTTAGGACATGCAGCGCTCCAAGCGAGATAATTTTGCATCTGCAAAACAAAAAGGCGTCGTTTGTTATTGTTTTATTTATCTGAAGATTTTACACTAGGATACCTTTCTGGTAAATATAAACGGTCTGTAAAAAATGCTAATAAACTAAATAACACAGTAAATTTTAATTTTTTAAGAGAAAAATGGAAGCGGCTTTAAAAAAGAATCACATAGCAATATCAACAGGTGCCCAGTTAAGTCTTTATTACGAAAAACCTCTTAAACGTCGTAAGCAGGACGTGGAAATCGTAAAAAACGGAGCTAACAAATTTTTAGCCCTTTTTGAACACGAGGATGTGGACTTCACGATTTGTGTCCGTAACCCAGTCGAAGCAAGAGGATTAGGTTTCACAATAAAAACCGTAAGAAAGGAAAGTGATTTTTACATTGCACCAGGTGCAGAGGGCAACCTGAACACAATGGAATCCAGGGGCGGAAAATTCCATTTTGTGAGCCAAGATTCTGATGCGGGTAAACAAGTTGTAGGAATGGCGGCTAAAAAGCTGAAGACATCCCATTACGATGCTTCTGTTAAAATTAGTCGAATGGAGTTCACCTTCGAAGTAGAAAAAATTAAAGAGAAAAAACTGATTTGTCCACCGGTGTTAAAAGGCAAAGTTATAACAATTTTTTTAAAGTCCGTAACAAACCGAATTTTGGAAATGGAAATTGGACATTATAACACCATTGATGATCTGAAGTTGCTCATTCATATTAAGGAAGGCATTCCAATGGATCAGCAAAGGTTGATGTTAGGTCCACTCAGGCTTTTGGAAGACAAAAAAACATTTAACGATTATGATATTCAAGACAAAACCACCATTCATTTGGTGTTGAGACTTCGTGGAGGTGCATGTCCACCCGTTTGCCTTAAAAAATCAGCTGAGATAGAAAATGCTGAAACTCTGACCGACAACCTTACAAGGGGAGCTGTATGTTTTGGTGAAAAATCGGATCAAACCTTCAAAAATTATAAAGGATTTGAGGCTGATGAGTCTGTAGTCATTCCACCGATCGTAATAGAATTTCATAAAAAAACGAAATTATCAATTTAAAGTTATAGAAGTAATAAAATTAAGTTTTTTTTAAAAAATGATGGTTCATTTTAATACCGTCATTTTGGCCATTTTCGGCCAAATATTTTTGTCAATTTTGGCCATTTTTGACCCCCTTTTCACTTTCGGCATTACTTAGCTTATGGAAGATATCTCTAATTTGGACGCTTTCGGTCCCTTAACTTGCTGACGTAATATCTGAATGGCCCTTTATTAATTAATTGAAAATTTCGAAGACCGTGACGTGACGTGACATGCGCAAGTCGGTCGCCCGTACGAAAAAGTGATGTGAAAACGTGTATAAAATTTTTGCAAAATAAATGCAAAAAATTTATGTGAGAAATGCACCCTATTAATTTTTTACCATTACAAAAATTTGGACATGCATAAATTTTGCAAAATTAACTTAAACATTTTTTTAAGCACCAAAATTTTAATATGCATAATTTTTTTAAGCATGGAAAATCTTAATGCATAATTTTTGTATAATTTATGCATATAACTTTTTTAAATTCAAAGCAGGAAATTTTGCAAATATTAAGCTTATTCAAATTTTATATTTATTTTATGCATAATACAATGCATAATTTTTTTATGCATAATATATGCATAATTTTTTATGCATAATTATATTGGAGGATGAAAAAGAAATCTTTCCGGTAAAAAAAAGTTGTTTAATACATAATTTATGCATTTGTTATGCATGTCCAAGTTTTTGTCTGATTTATACAGGATTTTTATTTCATTTATGCGTCTCTTTTTCGCACAGGTCGATTTTAGGTAGGCCAAGTAAGCAATTTCCACTTTGATGCAGAATTTTCGTACCGTGGGCACAATTCTTACTCTTATACCAATGTCCCCAAAATTTTCCAAAAATATTTCACCCGTTAATTTTTTTCAACTTCTTTTTTTTTTTTTGCATAAAATATGTCTTCTTACTTTCTCCCCCTTAAATCATCCCTACTTTCAAGATTTCATTTTAAATGTTAAAAGTTAGAACTTGGAATTTGCAAAACTTTTCGTTTAACAACTAACCTAGGGGGTCTATTATAACTTTTTGTTATTTTACGTTTCCTCTGTTGAAAGTGCGGGTTCGAGGTAATGACTCCTTTATTATATACTCCAATTTTTTTTTATCCAGCAGTTACTCCCCATCAGTTTCGTATTTCCCCCGTTTTTTTTCTCCTTCAAAAAAAAAAAAAAAAAAAAAAAAAAAAAAAAAAAAAAAAGCCTGGGACAGATCCGATAATCTTTGTAACGTCAAAGCCGTTCTCTTTCATCAAACATCCTAACGCCCCATATTGTAATTTTTTTTTTCGAAACAAAAAGAGGGAAATCAGGACGAAATGAAGCAAATAAAACGGCGTTCCACACACAGCGATAATACAAAGATATTCGATTACAGGGCACCAGACGAAATAAAAGTTGTCCTTTTAATCCCGCGATCAGAGAATCAAGTAACCCTTATGGAAAAAAAAAAAGGTATTTTATTTCACTTGAACGGATTTCACTGTAGTGACGGATATTTAATTCTTTTTTTTTTCTGGTGATAAATTTTCTTTATATTTGCTTTTCGAAATCGATTCTTTTTTTTTCGAATAGGCGGGTATAAAGAACAAAAAATAATTTACATGCGGTAAATCACGAAAAAAATGGAATTCTATTTCCTGTTAGAAATGGAGTTAGAGAACGGGGGGAAAAAAAATGGAATTTCTAATTTTCAGATAAACGGAATGAATAATGATGATTCACGGTTAATATAGTCATTTGCCTAATTTATGTTTTTATAATGCATGGTTCGATTCGTAGAGGGGGAAGAATTGAATTTCAACAAAACGACGATATGACATTGTTTTCTTTATTCGTTTCCTCCGGAATGGTTCTGCCTATTTTTTTTATTTTCCATAAGCTAAACATAACGATGGTTTCTTTTCAGGTTATGGGCCCAAAGTGAAGCTGACGCAAAAAGTGAAATTTAAGAGATTAAGAAAATTTTAAAATCGAGTGCAATATTGTAAAATTTTAATGAAGCACATTAAGGACCGGACCATGGAACCCTAGGACCCTACGGCCCTTTGAGTATGATTCTGTGGTGTACTGGAGCGGAAAAACGACGACAGATTTGAAACAAGAGACAAAAAAAATATCGAAATCGAATATAACATCGTATTTTTGGGTTACGTACCCAAAGGGCCCCTTATGAGGGTCCTTCGGGACCATTAAAGTATTATCTAAGTACAGTACACCTCGGTTATAAAGCCCTCGGAAATAAGGCAAAATCGCTTATAGCGCGGTTATAACGTCGGTCCCGGCGGAATCCCATAAGATTATGTATATTTGTCCTCGTTTATAACGCAGTGAGACCTCGGAAGTAACGCGGGCTTCTCTCTGAAATATTTCGGTCTAAGAACGTGAACCATTTTTTTTTCAAGACTGATTTCTTCCCCACATGTTATGATGGTTCTTTCACATCGGTTATAGCGCGCTTTTTTGGATGGTTTTGTTAAAATCCTATATGGTCATATGTATTTGCCCCCCGCTTTTAGCGCGGTCCAATTTAGGTCAGTCGGGTTGTTTGTCTAAAACATTTTTTATTGACAACGGAGCAGTAAACCTTTTTCTTATGGGTTTCTTTTATTAAAGTTTTGTGGGGTGTTTCAATTTTTCTGCAGAACTTTTATTTGGAAGTCAGGTACCGAAAAATATGAATGAAAAAAAAATTCCAACTTCATTTTTTGTACTTCAGGCTTTCTTTCTCAACATTTTGTATTGAGCTCAAAAAACGTAACCCTTATTGCGTACCTAAATGGCAATATAATTCATAAAATCAGTCTTCGGGTGTTCTTTACACCAAAAAGCAATAACTAATTTTTTTTTTGTTATAATTAAGTCTTTTAACCTGAAAAACATAAAAATAAAAGAAAAAAACCAACTTTGTTTATAACGCGACCCCGGTTATAACGTGGTTTAGGCTCCGGTCCCTTGGATCGCGTTATAACCGAGGTGTACTGTATAACCATTTTTAAATCTTGTCTTTTAATTAAGGAACACCTCTTAAAATCGATTATTTCGTAAAAATAAATATTGAACCAGAGGAAACACTTTTCAAGAATCTGGAACCCTTCTAGGGGTCCCACAGGGCCCTAGGTCCCTCTCAGTAAATTCACCCGAAAATTCATGATTATATTCGATTTCTACGTTTTCGCGGTCTCTAAAGTCGAATCCGAGGCTATTTTTAATGTTCAATGCACCGTAGGCCCAAATCAAAGGTCCGCCGAAATGGTCCTGTGGTCCCTTCAGCATTTTACCGAGAAATGCAATATTCTATTCGATTTCAATGACTTCCTGGCATCTAAAAGTGCTTAAAACAAGAAAAATACCGTCGGATTTTTCCAATGGGTCATAAGGACCATAACGACCATAGGGAGCTAGAACAGGGTTCGTAGGGGAAATTAAATCACTTTTTAATTTTTTTTTTCGGTGCCTGATTGGGAAAAGTAAAATATAACGAATAAAATATTCCCAGTCGCCCCCTTTTCTATTCCACAATTAATTTCAAATTAAAAATCTGTAACGTATAAGACTCCTACGCGTTTTATAAAACAATAAACTATTTCTATTAATTTTTTTTTTTTTAATGAAAACTCGAGAATTTTTTTTCCGTTTTCGTAATAATACAGAATATACCGGTATATATAAAAAATAGTAATGATGAGTTGATCCGTTTTTTGAAGTTGTAAAAATTCATTCGAAATATATTTATCCTGTCCGAATACATAAAAAAAAAAAAAAAAAAAAATTATACAAACATGCAATAAACGCAAAAAAAAATAAAATACATATATTTTCCGTATAATCCCTGCACGCGGGTTCTAGAGATCTCATTTCCTATCATTTCCTGTAATAAAAGCGGGAAAAAAAGTTTTGTAAAAGTGAGGAATGCATTTTTTTTTCCGACTTCAAATGGGATCGCGAAAATCAATGATTTAAAAAAAAAAAAAAAAATTAATTTAAGCAAAAAATTGCGAAAGAGCAATACAATATTTAAAATGACTCGAGCAAAAGGGAAATTTATAACATTTCATAATGAGATAGAGAATTTAGCAATAAGAGAAAGAAGATTCTCGAAAAAATGTCTGGGGGGAACATATTCGATGAAAAAAGAAGTTGGCTATACAACACAGACCGAGCATTTTTTTTTTTTCGGAAATGATCTAACTTTAAAAAATCAGGATCGTAGTCGGCCTTTTTTCCCTTCGTTTGGACTGACATAATTTTTTTTTAAAATTGAGGATTGACCACATTTTTTATGTCAAACTATTTGCGACAAATAGAAAGCCCATAACCTGTTGAAGAGCGCGTGAAAGCAGCCATCTTGATTTGGGGTCACGTGGATCTTTGCTATTCTGCATAAAAAAAAATAAAGACATCCAAAATCTGTGAGACTTTCGAAGTTTGAAATAATAGGCTGGATGTGCTTTTTCGTTCCTTTCAAACAAAATGACGGCGATCACGTGACTCTGTAAATAATGAGTCACGTGATCGCCGCCATTTTGTATTGGAAAAGAATGAAAAGTGCAATGTTGGAAATTAATTTTCTGACTTGAATTTTGTTTTTAGGCTTTTAAGTAATTGGAGTACGTGACTATCGCCATCTTGGACCTTTCAAGTCACGTGATAGTCGCCATATTGGATAGGATAAAAATCTAAAGCTGAATCGGGAAGTCGGAAATTCAATTTCTTCATAAGTGTAGAGCGGAAAAGCAGAGATCACATTACAGCCGCCATACTGGATTCTAAGCGTTGAGCTTCATTAGGTTATGGGCCCAGAATAAGAACAAATTGTTACTTTGGAAGGAGCACAGGGCACGTATGTTAAAGCTCCATAAAAGGAAGCCTATTTTTGTGACATGCGGGAGGGGGGAGGATCCAAAACCGTCTAAAATATGCTGACGTAATATTTGAATGGCCCCTAAGAGGCAATCCGAATATTTTTAATTAGCTAAACATCAGCAATAAACCACTTTCTTCTCCTAACAGCCTGCTAGGTGGCAGTAACCTTAAAAAAAAAAAAAGAAAAAAACTTGAAACTGGAAAAGGGTGAATCTCAACTGTAAAACGTAAGAAATTATCAAGAAAATTGCGATTTAGAGATTAAAACCCAAAACTCTGGAAACGGATATCCTGGTGTTTAAGTTATAGAAGTAAAACCGAGGGGAAACCCAAGCCTCCGCTGATTTAAAATTGCATCCACTAATTTCTTTATAAGCGATGAAAAACATTTAAAAAGTTGAGAAGCGGGCATATCGAGATAAAAAAGTTTTCATAAACGCTTATGGGGGTATTATTATTATTTTTTTTTTTTCGGAAAAATGTGAAAAAAATTTCGATTGCCAACATTTATTTCCAAAATATATAAATTTTTAATATAATTATCCGGTCGTTAGGGGAATAAAAAGAAAAGAAAAAGGAATGGCTTTGACTTTTTTTTTTAAACACCTTAAAATGGTCCATTTTTTTCCCCGAGATTAAAAATTTTAAGTCGTTTTCTCTTTTTAACGGGAGACATTTATTTTAACTAAATCTTTTTTTCCCTTAAAGGATTAATTACCGACAAATTAAGGAAGTGTTTCTATCCAGAAATATTTTCTAGAAAAATTCCCTCCTTAAAAAAAAAATCGCGGTTAAAACGAGTCTAATTAATAATTAAGAAAAATATTAAAATTTCATGTGCGGAATTAAGGAAGAGGTTAAAAGAGTAAAATAAAGACGTCGACGAAAGATTACGGTGGAAATTGTAATCAGGAGCGCAGGCCCCTCCAGGCTAAATATTTTTTCATCTTATTTTCTGTAAAAAAATATCCTTTCCCTGGATTCGTTTCTGAATTTTTTTTTATCAGGGCCTAATTAGTTTTTATTTTGACTCCGTAAATTTGTTTGGTGCGGCTCGGTTGCTAAGAATCTTTTCCTTTTGCCAAGATATCGCAGAGATTTAAAAAAGGGGAATTAGCAAGTTCCAGGAAAGAAATTTACCTTTTTTTTGGAATTTAAAAAATTAGCTGAAATGGATTGAATAAGAGTAAGGCAAAGGGATTTTAGAGAGACTCCGGATTATGGTGGGACAGTATTAAATATTTTAAAAGAAAGATGCTATAAAATATGTCCAATGAAATACTTGGGTATGTATTAATACAATACTATGAGACAGTTAAAATTATTTTTAAAAATAACTAGCGATTAAAGGTTTAGTCCTTCCCTGACACTCAATTTTTTCATTTGGTAGTCTTTTCAGTCAACTAAATTGTTCGCTTTAGAAATCCACGAACACTGGGAACGAGAGTTCTGAAGGCGGGGAGAAAAATAAAATCCGAGAAAACAAAACGAAAAAAAAAAAATTAAAAATGAAATGAAAAAAAAAAAAAAAATTAAAAAAAATATATCGGTAAACCAAACAAAATCAAACTTGCCATCCGATTGATTCCAACAAACAGGACTCCCAACTAAACGCAGAAGTGAATGCAATCAATAATTCAACTCCTTTGATTATCTAAATGCCACAGCTTCGGGTTAATTATTAACGGAAACTGAATGTGATTCAGTTGTTTAACTGTCACCGCCTCGCCCGTAAAATCGACAATGAAAATTTTAAGAGGTAAGATAAAATTATTTCCGAAAATCAAACCATTCATAAATACTTTTTTTAAGGGCTCTTGGCAGCGATAAAAAAAAAAGAGAAAAAAAATTAATAAAAATTCTGTGGCAGGAGATAAAAAAAGTCGGAGCTTTCAAAGCTGTTTATAGATTTGAAATTCGTGGAAATTTGAAAAAAGTTTGGATTTTGAGGTTCAAAAATCGACGGAATGAATCTCTCCTATATGGGGAATTCGGTTAGAGTTTTAGGGAAGAAGAAAGTCTTGGAAATGCCTACCTTTGCTGACAAGCGAGCGGAAGGGGCCCAAAAATTTAAATGGTACTTGGCTGACTCCTGGGGATTAATTTTATTTTTCAAACCGCTACCGCCAAATTAATACAAAATTTACTTACTGTTTTTACGCCGATCCTCAAGGTATATCCAGTCCTCGTCCTCATCGCAATTTCCAAATTTTGGCAGAAGCTCGAAATTATCAAACCGGAAGTTCACTTTTTCTTTCACGCACAACGCTTTACCGCTTCCGACTTAATTCTAAACAGAAAATAAAAAAAATAATTAATTAAATTATTTCACAACTTAAATATATTTCAAAAATTAAAAAAAAAAGCATCATAATTTCAAAGCCGCATAAATCAGTCGCTCACATTTCATTTTTTTTTAAAAAATAAATCACAAAAAAAAGGCGTTGATTTTTATTTCACTCTCCCACTTATCAACAAAGCTAATCCAAAATCGTTTTAACAACTCAAGAACCGTTAAATCCAACAGCAACAGGACATATATAAAATATATTTCTCTAAAAAGTAACTTAAATGGAAAAAAATATTACAAAAAAATGAAATATCGCGACTGAGATTGCGTTAAAAAGAAATAATAACAACCACAGATTTTGGTTTTTAATTTAGTAACAAATTTCGTTCAAAAGCAAAAAAATTCTCTTTGGTTTTTGTCAACAACAGCTTTTTTTCCCTTTATCTGTTTTTTTAAAAATAATATTCAGCTTGGCTAACGACAAATCAACTAGGTAATTAAAATTGGAATTAAATTAACCGATTAATTCATTTTTTTATATAAATAATTTACATATACGTATAATTTAAATTTAAATTTAAAAAAGAATAAAGGCGGACGATTCTACTAAAAAAGAACTCGGCCATAAAAATTTTTATGTAAGAAGACGGATTTTATAGTATGGTTACCATGCTGAGCACGTTCTTCTTACAATAAAATTTTGCTAGGATAATCGAATCCTTTTTTTGGGGGGATAGAATTAATATTCAGAGAAAATTAATTAAAATTAATTTTTTTTAATTAAGGTAACAATTTTTTTTTAGCAAGGTGGTTGAAACTTTAATTATTTAAATCATAGAACCTTAGAACCAAAAGATGCTAAAACAACATTAGAGATCAATATACTCTCATAAGTTTAACATAAAAGACAAGTTTTAACTTGCAAATTAAAGAAGCATTTGTTGGTCCAAAGGTAGAGAAATTATCATTTCTAAGAAAATGTCGACCCTCCTCCTTGATACTTTTTCAAGAGGAAAATTATTACTCAAAAGAAAAAAGGGAAACAAAATATCTGCTGCCTTCCACCTACATATACAAATAAAAAAAAAAAATAAAGTAAAATAAAATATGGTTAATAATCCGGCAGATCATTAAATTTAATCTTAGTTACGTCATAACCGCAGCAGTAGGAACTCTTTTATATTCTTTTTTTTTTTCATAATATTCAACCTCGAGAACATTAAAAAAAACCTGAAACAAAGAAAAAAAAATGGAAGGCGATGAACGTCAGTGAATTATTTTTTTTTAACATTCGCGGTCACTTAAAAGAAAAAAAAAAAGTAATTGCTTATCTCAAGAAACCTACTCAATTTTTTTTTCTTTTAAAAATATACGAGATGATTTCCCATACTAGGCGAAAATAACTCATAACGACGTACCGCCTTTTCAATTTTACAAAAAAAAAAAAAAAAAAGTCAATTGAGAAATAAATAATTAAATTTAGACACCTTGCTTCACAACGGAAATCAAACAAAAAAAGATGAAAAAAATAAACAAAGCCTAGAATAGTATACAACAAAAAAAAATATATAATATGGAATATAGAAAAAGCGAAGACGTTACGACGATAAAGATAACAAGGTTTTTCCTCTTCTTTTCCTTTTTTTTGTCTATTTTTTGAAAAGCACCAATTAGGATATGTCACGCTCTTTGTAGTATGCAGTATATCATAGAAAATATTCAGGATGAAAATTTTCCTTCTGTTATAAATAAGTGGTAAATGGGGGAAAAAAGAAATCTGGAACAAAAATTCCATTTGGCACTTGGACTAAATTTGTACATTTAGAAAATCAATCAGGAAACTTAATGATTTACGAAAATTTACGACAGGCATAATTGCGAATAATCGGACCGAAATCGCTGTGATATGTGCCTATGGTGCGATGAAACAACCGTCACGTGACCTCTGAAGTTTTAAGTCACATGATGCCGTCTTTACGGGCCCATAACCTGCTTTGATCTATATCCTCAACTCGCATTCTGGAGATGCGCCCAACAGAATCAAAGACAGTGAATATAATCGAATCTTTTTTTCTGAGCCCATAACCTAATGTAAAATATTTTGGCTCATATTAATTTTTTAAAATTCATTTTTCCGTTCTTTGAAAATAAAATCTTGGGGAATTTTTGGAGATTTATCTGATTTTACTGATCAATCATGGGTGGTAAATTACAATCGAAAACAGCATTAAAAATCTGTTCGGTCTGTAAACAAATACAAAATAACATTTTAAATAAATTTTTAATAACTTCAAAATATTTGCTGACGTTTCTTTTCTTGAATCTCAATGAAACTTTTAAATGTTTTTACTCTTTAAAAGGAAGTCACAAAGGCCCATCAGATCGAAAATTAAAATTCTGCTTTGATAATGATCTAATAAACATATTTAAATTACTAAACGGATATATGAGAACTATTAGGTCAAAGGTCATTCCGGGATTTTACAATCACATTTTTTTTTTCGTTTTTCAAAAAACTACAGGGTGAAATACGGCCCAAAAATTTTCGAATACATTCATTCTTGGTCAGCAAAGAAATATTAATATTTATTAAATAGTTTTAAATATTTTTCAATGTTTTAAAAAAATTAAGTCAATATTTATTGAAAAAAAAAAAACGATAAAAATTTTTTAAAATATTTGTCAACATTTAAAAATATTTTTTATCGTTTCTTGTTTCAATAAATATTGACATAATATTTTGAAAAATATTTAAAAAATATATTATAAATATTAACAATTCTTTGCTGACTGGGAATTTAGTTACTAAAATCAATTTCCTAGGCCACCATCAAAGCGGAATTTCAATTTTCAATTTCGTTCCCGAGATAGGGAACTATAGTGAAATAAAAGCCATATATGCTTGTGACGTCGTCTTAAGAAGCCTTTCGCTTTGTCGGCTGGTCTTCTACTATATCAGACGGAGAACACGATATTTATAAAAATATTTAAAAAAAAAAAAACTTATTTTTATGAAACACCACTCAAAAATGACTTCCAAAACCTTGTTTTCTTCATCGATACAAATATTCCTTTCGGAAATATAGGCCTAGACCAGGTGTCCGAAATTTGCCATAGTAACCCATAAGGAAAACATTAAATGTAAACCCTTTTGAAAAACGGCCACTTGGTAAATTTCTGAATGAGACGTATTCACGTCAAAAGGATTAAAAAAACAATATTTTTCATCTTTCCTTAAATTATTTCACAATTTAACAAAATAAAAATTCCTTTCTAACAGTAAAAAATCATTCCTATGTATTTTTTACAATCCTTAAAAAAAAAAAAAAAAAAAAATTCATCCCTATTTTTTTGATTGTACAATAAAAGAAAAATAATAATAAATTTTATTATTTTAATGCAGTCGTTTTATAATCAGTCTGAACGATTAAAAAAAATATATATTAATATATCACATTCGTGGAAAATCCGCATTTTCACTCCGAAAAACTTTTCATTTCCTCCTGCAACACACCCCCGCCCACACACCCTCTCCGTCCCCCCTAGGGGGTACAGTAACAAGTTCAGACTGGGATTCCTTGTAAAATTTTGTTAAAGCCACCCTAAAATTATACACAATTTTAAATTTTATAAACGAGATAAAGACTAATTATAAGCTAAGACTAGGATAAATCGTCAACTACGACTTCATTGGCATCACTTTTATTAATACAGTCTCTAATCCCTTGAAGGATGATTTGAACTCTCCTATCTAAAGCGACGAGATGAGGTTCCCATAGGACCGGGGCAACGGGATCCTTTAGCATGGCTTCTCGCAATGCTTCGCTTAATTTTTTTGGCCCATTATGATATCTAAAAAAAAAAGAAGTAATCCAATTATTAGAAAGTATGGAGTTTTCTTTAGTGGGGGGGTATTTGGAAGAAAATTCTTGAGGAGGCGTGGGGATGAATTCGGGGGAAAAAAGTAAACGAAAATGTGTGAAGGAAAAGGTATCAATAACTGAATGGGAACATTTTTTTGGAATTCTGAATTGAAAGTTTTGATTGGTAAAAATGATTGGATTTCCGATCTGGTTTTTTACCAAATAATGTTGTAAACTTCCTTGTCAAGAAATATTAATGAAACTTAATTATATATAGAAATATTAATGAAATGAAGTTCCCGAAGTCCAGAAATATTTATGAAACTCAATATTAATGAAAATGAATTTATTAAAGAAGAAATGGATAAAACATTTACGAAAGATTTGATGAAACTAGCAAAAAACATTTGAGAAGCAATTTAAAAACATTTGATAAAACACGTAAAAAACATTCAGGAAACATTTAACAAAACATTCGAAAAGTATTTTAAAAACATGAGAAATGTTTAAGGAACACATTTGAGAAATATTAGGAAACATTTAAAAAGCAGAGAAATATTTAAGGAACATTTGAGAAGTATTAGGATACATTTAAAAAACATGAGAAATATTTAAGGAAAATTTTGAGAAATATTTATGAAACATTTGAGAAGTATTTTAAAAACATGAGAAATGTTTAACGAACATTTTGAGAAATATTTATGGAACATTTTAGAAATATTAGAAAACATTTAAGAAACATGAGAAATGTTTAAGGAACATTTAAGAAGTATTTTAAAACGTGAGAAATGTTTAAAGAACATTCGAGAAATATTAGGAAACATTTAAAAAACAAGAGAAATATTTAGGGACATTTTGAGATATATTTAAGGAGCATTTGAGAAATATTTAAGGAACATTTTGAAAAGTATTTTAAAAATATGGGAAACGTTTAAGGAACATTTGAGAAATATTATGAAACACTTAAAAAACATGGGGAAATGTTTAAGGAACATTTCAGAAATATTAAAGGAACATTTGAGAAGAATTTTAAAAACATGAGAAATGGCCTATTCGGGAACATTTCGAGAAATATTACAGGAACATTTGAGAAACATTACAGGAACCTTTGAGAAGTATTCAAGAAACATTGAAGAAATATTTGGGAAGACATTAAACGAATAACTAGCCGTTTGCCGTGTAAGGTAGGGGTCACTCCCCTGCACCTCATCCAGAACTTATTAAAGTAGCTCTGTGGGTATCACAACACCCCAGCCAACTTTATGGCCATTTCAAGATGGCGGAAGTCACATGACCAAGGAATTAAAGATGGTGCTCGTCATTAAAGCCATTCCATCGCCTTCTCAAGGGGTGGAAGTCGTGCAATCGTTAAGGCTGATCGCTTGGTACACAAAGTGCAAAAAAGCAAACAAACAAACAAACAAACAAACAAACGCACTTTGCTTTTAATTTGCCCACATAACAGTACTGAATATCTAAAAACCGAAATTTTAACGAAAAGTGATTTGATTTCCCTCTGAAACGACTGTTTTCGGCTCCTTGTTGGCCAACCTCCCCTCCCCACGTTATTTCTCTTCCGCATCCCCTTTCTTTTTTAAAACAGTGTCCCAATACAAAAGTCGAAAAAAAAAAATCCTAAATGTTTTCGAAGGAAATGAAGTTAAGCGGAAAATCGAATTTGATATCTCGTCACCGGAAAAGGAGAAATTCGATTGAAAAATGACCCATAAAAAACATTATAAGGGACGAGAAAGTGGCGACAGGGTGAACCGATTATGTAGGGTCGAAGAAAAAGGGGTGGGGGGGGGGGAACGAATGATATCGCGTTGTTTCATTCTTTTTGCAATATAAGAAAGTTTTTGTGTACTGCAATTGAGGAAATTGAGAGGTAAATCCCGATTCGTAAGGATTTTTTCCCTTTTACGATTTTTTTTTTCTCACGTTTACCGTTTGTGTTTCCCTGTTTTTCACTCTGATTCCGTTTTGAATTCGATTTTCCAAGAACTTAATTTTTTTTTTTTCTTAAAGAATTTTACGAACGTTCGGAAAAACTTAATCAATTTTTCAAATGGTTTCTTTCTCGTGGAAGTTTTTTTCTCTGAAAAGTTTTTCTTTTTACGAAATCAATGTCTCAGCTGTTTGTTTTTGTCGTCGGGAAAGTTTTCAAAATAGATTTTGTGTTATAACCAGACGAAAGCAAAGAAGAAAGGTGCGATACTTATATAATATGTGTGGAAAATTAGTTTCAAAAGATTTTTCGGGATTGAATACGGATTTAATATAATTGTTTTTAATGACAACAAATCCAATGTTTCGAAATTTTGCAGGGTTAGGTATTAAAATATCTCTTCTAATTACCGAAGTTAATTTTAGAAACGTACAATTTTTTTTCTTTTCATTTTCACATTATTTTTCTTCAACGACAAAAGAAAAAAAAAAAAAAAAAAAAAAAAAAAAAAAAAAATGAAGTCACCGAACCTAAAAAAAAATTTTTAATGTCCAAGAAAAATGCACCTAATGACCATCTTGGGTACATCACGATAGGATAAAGTTTTGAAGTAAAAAAAAAAAAAAAAAAGAATCTTTCAGTTTCAAAAAACTAGCATAAATTATTACGGTGAAAGAAATCGATGAAATAAAAAAAATCAGTGTGCTAGTAGTCTGCTGCTCCTGCAATCATCGCACACACAAATCATAGGTTCCGATTCATCGGGGCAATCTAAAACTTTGTGAAAAAAATAAGATCTGCACGTTATATTTTTGAAGAAAAAAATAATAATAATAGAAATGTTTCCGTGTTTCGTTACAAAAATCTAATTTTGCGATCCCTCTACTTTCCCACAGAAAGCTTTTTTCCCCCCTGTTTTTGAACTTAAATCAGAACTAATAAGCAAATTATTTTCATAATATCAATGCGTCAGCAGAAAAAGAGATAACTAAAAAGATAAACAATGAAAATTTTCACGATAAATTTTGTCAGTACGTGTAACGGTTATTCCTGCGTTTCCGAGGAAGGAGCGCGAGGGGTTATAGGGAGGGGAGGGGAGGGGAGGAGAAATCGCTGAAAATAATTTATGCTGAAACAAAAGGAATAAGGATCAAGAAAAAAATTCAACTGAATAGAGCTGGATAATGATAAGCTTAGTTCTTAAATTTTTATCTCAAACACTGATTTACAAAAAAAAAAATATGAACGGGTAAAATCGCGGACAATGTGTTATGATTTGTTATAACATGCCGTTTTACGTTATAACATGCCATGTTCCATGATTAACGTGCGTTTCTTTCTTTGTTATAACATGCCGTGTTACGTCATACGTGACACATTCCGTGAATAACATGCCGTGTTGAGTCATACGTGAAATATTCCGTGAATAACATGCCGTGCTTTCTTTGTTATAACATGCCGTGCATTCTTTGTTATAACATGCCGTGTTAAGTTATAACGTGCCATATTCCTTAATTAACGTGTCGCGCTTTCTTTGTTATAACATGCATGTTTTTTGTCATAATACTAAGTGTTCTATTAATATGCCACTTGTTTTAGGCTAGGTAAAGGGGGTAAATGGGACAAAAAGAAGGCTCCAAATAATTTTTTATAACACAGAAAGTAGGGGAAACTTCTCAATTAAATTTCTCATACTTCCACTTTGCTCAAACCATTTCTCAAGATACTTCTTCGCCCATTCCCTGATAACAGGGCTGCTTATAACCGCTGGCCAATTCTTCTTCTCATTCCGCATATGAATAAACTCGAAATGTATAGAAAAATGCGAGGTTAAACGAGAAAAAAAAACACTTTTGAATTGAAATGTAAATTACCATTTGGGAAAATCTAACTCTCATCAACAACAAACACCCCAAGATAAAGAGTGAAGTTGGGGGGGAGAGTAAGAGGTGCAGGATGGAGAAAAAAAAATGACTTTTCAGATATTCTTGGTAAACGATTCAGTTCAAAAACCTCTTTAACAGATTGACTTTCCGTGTACGAAAAAGCAGCGATTGAATTTCAAAAAAAAAAAGGGAAATTCGCCTCCCCATTTAAAATAAAAATCAAATAAAAATTTAATATATTTTTATATATATATATTTTTTTATTTTTTCGAAACAAAATCGGCATCAAATGATATAATCGGATTTTGATGGTATCTTACATCAAAAACTGTTTTCAAGTGGGTATTTTTTTTTAAAAAATGTATAATATTTTTCGTTAAATACGCTTAAAGGTACTTACGGGAATGTCCTCTGCTATAAATATATACTTTTTTTTCCCTCTTTCCTCTTTGATCGAGATGGATAATAAAGAAAAAAAAACCTCTCTTCATAAAAGAATCTTATAAATAATTGATGAAAACAATTTTTTAATGTAAAACGAGTTTTCTCATATAGAAAAACGTTCTCTTGTCGCCGGGACAAAGGATGTGATGGAAAATCAAGGGAAGAAAGCGGACACTTGGAGTTTAAAAGTCAACAACGCATTAAAATTTCCATGCAATTTAAATGAGATAATGTCAATCGAGGCTTTTGTTTATACAAATTGGATGGAAAGTTGCCATGGCGCTCTTTTCATAAAGCTTTTTTTTTTTTCTTTCTTTTTTTTTTCCTCCCCCCGATTACTTTCATTCAGTTCGAAAACGATTAACATGAGCCTAAAAAAAACGAAAAAAAATCTTCATACGTTGAAAGAAACTGTCTCGCATTTTCATCCCCGTGTAAAAACATTTCTGATGTGAAAATTGAAAAAGAATTGCTTTTGTACACATCGAAAAAAAAATTGAATATTCAGCTATCGTACGCATAAAAACGAATTCGTTTTTTTTTGTTTTTTTTGTTTTCTTTTTTTCTTCTCAAGAAATCTCATCACTTTGTAACACTTTCTGCAAACTTTGGAAAATATGGACTTTAGGAATATTTTAAAGCAATTGCTGATATAAATCCTGCATCAACAGTTCTTAAAAATGAAATTAATCCCCATCAGCGCCTTGGTAAGGTGCCTAATAATTTTATTACGTTTCTAGTACTAAAGAAGGATAGATAAGCCAACGAAAAAACATTCTTAGGGTGTCCTCGAACTGCTTTACAAATGCTATAACTATTTATAGCATATAATGTATCATTATAACACTGAGCGTTACAGCAATATGGAGTTTTTTTATTTTTATAACATTAAGTCATTTACAACATATTAGAACAGCTCCTCTTGCTATAACATGCTGCTTCGTATTTTGATAGCATTACTTGTTTTGAAACATATAACCTTTCCTTATAACATCTCATTTCATTATAACATGGTTTTCGGTCCGTATACTGTTCTTTATTTATATTATAACACGCATGATGACATCTTGCATGTTATAACATGTAAGATAACATGAAATCGTAATAAGCTATGGTAATCGCTGATTGCATGATATCACGAAATGACATAATATGACAAAACATAAAGGGAAGTATATGAAGCACATGTTATTAGAAAAATGTGCATGTTGTGCATATATAATATTATATTATTAACATACTGATACATTATAACAGGTTTTATTTCTCCGTTCCTTTTTGATTTAACATGCACATTTTTCTAATAATATGTGCTTCATATACTTCCCTTTATGTTTTGTCATATTATGTCGTTTCGTGATGTCATGCAATCAGCGATTACCATAGCTTATTACGATTTCATGTTATCTTACATGTTATAACATGTAAGATGTCATCATGTGTGTTATAACGTTGAAGATGTTATTTTTCATGTTCGTTTCGTTATGTAATATAACATGTCATGTCATGTTATATTGCATGTTATAAAAATGTTACATTATTACAAGTAAAATTACAACGGAGCGTTTAACTCCATTCTAATTCTTTTTCTTTCTTTCTTTTTTCAAATTTCTTTTTTGATGTAGGTAGCAAAAGTTTTCCTTACGAATAAAAATATATTAACTTATATCCTTTTTAGGAAAGGTTCATGAGCTCTTTTTTTTAATAGGTTAAAATCTTTGAAAAACGCTTAAAAACATGGTGCATGTTATAAGAAAAAATGAACAATGTCCTATCATAAAAACAATCTGACGATAGCATGAATAAAACGCGGTTGAGTTTCTAGAGATAACAACACCTTTATTATGTCCAAAAAAACAAAACATGCGCATGTTATAAGAAAAATGTCCCTAGAACATGCTCTTAAACCATTAAGACATATTCAGCAATTCTCTTCAACACAATCCTCAAAAAATCCAACTTTTTAGCTCTTTAAACTTAACTCTGGGAAAGAATTCGAAATCGAATTATTTCCCAAATGATCATCGAGGAGAGAGCACCTTTTACAAACTTCTTGAGTATTATTCCTAAAATGACTCAAAAGCCGGGGGACGGAGTTTGTCTATAAAACAACAGAAGATGAAAACTACTTCCGATTTCACAGGTTCCGAAAAAGTTTATTATAAGTTTTCCGGCTCCCAAGTCTCACTTAAACTTTCTCATTTTGAAATCATTTTGAACTTTTCCCTTTGTCTTTCTTAATATTTTCTTCCATTCATCAGGTGAACAAGTTATTTAAGCGGTTTTCAAAGATTTTAACCCATTAAAAAAAAAGCTCACAAACCTTTCCAGGATAAAGGATAGTTAAATGTATTTTCAATCTTAAGGGAAACTTTTGCTACATCAAAAAAGAAATTTGAAAAAAAAAGAAAGGAATAAATTAGGATGGTGTTAAAACCGCTTTTTTGGAATTTAATTTGTAATAATGCATTGTTATAACATGCAATGTAACATGGCGTGCATGTTATATCTATATTACATAACGAAAATGAAAATAATGAAAATAACATATTCAATGTTATAACACGCATTATGACATCTTCCATGTTATAACATGAAATATGATGTCCACTTTATAACATGAAATATAATGTCCATGTTATAACATGAAATATAATGCCCATGTTATAACATGTAAGAGGGCATTAATGCCAGTGAGAAAAAGCGGAAAAGAAACAAAATAACGTAACACGCCACAACATCAAACAAAATAGGAATGCAACACAAAAAAATGAGTTAAATTAAATGCAGTTGTAAAATGAAGTAAACCATACAAAACTTCGGATTTCCATATTTCAAAACCCAAATTTATTCTCCCACATCTTTTTTGCGTCAGTTTTTTTCAAAAAAAAAAAAAAAATCCTAGACTAATAATAAAATATTGCCGAACAGTTGGATCAAACATTAAAAAATTTCCTAGCAAAAAAAAAAAACTTTTTCCTATCCTCTTTGAACATATTAAATCCCGAGGAAAAAAAAAAGCTTCCTCATCTCCCGTTATATATTCCAAAGTGAATATTAAACCAGAATGGACAGATAACCGAACATTAATATAAAGAAAAAGCAAAAAAAAAACCGGGGTGGTGAATTTAACATCCCATAAATAACAATAGAGTATAAGGACCGGATGAAGAGGAAAAAAAAAGTAGTATATAGATAGATATTATGTCGTGAAAAATGTCGAGACGATCGATTTAAAACGAGAAGAATATCTTACTATTTTATTCTCCATTTTTTTTCCTCTTTTTCCGTCGAAAAGTGATTTTCTAAAAATGACTTTATAAAGGGCCGTTATACCATGGGCATTAACCTTCTTTTTCTTGATCGGATCAGGGAAAAGAGGGATGAAAAAAAAGGGGGGATTTGAGGGGCTGAGTATTTTTTTTTTTTTTATGGGATACTTACTTTAATAATGTAGCTAACGTGGACCTTCGCAGTAAGCAACACTGAAGAACAGGAGCTAATATTGATAATTCATCATGATAAGGTCGGCCGAACCCCCTACCATGATCCAAGTGCAGTGGAAATGTATTATTACCGAAAGCTTTAAACGTTTCGTAATGGTGACGATCCATATTACCCATTAGAAAATCGAACACGGCCATATCCATAATATCTAATAACCTTCGACCGTGGTCGTACGGTTCAATTTCACGGACTATTGAGCAATAATCAGAATCTGGAAACAGAAGATGCATAATAATTAATTAATTGACAAGAGAAGGGAGGAGGGGATTAAAAAGGAACAAAACAAACCTTGCTCCCACTGAGCTTTTCTCCTTTTGTGGTAGCTCCTCCTCCAAGGGTGCCTCCAAACTTTCCGCGGGGCCATGTCTTTATCTGGTAAGAAAGCCGCGAAGGATCCCTCCAGCATGTCGGGATTACCGCAAATGGCGTGAGCCGTGTCACAATAATAGGAACACTTCCCGTGGAAACAGAGGTTATTGGAAGGAGATATGAAGAACGTTTTGAGCAGTTCCCCTTCGACTAAGGCATAAAGTTCCGTCGTCATGTTAAGTATCCGACCGGTAACGGGCATCGCTCTTCGGAAACCCAACAATCTACAATTAAAAAAAAAAAAAAAAAAAAAAAAGTGAGAACGATTAAAATTATTTTTAAGTTTGATTACAAAATTCAAAATAGCATTTCCGCCCAATTTTTTTCCTTTTTTTCGTCAATTAAGTTTTTTAGAGATTTAGGATTAAACTAGGATTAATATAGAGGTTTAGGTTAAATGTTCCGTGATTCCGTGATTTAAAAGATATTTATAAAAAAAAAAACGAATGTAAACTTAAATTAAATTAAAATAAAATGAAAGCCGCACTAAAAATAATATTAGTTTAAAATTAAAAAAATTAAATTAAATAAAAAATAAGAGAAAATCCCGATGTGAATCGTACGAAAATCAGAGCCACAATGAGGGTATTAATATAGAATCTATATTATATCTATATTATAGATAGAGGTTTAGATTTAAATTAGGATTTCGAAATGTTGCAATCAATTAATTTTAATTACAATGTAATTAAATCTAACATTTAGTCAAATTAAATGTTATATCCCCAAAAATTTACAGCTAAAAATTTTGAACCACCATATTGGATTTAGCGGGGCATGCGCATGATGACGCATGATGTCGTGTCCAAGAGCTTTCTCGATTCAGGATCCTACCCTCATTGTGGCTCTGATTTTCGTACGAGTCACATCGGGATTTTTTATTTTTCATTTCATTTAATTTTTTTTATTTTAAGCTATTTTTAGTGCGGCTTTACTTTATTTTAATTTAATTTAAATTTACATTAGTTTTTTTTTTAAATAATTTTCTTTTAAATCACGGAATTTTTTTTATTTTTTCTGTCAAGAATTGAAAACAAGACTCGTTCTCTCACCCAGTCCTGCACATCACTATTTGAGCTTTCCAAACCTACGCCCTCTTAGCTTTACATATCGTCCTATTAAACCGCCGCCCCCCTTCCCGGAGTTCCAAGAACCCTCCCTTTATCCCACTTACCTATCTAAATGAAAAGCTGCAATTTCCGCATTATGCCTCTCGAAATCCGTAAAATAGAAATGATTTGGAAGCGTCTGCTGCTCTCTCGGAAATCTGCAACAAAACAAAAAAACAAAAAAGATTAAAATCAATTTGGCAGCCTCAAATTTTTGGCAGAGTTAATCATTTTCATACACGACAAATATTACACGATAAAACAGGATAAATTCCGAAAACAATAAAACGACCAATAGAATTGGGGTTATCAATTATCGAAAAGTATCGAAATATATACACGAGGAACGGGGACGATGATGGCGATTTTCCCCCGATTAACCCCAAAGTTATTTACGATAGATTGCTTTTAAAATAATATAAATCCAGTTTAAATTAATATTGTGTTGCATCGCCAGAATTTGATTAATTCTCCCGCCGAAGAGAAAAGGATTCCCGTCCATTTGCAATGCAGATTTTCATGTTTCCCGACGCTTTTATAAACCCGCCTCCTGAAAAGGGATACGGAACATACTAAAAAATAATAAGGCTTTTAGCTTAAATCCCACGCAGGGCGGAGGGGAAGGGGGAAAAAAGAAAAGAAGTTCAAATATTTGGACAAAGTTTTTTTTTTTTTTTTTTCACGGGGATCGTCTTTTGTGCGAGGGAAGAAAGGAATATATAAAGTTGAAGTACACTTGAATAAACACCCGAGGTAAAAACGGCATAATCTGTATTTGTATTACATGGGGAATGTGTCCTTGTACGGGGAAGATAAATCGACGACATTTCCAATAAAATGCATTTTAATCCATTTTGCTATGTTTGATGGAAATGTGACATGACGGATTATCGGTGCTGCTTTCAGGATTCGTCGGGGGTATTATGTTTTTATTCATGGGATTTAGAATTAAAATGATTTGATTTCAAAAAAAAAAAAAAAAAAAAGAAAAAGTTAAAAAGGTACTTAGGCTAATTAAAAATAAGGACGAAAAGACACGAGAAAGTGACGCAAAAAGTGTATAAAATATTTTCAAAATAAAAATAAAAACTTTATATAAGAAATGCATTATTTTTGTGTCGTTTATACAAAAATTTGTAGATGCATAAATTTTGCAAAGTTTCTGCATATTTTTTTACGCATCAAAATCTGAATATGCATGATTTTTGCAAAATTTATGCAAACAATTGTCTTAAAACCACAAAGCAGGAAAATTTTCAAATGTTATGCTTACTTAACTTATTTTTTGCATTTTATGCATACTTGTTTATGCATACATGTTTATGCATATTTGTTTATGCATGCTTATTTATGAAAACTTGTTTATGCGTACTTATTTAAGCATACATGTTTATGCATGCTCATTTATGCATGCTTATTTATGCATACTTGTTTATGCATACTTATTTATGCATAAATACAATAAATGCATAAATAATTACAATTATTAACGCATAATTAATACAGAGGATAAAAAAAAATTTTCGGTAAAAAGTGTTTTGGTAAAAAGTTCTTTATACACGATTTATGCATTTTTTAAGTACGTCCAATTTTTTTTTACAATTTATAGTTCATTTTTCTACAAATTATGCACCTCTTCTTTTTAATGCTGGTAGGTTGATAATTAAAAATTCATCACGAAACATAAGCGCGGCAAACCCGTACGAAGAGATGCATAAATTATATAAAAATCATGCATAAATTATACTAAAAATTGACACATACATAAAAAATGCATAAATTATGCTTTGAATGAACCATTTTTCACCGGAAATTTTATATCCTCCAATATAAGAATGCATAAATTATGCATAAATAATGCATAAATGGTTATGCATAAAATCGAAAAAAGTTAAGCAAGCATAATATTCAAAAATTTTCCAGCTTTATGATTTAAAAAAAATTTCATGCAAAAATTGTACAGATGCAGATTTTCATGCTCAAAAAAATTATGCATAAAGTTTGTAAAAATTTCGTCATTCTGAGATCAAATTTCAAATTTACGAAGATCGAAAACACATAAAAAAATTTTCCAATTATTTTGCTCAAATACAAAAATTTTAAGCGATATTTTGCATGTAATGCTGGTTGCGCGTACTAAAATTCGGTAGGCGAAGGGGTCTATTATAGGTTTAAACGGAAAAACGGGCCCATAAAAGACCGTTGACTCTATGCCCGAAAAAATGGGTACTAAAATTCTGAAGGGAAACTATTCCGAATTCCCCGGAATTCTGAGTTAAAAAGTTAAAAAAGAAAATAAAGATTTGGCGATTTGGCGACTAAAAAGAAAAAAAGAAAAATATAAAAATTGGAAGTCAAGAGATTAAAATATTAAAGTTTACAAAGAATAAACTAAACCTTTCACAAATCAAAAAAAACTCAACATCTGTTCCAAAATTTTTCAAAACTCGACCCAAATTACGCAAATAAAAAAAAAATTAAGAGAACCAAAACAATCATAAACCGAATGAAAATAAGATCGCGAAAAATCACAGACCAGAATAATTTTCTTTTTAAATATTTTCCCCTTTGGAAAAACTTTTTCAAAGATAAACCATTGAGCACATGATTTTCCGTTGTGAAATTTGAATTGGCACAATTCCACGAAAGCCGAGAGCGGAAAATGGGGTTGAGGGTAAATCTGTCCAGATACCGTCTGACTTTGGATTCGAGGATATTTTGAACGTGCGGGTCTATAAGACATGAAAAATGGATCTACCTGCGGTTTAGCTAAAAACAGTATCTTGGTACTTAAAACTCCCGCAAACATTTTTTTTTCCTGGAAAAATTTCCCTGGGAAATATACGATACATCGGAAATTCTTGGAATTATTTTTAAAATTTTTGTGCAATCGGCTCTTATTTATCCATTTTTTTAAAAATATATTTTGTCAACACGTATTTCTTCATTTTTCTTTTAAGTGTTGAAAAAAAAAACAGTAGATTAAAAAAATAAAAAACGAATGGCATCATCTATTTGATTTTATTTTAAAATATTCAGAGGCTTGATGATACGATTAAATGTCAATAAGTCGAACCTCCTACTATAATTTGTAATCTTGATCTTCCCCCCCCCCCCTCTCCTCGACTTCAAAGGTCATAATTACAAAAACGTAAAAGAAAAAAAAATAGTTTGGCACCCACACGACGCACGTGTCAGTGTCATATGCAACGAATGGGACGTCACAAAATTTAACAAAACAATTTCTTAAATCGATCGCTTTTCTCTTATCATTTAATTCGAGGAAATTTAAGTGTATATATATACGGTAAATAAATCGTATAAATATACAAGATATACAAAATTTATACGTTAGTAAAAATGAAAAAAAAAATTAGTATACCATATAAATATACCGAGTATATATACATATATGTAAAAAAAATAAATAAATATACCGTATATTTATTCAGAGAAATAAAATTAAACATTCCTGTCGCGATGCATTTTTTCCATCTTTAAAAAAAATCGAGGGTGAAAACGGAATCGAAACCGGTCGGCAAAAATGTTAATTATATGGAAGATGAGTTAGCTGACCCGTTGGGAGCAATACTTCATTATAATTTTTTTTTTTTTTTTTTATTTCTCCCTGATCGATGTGATCAATGTGAAGTTTTCTCCTCTGTAAATCATCCTACTTCCCATCAGATTTATGAATGTAAATGGCTCCCCTTTCATATTTTACTCTGATGGAATTCGAAACGATGCGTGGGATGAATTTAGTTAATCCCTTTTTATATCTCTTCTCCTCCCGTATCCTTGTCCTGTCAACCCCCTAGCAAACATAACATTTTTATGCATTAAAAAAAAAAAAATGCACGCGCGAGTGTTTATGAGCCATTGCGACAAAGTCTATTAAATCCCATCACGTAATATACCTTGACTTCAGACATTTCTGGTTTTAACATGCAGAGTGGAAAAAAAAAAGCTGTGGAATGTTGCTGACTTATAAGTTAAAATATAAAAAGGCTGTAAAAACTAAACAGTTAGAAAATATGAAGAATCGCAATAAGTAAAAAATGGGAAAAATTGCCGAAAATTTTTAGTTATCTAAAAGGATGTCAGAAGGAAATTCAGAAAAATTTATATCGAGTTTAATGTGGTGCCTGCACGGAACTGAGAATGAGATGCATAAATTATATACAAATCGTGTATAAATTATACAAAAAATTGGACTTACAAAAAAAAAAAAAAAATTATGCATAATTTTTTAAGCATGAAAATCTGGATATTTACAATTTTTGCATTATTTATGCTTATAATTTTTTTGAATCATAAAGCAGGAAAATTTCCAATATTACGCATTCTTAACTTTTTTCAATTTTATGCATATTTAATGCATAATTTATGCATAATTAGAGGATAAACAAATATCCGGTGAAAAAAGTTTAATTTTTGAACATCATTTATGCATGATTTTTGGGGACCGATCAAATCCCGACTGCCTCATATGCATATGCTACACATATAAGTGTACATGCTAATAATAGTCGAAAGTTTCCACAAGGTTCCAATTCTGTGCCTAAATAAAGGAGGTCCCGCTCAGTGCAGATTTGGCAAAAAGTGGCCATAAGAGGCAAAAATATGAGCTAAAGTCTGGCAACTTAAGAGGGACACTTGTTTCGAATCCAAGCATAGGGATATCATTTACCTGTCTTTACTACCGCTGTGATCAAATGACCGGTTTGACGACAGCTTCACTCAGGATCCCTTTTTCTGCACTGAGAGGGTCCCCTTTTATTTAGAAACAGAATTCGAACCGTGTGGGAACTTAAGTCTAACGTCTATTATTCACGTGTATGCTTGTCATATACAGTGGTGCGCTACAAGCCCCCCGATTCATTGCATTTTCAATTTTTTATAGGTTTTTTTTAAAGTTTTGAAACACCCGACTGTGTCAAATGACGAAAATTATTTTATTTTATTTTTATTTATTTTTTAATTTATTTTAAAAATATTTTTTAAATAAAAAATTTTTTTTCTGACCCACTGTGACAAGATGGGAAAAAGTCAAAAATTTATTTCGATGGCTCCAAAGAATCAGACCATTTTAATTAGTCTTTCGGACTTCCATACCAGGCGTGCACTACAAATAATTCCCTTCACGAAACTCAGGATACTGTCCCAGATGTTGGGGACCCTTGTCCCGCGAATCTTTCGTCCGAACCTGCTCGAGCCCGATGGCCTAGAACTCAAGTACATCGATTAAAAATCAAAAGATTAAAGAGCAAAAGAAACGAATGTTTACGTTAGGGACCACACAACAAATGTATTTAATGATAATATAAATGATACGAAACCCTCAAGTTGTCATCAAAAATAACCAACGGTTCATGCCAATCTTTTTTTTTTTTTTCTTAAAAAAAAAAAGAATGAAAAGAAATTTAAAAAGTAAAAACCAGGTGTGGGCGCTTAATTCCAACAATATAAATATAAATGATCAATTCGTCGTAATAACAATTCATTCCTTTAGCCAATTAGAACTCAGACAATGCCGCATAATTAATGAATTTCAAAGGAAAAATGTTTACATAACTCCCAACTTTTTTTTTTTATCGCACGACTACTATTTTGAATTAATTCCGTTTTTAATCCCCATTATAGCTTCTATTATAAAAACCACGGAAACCCCCGTTCCCGAAAATCCCTGAGCTTCAGGAAAACTTTGATAGCACTTCAAACATTGTTAAAAACCGCAATTTGCGCAAACATGAAGCAACGCGCCGAAAGCACGGAAAATTTCCTACTTGATAAACCCCAAATATCAACCGCAAATCACGGAAAACCCAAAGGGGGTGTGTGGGAATTTCATAAAAAGGAATAATCTATTCCGATTGTTCTATTCCGGGGAGTTTATGCCTCAATTGTGATACGGTTTTGCAGCTCTTAACCACCGACCGCCGATCCGAAACATACGAAGACCCTTTTCTTCGAATAACATAAAACCCGGAATAGCTTTATTTTATGTTGGGGTTTCCTTTTTTTTTTTTTTTCTTTCTGTGTTTAATGTTGATTTACAACTGCATTCAAATTGAGTGACTGCTTGTTTGGTTTCGGGGCGTTCGGGGGGGGTGAAGAGCGGGATAATCGAGACAACGAAGAGGATGAGAGAACAGGGCCGGGGGGTCGTTGGGGAGGCTAATTGGCCTCAACGGTTATTTATCATTTACTCGATCATAAATATTTTTGGAAAATATTTTTTTATTTTTCCTTTGATCACGCGGTCATTTGGAAAAGCGTTAGGTATTGAAATTTTCTTTTCGGTTAGTAAAACTTTCGTGGCAGAAAATATTGAAAGCTCAGAAAATGCTCGAAATTCTGGGATAGTTTTTATAATTTGAGTCTTTTATTGCATTGCTGACTTCACGGATCCAGTAAAATCAGTTTTTTTTTAAATTTAGGAAAAATTAAACCCAACCGAACCTAACAGGGGTGGCAAACCACTCCAAAATTCATAACGGTTCGGTTCGGTTCAGTTTATTTTAAAGCTGAATTCGGCTTGGTTTTGGCTAAAATGTTGTCCACCATAGGAAGGGTTCGGTTCCGTTTGGATACTGATCCAAAATTATTTGAAAACGGTTCCGTTAAACAATTTGTTAATAAATAGAGTAATAGGTTTAGTTCGGTTCGGTTCTGGTTCTGTTTCTTTGTTAAAACCTCCCCGGGTTTCAGTTCGGTTTTTGATTAAAAAAATCTGGTTTTCTACTAAAAACGGAACTATGTTTTATCACTACAATAATGCCAGGTATTCCAAATTATCTTGTTAATACCAGAACAATCAAGAACAAACGACTTTTGATCAGAACTTTCAGCCACAAATACACTTAAACGTTTTCCTGACGAGAACAAACGAGAACAAACGGGAACAAACGGGAACAAACGAGAACAAACTAGAACAAACGAGAACAATCGAGAACAATTGAGAACAATCGAGAACAATTGAGAACAAACGAGAACAATCGAGAACAAACGAAAACAATGGAGAACAAACGAGAACAAACGAGAACAATCGAGAACAAACGAGAACAAAGGAGAACAATCGAGAACAATTGAGAACAAACGAGAACAATGGAGAACAAACGAGAACAAACGAGAACAATCGAGAACAAACGAGAACAAAGGAGAACAATCGAGAACAATTGAGAACAAACGAGAACAATGGAGAACAAACGAGAACAAACGAGAACAATCGAGAACAAACGAGAACCAACGATGCCTGATCAATAATGGACAAAAAAAAAGAACACTGTAAACCCGGAATGGCAGCAGATTGAATAACAAACCGGAAAGATGGCGCGCTCTATTGGGGGGGAAAAAATGGGTCCTGCTGCATGCAGACCTCAAAAGTCTGTATTTCCAGGATTTGAGAAGACGGAGTACCGAAATATTTGTAGAACATTTCAGAACGATCAAAAAGACATTGATAGACAAGTCCTAAATATTACAAATAGGCCATGATTTTTTCATACCCAGAATGTCTTTCCAAAAATGAAAAATTCAACCTGATAGTATTTTTCGTACAAGAACAAACCTTTTTCTCGGAAAACAAACAAAATGAAATTGATTCAAGCTATTTAAACGTCTGAATTTGACTTTATTTTATTTCCGTGAAGCTGGCAGTGCCCTTACTCCTCCTAATACTGTCATACCTGTTGCAGAACAAACGTTGAATTGGCCGGAACAATGAAGAACAAATCAAAAGCAACCGACAAAGGCAAAAATTTTTGATAAATTCAAATTGGGTCCTGTTCGCGTGAAGTTAGCAGGACCCACCTACTTTTGGCTCCAGTTTTTTTTCAGGTTAGAGAACAAATTGGAACAATAACGGAACTCTTAAAGAATAATGAAAAGCTACTATATAACACTATTTTCGATCAAATCCGTTGACTGGGTCCTGCCAACTTCACGGACGTCGTATTGTCAGTAACTTTTTTAAATTAAAAGTCCCAATTTTTAAGATTTTTTTTTTTTTTTTTTTTAATTCGGAAACTTTTTTAGAAAAGATAATAGAATTTTTTTTCGGAAAAAAAGGAGGAAAAAATAGCATTAGGAAAATTAATTTTAGGAAATTTTTCTTTAGAAAAAATGATCGGAAACGTGGTTTCTCACAAATTAAAATTATCAAAATAGAGCGGATATTGGCCCTCGACCTCCGATACTAACTTTGAACTGTACCAAAAACCAGGCAAAACTTGTAAAAAAGGAAAAAAAATTTCATCCTTTAAACCTGTTAACAAAGACCTCCGTAGCGGCTGACCCAAATCGAAAAAGAGACTCGGGGAATTTTCGGTCAGTTTTCAAGCTCTTGAACCAGAAATGAAAACAATTAATTATAATGAACATAATTAAGGCAAGAAGAGTAATTTGTAATGTAAACACAAGACACAAATTCTTTCGACATCCTACTCTCCGGTTCGTTCCGAAATGAACTCGTACTATCCTACTTAATTTATTTCTCTCTTTTCGTGGCTTTTTTTCTCTTAACCTTTTCCTCTTCCAACACAAAAAAGATAAATATAAATATATCGTGATTTCGATGTCGTTGATTATAAAGTTCAATCTTATTTTATTTTTCTTCTTTAAAAATTATGGTTTTGTTGCGAATAAAGAGAATCTTCCGATGTAAATATTTTTCGGGGGATAATAGAATGTATGTGACTTTTGGGACCATTTTTCCCAAGCGAGGAGCGCGAAGAGTAAACTTTACCACCAAACTTGCGGAATATCAAAATCCTTAGCGGAAAGAGGGAAATTTTTAAAGATTTCAATAAAAAAAAAATTTGTTTATCTTCTCAAACAAAAGAGGAGAGCGGGGGAACAAAAAATATTCTATCAAAAATTTTTATATTTTCAATTATTATTTAGATAAGAAATAAGATACGGTAAATGGTAAACCTTTTATCGAGAAAAAAAAAAAAAGAAAAAAGTTTTCCAAGAAAACGTGATAGGGGTTGCTTTAGTAGTCGATTTTCCTTTTTTTTTCATCCCTCGACTTATTTTTTTCTTTTATTTTTTTATTTATCGTCTCGTTTCTGCACCTAAAAATGTTCCTTTCTGCCATTTCAAACGTCAAAATTCATTTTCTTTTCGTTTGATATATCGTCCAACGATATTGATACAAAAATCAAAAAAAAAAGTCGTCCCTCCCCTTTTATTTCGAAAATATTTTACCAGCCAAGGAAAAAAAAAATCCAAATAAAATTTCCCGGAAATATTTCCCGTTTTTATTTTTAGAGAAGACAACGAATGATTTTATTAAAAATAATTACAAATTTTTTTTTTCCTTTGATAAAATTCCTATGCTTAATATCGAAAGACAGATTATAAAAATAAATAAAAAAAAAAAAAAAAAACGTAATAAAGAAAAAAAAGAGGAGCCGGGGGTTTCAACACGAATCTTAATACTTTGCAAAGTGAATGAAAAGCGACAGGTTGAAAAATAAATGGGAGCTTTAGGATAAACCAAAATAAATAATACTTTGGAGAAAGTTAAAGAGAAAAGGGAAATCGGAAATGGATGAGAGAGGAAGCGAGATGAAGAGATATTGCTTAGCTTTCAAATTTCCATTTCATACAAATCATTTAACGCTGCTCTAAGGTTCGGTTGCATCGCTTGAAAAATCTGTTTTTTTTTTTTTTTTTTTTTTTAGATTTGGGAAAGGACAACGTAATTTTTGATAATTTAAAAGAAGGCCTTCGCTTGAAAATAAGTCCGAACCTTAAAATTAATTTTAAAAAAAATTCTACTCAAAATGTTCCTCGTAACGGTCGTTACAGTCCAAGACATTTTTCGCACGGATTTCTCATGTAAAATTCTGTTGATCAATATAATATCTTAATAAAAATAAATAAATAAAATTCATTGAAAGTTTTTCTTGGCTTAAATTTCGGCAGAAAATGTCACCTATTTAAGTGAATTTTTGGAAAACGATTTTAGGAATTCCTCCCTTTTTGTGAAGTGAGCTCGGAGGGGTCGGAGTGGTGAAGTGGTGACAAATCCATGTAGCGGTTTGGCTATCAATGAAGTTAAGCAGCATTGATGCGGGATCGCTTGTGGATGGGTGACCGCGCCGACACTCTTTCCCTCTGGCGGGGATGGCGGGAACTTACAAATGCAGTCATCTTAACCTCGCTGTACGAGTTGGTTGTCGCATGCCAGAAAAGAAAAAGTCCCGACCTGCGCAAGCGGTTAATAGAATACAAATAGACCTGCGCAAGCAGTTAGTAGAATACAGAAAAAGACCTGCGTAAGCAGTTAATTTGAATATAATAATAAAAAAAAAAACATGATACTCGCAGAGAAACTGATCATTATCCTCTGAAGCACGGTTCGGACAACTCGCATGACTGCAGAGCTCATTTTTAACGGGCTCTTCTTCATTAATCAGTTTTTGGTAGGATATCTTGTTTCCCATTTTTAAAATTCCACGCAGTTAATTCCAAATACAAAAACTTTATATAAAAAGTGTATTGTTTTTGTATCATTTATACAATAATTTGGACGTGCCTAATTTTTGCACAATTAATACATACTAGAGCTCCCCCGTCAGACAGACGGGTAAAATGTTACAACTATCGCGGAATAGGGAATTTAAAATGGGAAAATTTGTTTTTCCGCTCTTACCAGAAAACGGAAAAAGATATCGGAAAACTGAAAAGAGCCTGCAAATCTATGCCTATATACCTATCTTTCCTGAAAATTTCATCAAAATCGGTTGGATAGGGGCTCCGTACTTGTTGGACATCGCTTACTTTTCTTAGAGTTTTAATATATAAGATTTTTTGAAGTACCAAAATTTGAATATGCATAATTTTTTTAAACATGAAAATCTGGATATGCTTAATTTTTGCATAATTTATGCATATAATTCTTTTAAATCATAAAGCAGGGAGTATATATTATGCTTATTCAACTTTTATTTCTAATATTACCCAAGTAACATTGGTTGGTTGAATAACCATCCCAGCAACGTTTTTCCCCAACGTCAAAAAACGGTCGGCGTTAACGGATATTTTTACGTTGAAATGTCTGGGCTAAATAACGGTCCTGGCAACGGTTGAAAAAACGTTTATTCAACTACGCCCTTGACTATAAACCAACTATGAAAAGAAAAGAAAAAAAAAAGAATGCATTTTGATATGACTATTATAGCACCAACATGAAGAGTATTGTATCTTTTTCTCTAAATAAGTATTATCATAACGCGAACTTATCCCTAAGTATTACGGAACACTACATTTTACTCGTCTATTATAAATTTGGAACTTCTATATATAGTGCAAAAGAGCAAAGCAAACTGTACGCCAAATACCTAATTTTTTGTCTTAAAAATCAGATTTCAGGTATTTTTGTGTACTATTAGTATTTTTTCATTTTTATAGACCTGTTAAAGGTCCTCAAGTTGAGATTTTGCGATTTTATATTTTGACTTTTCCAAAATCCGGGAAAACTTTTCCCATAAGCTAAACATTAAAATATACATAACGAAATTAGACGTTATTTAACCGACTGCCCGGGTATTGGTTAGTAGTTAACGTTGTCTTGTAGTATTATTCAACCTAGTTGAAAAAACGTTCGTTTAATCGAAGGTTGATTTTTGGGCTCTGACGTTGTTCGTCGCAATTCAACGTTGCTGGGATGGTTATTCAACCAACCAATGTTACTTGGGTATGCATACTTATTTATGCATCAATTATGCATTTTTTATGCATCTCCAATTTTTTGTATAATTTACCTATGAGTTTTAATATCATTTATGCATCTCTACTTCGTACGGGCACGGGCATAAGAAACGTATTTGAAACATACGAATGTAACGTCCGTTACTTAAGAGGAGGCTTCAGATATTTATTTAAATATACCAAAATAAATTTCCCTGGCCTAAAACTTTTTTTTGGAGATACAAATTAAAAATCTGGCTTCGTAGCGAACTTTATATTCATACTGGCATCTTTCTTTCAAAATTTCAGATTCTCAGGTTGTAAAGAAACTCCGGAAAACGTTTTCAAAAATAAATGTCGGGAATATATTTTCCAAAGCGTTTTCCGGAGTTTCTTTACAACCTGAGAATTTGAAATTTTGAAAGAAAGATGCCAGTATGAATATAAAGTTCGCTACGAAGCCAGATTTTTAATTTGTATCTCCAAAAAAAGTTTTAGGCCAGGGAAATTTATTTTGGTATATTTAAATAAATATCTGAAGCCTTCTCTTAATTGAAATGACCTTTTTATAAAAAAATAGTCATTTCTTTTTTCTTTCAAAAAAAAAAGAAGAGAAAAAAAAAAAAAACCCCTCAGAAAATAAAAAAACATTATCGAGCAATATGTGATTAATATATACAAGTTGAACTTTTAAACTTCTTCAACAACAAGCAATAAAATTAAATCAAACTTGCCTTATCGCCCCCTCGCAAAGAAAATCCTCCGATGCAAAGCTTTCGACGAGACTCATTCGTTAAAAAAAAAAAAAAGGATAGAAAATGGTATAGTTTCTTGTTTTGACGAAAACTCCCAAAGTTGGCGACTTTTCGACTTGTCGTCTGCTTCTATAATATATTTCCAAATCTCTTTGTTTACCTCTCGAAGTTTGTTTAATGGAAAATAGTGAAAAACATTCCCCTTTTGGGAGAAGGAGATATTTCCCATTCATAGAATTTACCTTTTAAAACTGCGGTTTTTACCTCCCAAGAAAAGAAAAACATTTTTTATATATTCTCCTTCTCTCTCTCCCGAAAAAAAAATATTAAATTATTCAGTTTTGCTCTATCGGCTTTATGACAGATCGAACAAAAAGCCATTAGAAGAAATCAAAAGGAAAATATTGCTTTTCCGAACTCCGGGGCGTTAAATCATCAAAGTCATGATAGTTGCAGCAAAGCAGAGTAAACAAATTGATTCGATTAGCAAGAGGAGGGGAGGTAGAGGAGGCGAAGGAGGAGGAGGAGGTAAGCGCTAAACAAGCAAAACTAAATGCTCAGGACCGTAATCAAGGGAATATTTTACGAGAATTTGAATAAAACAAAAGCATATCGATCTCCGTATAAACTGCGGCGATTATAATAAATCAAGAACTCGCAAATGATTTTGATGATACATCGGCGAAAATGGAGTCTCACAAGAAAATCATTCAACCTTGTTTTAGATAACTCAATTCCAACGCCCCTACGGATGGGAAATGCGACGAGAGGAATAATACGAAAGACAATAAACAATAAAATTTATTTCTGTCCCTACTTCAAAGTCCTTTTATTTCGTTTTTTTATGGTTTCATTAAACCATTATGATCAATTCTCGGGCGACTTGACTTGGAACTATTTTTTTTTTTTTCGGACTGAAAAATGAAGATACCGTCGGTTATTAATTTTATATGAGGCGTTATGTGCGAGGGAGGAGAATCGTATGAATTGTTGATTCTATTTACCGATTTATTAACTTATTTCAAGCGGAAAAATTATTGTCTGACTGAGTGGTAGGGTGGATCGAAAAATGTCACAGCGCGGAAAAGTTGCATTTTAGCCTCCTTATTACCCCTAATTTTATTCAGATTTTTTGGAGGCCGATTTCTGCCGGCCTTCGAGGCCTAAAGTTTTTCAAAGTCTCATAAAAATTAAGAGCTATATTTTGATGCGAAAAAGTCTATTCTATATCAGAAATTTTCCGGAAATTTCAAAAACGGTTTTACAGAAATTGAAGCCATTTTTTATTAATGAGCAAAAAACGGCTGTTATTAAACTCCCTATAACTATTTCGAGCTTTGCAGCTAACGTCCGAAATATTTTTTTTGTCGACAAAAAATACTTCTGCATTAAGGACTCACTTTCTATTCGAAAATTTTTTTTCATCACTCCGGACGGAAAATGGATTTTTCCACCCGCTTGAAAAACGAAAAAGTTTATTTTCCGCCGTCGCGATGAAAACTATCTTACAAATCAGGCACGGAGGTGGCTTGCAAGCCTCGACTGGCTACGGCCCGAACGAAGTTGGTACATGTTACGGCTCTGTTACTGGTTACTGCTCTGTTACTGCTACTGTTACTGGTTTACGGCTCTCACTTCGTTCGAGCCCTAAACCTCAGTCTAAGCCTGCAATACGCCATTTCCATACCTGATATGTAATATACTATTTTCTTCTAATGCTTCACTTTAAAAAAATCAACATTTTCCACTAAAGAAATATTTTATCGATAAATGGACATTAATACTCACTTCCCATTTTCGAAAATTTTTCTTTTCGACATAAAAAATACTTCTGACATTTGAGACTTTATTTTCATTCGAAAATTTTTTTTATGTCGAAAAAAAAAAATTTTAATATTTTTCCTGTGGGTGCAAATTTACTATGGAATGTTGGGTCAACATGTTGGTACAACAAGTTGAACCAATAAATTGTATCAATTGTTGTTCCAACTTGTTGGACAAACGAAAGAATCGAGTATTGCAGAATTTACTCCTACGGCGAAATTTTAATTCAAGTTGGTACATGTTGGTCAACAAAATGGTACATGTAAATTCCATAGCGAATTTGCACCCTGTGGGTGCAAAAAAAAATTTTAGTGCAGAAGGAAAAAAGGAAGTGAGGAAAAGAGGAATTTTAGAGAAAAATATTTTTTCGTTCCATTTTGACACGTATTTTTTTATGACAGAAAAATTTACGATTGGAGAGTGAGTCCTAAATGTCACAAGTATTTTTGTCGGCAGAAAAAATATTTCGGACATCAGGGCTCACTTCCCAATCGAAATTTTTTTTTCTTCTTCTAATGCTTCATTTAAAGAAAATTTTCAAAAAAATCAACATTCTCTACATCCGAAATATTCTTTCTGCAGAAAAAATACCGTACGATGAAACACGAAAATACCTAGTGAGTTTACTGGAACCCAATGTAGAAAAAATATTTAAAATTTTTTTCTCTACAAATTATTTTTTCAGAAAAAATTTTTTAAAACAATCCACACTTTCCACATGCGAAATATCTTTTCTGTCGGACATTTAGCCCGACGAATTTGGTAAGGGAAAATTTTCTGCCTTGAAAATTTTTCATAAAAAGTCTCTAAATCTGGGAATTTTTTTATGGAAAACTTTTAGGCTGGAGCTAAGACCAATAAAAATATTGAGCTACAATTAAAAAACGATCGAGAAAATATTTTTTTTCGGACGTAACGGCTCATTTTCTTCACGCGAAAAATTTTAAAAAAGAAAATGGATCCTTTCAAAGCTTTTCTCCACGGACAAACCCAAAATTGATTTAAATTACTGTAAAGCGGTGCGCTGCCCCTGTAAGCGATTTCAGCGTATCTCCATTTTGTAAACAATAGCTTCTTTCTGATGTTTAGCTTTTGTCAACAATGGTTCTATTCGCGTTGTTTTCAAAATGGAGTTACGCTAAAGTCCCTTACAGGGGCAGTACGTATATTATGAATATGAAGCCCAAAATTCATTTTTGTGTACGGTTTTTAAGCTGAGGAGGAAAAAGTCAAATGAATTTCAGTGTTTAAAAAAAAAAACTCCGAAAGGTCAAAAACCGTACACTTCATATTTCTGATCTACGCGAAATTTCCGATAGGAAGCGGTACTTGTTTCAGCAAAAAAGGGTTGTTATTTTTTGCCCATTTTTTCAAAACTTCACGGTCATTGCGTTACCTCAAGATGGCCTCGAAAAAAATGATGGTTAATTAGTGTTGTTAAAAGCAACAATTCCACTACCACGAGTTTTCAAATTCAAAAATTCGTCAGTTTGGACCCACCTTGTAATATGTACCGAAACGTTTTCAGTACTATAATTGGCGCCAGGGGTTCGATTCCGATTCCACACGATTCCGGTCTTTTTAAAACCCTGATGCCGATTGTGATTGAGATTCCGAAAAATTAATGAAGACTTAAGGGATTTAAAAGTCAATTCCTGAAAGATTTTTATGCGGGATGCCGATTTCGATTCCGATTCGGCTAACAATTGAAAATAAAATGCTATTCCGATTTCGATTACTAAAAAAAAAATAATAATAAAAATAATAAAAATAATGATGTGCTTGTAGGCGCATTTATTGAATTTTCCTATTTTTATTTCACTTTTATTTTATATTTCATGTCATTTCCATTTAATATTTTATTAGAAACTTTAGTAAAAAATATGATGTTAAAAAATTAAGAGTAGTACAAAAAAATTAAAAATGCAATTATTAACTTCAATTTCAGAATGTCATTGGACTATTCCACTTCCAGAATTATTTAAATTTGCAATTTCGTAAGGATTTGCTTTCTATCAGAAATTTAAATTTTAAAATGAGTGCAGATTTTCTTCAGAAACTCTTTAATCTGAATTCCTATCCAGTTTTTTTTTTCCTTCCGAACGAATACTGATTTTGATTTCGATTCCGCTTTATATTTAATTCGATATAAGGAATGCTGATTCCGATTTCAATTTAATTTAAACAAGAGTGCCGATTCCGATTCCGATTCTTATTGATATCGATATAAAGAGGCTATGATTCCGATTAGAATTTCAGTTAAATAAAATTTTAAAAAAATTAAAAAAATGATTCTGATTCCGTTTCCATTTAGTTTTAATCACTCGATTCCGATTCCGATTCCGATTCCGACCTCAAAGGTAATCGGAATCGAATCCCTGATTGGCGCGTTTTCATCAACCTCCACGTTCGATACATTCATCATTTTTCCCTTAGACCCACGTTCCAAAACTCAATTAATATCTAAAAATAAGAAAATCTTTTGCCTTTCATCGAAAAAGGGGGGTAGAACACCAACGCACAAAAAAAAGACAAAGAGTACTTCAAAATTTTAAGGTTAATTAAATATCAAAGATATATAACAGGATGATCATGAAAACGAACCTTCCGGCATGAAATGTAAACGTCATGGAAACACCACAAGCACGTGTCAAATCCGTTTATAAAACGTCAGCATCCATATCAATATCGTACATATCGAGATAATCAAAGCTTTCGAAAAGGATTTTTAATAAAAAGGATTTTTCTTTTTTTTTTTTTATAATTTTTTAATCGACTCCTTTCCAAAGTCGTGCCTTCTCCTTTTCTCCGGCGAATAAATATCCCATCCAATTTAATTCTTAAAACGTGCTCTTTTCTACTGTTTAAGCTTTTAAATAATCATTTTCGTATCACGTCTGCCACGGGTTTTCTCCCTTATTAAGCAATAATCTTAAATCCTCATTCTTATAAATCTCTCTCTTCGATTAGCGAAAAAAAGGTTAAAACTGGATCAAATTAACTTCAGAAAAAAAAAAAAAAAAAAGATCGTAGGTTCGGAACGATTAGCATACGAAATTATATTTAAAAAAAAGAGGCGAAAGAAAGGGGAAAAAATCGTTTAAACCTTTCCGAGAAAAAAAAAAGTAAATGAAGAGAAAATGCGTTTAACAGCGTCACGTAGCCCACATTTCCCGTGCAAATTCCCCATCAGCATGTCAGCATCTCATATGGATCAAAAAGTTAAGCTCTTTTCAAGATTTTCCTTTCCGCGAGACTTGAATCTATAATTGACGTGTTTCTAACATACGTCATCCTCTGTGCATTTACATATGCATTTAATTTTTTTTTTTTTCAAAGAAAATGGCGAAGGACATTCTTAGCGGACTTACCTCATGGGCTTGAACAAAGCTTGAATATTGTTCCCGTAATCTATGATGAGTTTCAGCTGCGTTCCACCTTCTTTTTGCTCTGTAATTTAAAAAAAAAAAGGGAAATTAGCGTGTTATTAAAAGTGATACTAATAGCGAATGTTTATAATTATAATAATTTGTGAATCCGGGATTCGGGATTTCCCAAAAAATATTCGGGATCCCGGGTAATTTCCGGGATTTCCCGTGGATTCTCTCGGGAATTTTCCCGGCAAATGAAAACGGGAAAAATTCTGAAAAATTTGAATCCCGGGAATCGGGATTGAAAATTTTCTCGGGATCCCGGAAATTCCGGGGGCCGGTAAATCCCCAGGCAGAATCTCTAATTCAAAAGACGACTTGAAACATTTTACAGTTCATTACCGTAGCAGTGAAGGGTGATCCAAGGGAATATTCACCCCTAAAAAAAGGATACACCCTAATGCAAAATAATGCGGAGAAATGGCACCTAATCGTGTGGTACAAGAAATAATGTAAGGTAATGTAATCTGTAATGCAAAGTCAATACCAAAATGCACGAGAAACACCGCAAGGGTGATCCGGAAAAAAAAAATCGAGGTTTTTAGATTTCGCTGCATTTTCTTTCATTCAAAAAAAAAAAAAAAAAATTAAATACATAAATTAATTAATTAATTAATTAAATAAAAAAAATCTCAATTCCCCCCCCTCCCCCCCAAAAAATGGCTGCCCCTTCAAAGATGAAGTTTTACTATTCCGTGTATTTTTTAATTGAAAGCCAAACATCCGGTCTTCAGTTATCGCAACAATTTAGATTTGTATTGTTTCGCAAAGATGACAAACCAAACCGAACCGAACCTCGGCTTTTTGTCTCAGAATCGAAACTTTTAGAAAATATTTATTGAAAACCGTACCTTGAACCAATTTAAAAAGGATTTAATACCAAACCAAACCAAACCAAATCAAAACGAAACCGAACCCGAACCAAAAGCAGGGAAAGAAAAACTCGAACCGAAATTGAACCTTACCGAACCGAACCGTTCATAAAAAAAAACACCGGACCGAAACCGAAAACGAACTGTTCAGAAGAAAAACCAAAACCAAATTACTGTTACCAAAAAAAAAAAAAAAAAAAAAAAAAAAAACCCGAACCGAACCGAACAAAAACCGTTTTACTCACTCCCAAAAATGTGTACATATTTTTACTACCGCTTCTTTTATTTATTAAAAAAAAAAAAAAAAAAAAAAAAAAAAAAAAAAAAAAAAAGGTTTTTAGTTAAGCACCAGAACCAAAACCATGGTTTGTTTTAAAACCGAAAACCGACCGAAACTGGAGAAATTATATAACAAAAAACCGAACCGACCTAAACCGAATCCGGTTTTTTTTTCTTAAAAAATTGGACCGAGACTGAACCGAACCGGATTTATTAAGAAACCAAAACCGAGACCGAACCCAAACCCAAATCAGGGAAAGAAAAACTCGAACCGAAATTGAATCCGAACCGTTTATAAAAAAAAACACCGGACCGAAACCGAAAGCGAGCTGTTCAGAAGAAAAATTAAAACCTGATTACTGTTACCAAAAAAAAAAAAAAAAAAAAAAAAAAAAAAAAAAACGGGAACCAAACCGAACCAAAAAAAACCGTTTTACACACTCCCAAAAATGTGAACACCTTAACTGCCTTTTTCTTTCTATTTAAAAAAAGCCGGCTTTTAGCTTAACACCGGAACCGAAACCAGGTTTTTTTTTTTTTTTTTTAAAACCAAAAACGGACCCGAAACTGGGGAAGGTTTTAAAAAAAAATCGAACCGACCTGAACCGAAACCGATTTTTTCTTCTTACAAAACCGGACCGAGATTGAACCGAGCCGGGCTCAAGAAAATTACCGAGCCGGATTTATCAAAAAACCAAAACTGAAACCGAACCCGAACCCAGTTAATTTCAAAAACCGAACCGAACCTGAAACCGGTTTTGTACTAGAACAAAAAAGGAAACCAAACCGTATTCAAAAAATTTTAGATCGGTACCAGAATTCCGATAAATTTTGGAAAAATCCTGGATCGATACAATCGGATTTCGGTACCAGAACCCATGGGCGGATCTAGAATTTTTTTCTAGGGGGGGGGGGGGGGATTAAGAATAAAGGAAAATATTTTCTGGGGGGGACTGAACCTATTCAAGCCAAGTAACTTTCGAAATTCTAGGGGGGGCTATTTTGCTTCTTCAGGGGGGCTGGGGGCTGCTAGCCCCCCTCAGCCTTCCCTTAGATCCGCCTATGCCAGAACCGTCCTGGTGGGCAACATTCTAACCCAAGCTAAACAGAATTCAACTTTTCAACTTAAAAAGAGAAACCGAACCGAACTGAACCGTTCTGAATTTTGGAGCGGTTTTCCATCCCAGTTGTTCCGCATTATATTTGGCTGATTCAGCCATTGAAACCTGTAAGGGTACATATATGTACCTCTGGGAGGAACCGGAATAGCCCAGATGCAAAAGTTGAGAGCATTAAGCTGACTTTTTTCTTCTATAAAAACTCCATTTTTATCTTTTTTTTTTTTTTTTTTTTTTTTTTTTACAGTGTAAAAAATATGCCACATTATTTTTTATGACATTGAAATAGCCGCCATTCGATCAAAGCTTACAAGTAATCAGATATCGATTTAACATATCAAAGAACTCATTGTATTTAACACATTAAAGAAAAAGAAGAGAAAAAAAAATGAAAAATCGAATACACCGGGCCACGGCGAAAATCCCTTTTGTCTGTTTTCACTTTAACACATGTCAAAAGGTCTATGACGTGGACAATCAATCACAATTTCTTATACAGTCTGGATATTGATAATCCCATTGTTGTAAAAACAGGACAAAAGGCGCAACTGATATCTTGTAGTATTTTCGAATTTCCCATACTTCATCAAAAAATTATTTTCAAAATATATAAAAAAAAAAAAAAACAAGCGTAACACCGGCGATTACTATACCACGAGCCATTTATAAAAACCTGTCCAAGCCTGTAAAGAAATGTCTTTCCACACAATAGGATTTTTTAACAGTAGGAAGTGAAAATGTATTTATTTTAATTGCCGATGTTGTAATAATTCGATGCATTACTCATCTTGATAATTATCGAAAAAAAAAGTAGGTTTCAACATTTTCATTAATTCGAACTGATCAAGAAAAAAAATTGCGACGTCATTACCATAATAAAATTACAAGCAAAAAAAAAGTTATATATCTTTTCGATTTTGCTGATTACCGGATTAGGTGCGCTTTTAATTTAATTCTTTAGCAGGAATTCAGATTTTCCGGGAAATTTGCGAATCCGGGATTCGGGATTAGTTCCGGAAAATTTCCGGGATTCCCCGTGGATTCTCTCGGGAATTTTCCCGACAATTAAAACGGGGAAGATTCTGATAAATTTGATTCCTGAGAATTGGGATTGAAAATTTTCTCGGAATCCCGGAAGTTCCCGGGACGGTAAATCCCAGGCAGAATCTCCAATTCAAAATACGGCTTGGAAATTTTTACATTTCATTACCGTAGCAGTGAAGGGTGATCGAAAGAATGCTCACTCTTAAAAAAGTGTTCACCCTAATCCGGGATTAACGATTTTTCGTTTTTGAGAAAAAATAGTTTCCGGGATTCGGGAAATTAAAATTTGCCGGGATCCCGGGCAATACCAAGGATTTCCCGTGGATTCTTGATAATTTTCCCGGGAATTAAAAACCGACGGAAAAAATTCCGAAAAATTTGAATCCCGGTAATCGGGATTAAAAATTTTCCCGGGATCCCGGGAATTCCCGGACTGAATCTATAACTCAAATTACTGAATATTTTCATGTAGCTTCGTTATTTTACCCTTTGCCGGCCAAATTTCGAAATTCGAAAATACCCCATTCTTCACAAATGATATTTTTTTGTAAAGCACTGGGCCAAAGGGACGTTAAAATAAAAGTCATGTCCCCGATATTGCTCAGTTATGCAACCGGTCATGCAAACTGAATTTTAATATTTTTAACCTTTTCCCCGAAATTTTTTAAACTATTATTTGTATGAATTAAGGGGTTTTCGGGGTCACTGATCCCAAATCTGAAATTAGTTTTTACGTGGGGGGCACTGATGGCTTCACAAAACAATTTCTTTTTTAAATTATCGGAAAAATAACATATGGATATCGATTTATAGTTCTCCGGCACTACAATAAGCGGCTGTTACTGTAAAAAAATAAAAAAAATAAAATAAAATAAAATAAATAAATAAATAAATAAATAAATAAATAAAAATTGACAAAATTAATGGTGGTACTGGCACCGATGATGGAATCGGCTCCGGCACGAGCACCAGCGGCAAAAATTTTGCTAAACCGTTGCCGGCGCCAGCTCCAGCACTTGGATATTTCGGCGCCGATACCGGCGTTCGCTCCAACCAATTTTTACCGGCTTCGGGCAGACCTATGCCCTAATCTGGAGTTAAATATTCTTTTTTTACCGCACCCTAGCGCTTAACAATAAAATCCAACCCGTTTCATCACTTCATTTTATTTATTTTCTTTTTTTTTAAGAGGCTAGGTCACATCCTTTCGCAAAATAATATTAATATCATTTATTAATACTAGCCTAAATGTATCTTCGCATATGCTTTCAACTATAATTTAATTTATACGGACTATTATAACGTTTCGAAATAAATGGAGCCGGTCTAATCGAGTTTAGAATTCCGCGAAACGCGAACGCTCCGTTCTATTATATAAGAAAAAAAAGAAACGGAAATCGAACGTTAAAAATATGCCTCGTAGGCTTTTAATCCCATTCAACAATACTTTGGAAAAATTTTAAAATTTCATAACTTTGTAAACTACCGTGAGAGTGGGTTTGTCGCGAAAATTCCGAGAAGAAAAAAAAAAAAAAAAAAAAAAAAAAAAAAAAAAAGGTTGAAAACTTTCCCGATTTTCTCGAAACAACGTGATTGCCTTTAGCTAGTTTTAACTTAAAAAACGTTTTAAAATTATAATTGGGCGATTGTAAAATTTATGAGATGCGTGATCGGAGGTAGCAAGGATAAAAGGGACATTCAATGTATGATTGATTTTTTTTCGTAAATAAAATCAGAAATTATTTGACAAAAATGAATTATTCAAAATAAGCAAAACCATAAAAAAAAAAAAAAATTCGACTTACAATTTCACCTTCACGAACCCCCTTTAAGGTTTTTATTCCTCCCGAGACTAACAGGAGCCAGCAAACAGATTGCATAATCCGCAAATTGAATTTTAACCTTAAAATTTCGAGACCCATGTCCGTCCATTAGGAGATTCACCGCAAATGGATTCGAAATTATTGTTCTACGTCAAATTTACAATTGCGGCTTATCGTCGAAACATCTCTTTTTGCCAAGCAAAAATCACCTCGAGGAATTAAAAAACATTCTTTCCCGTCGCATAATAAACGATAGGAAACAAAATAAACACATACGAACACCTCATCCATTACACGGTTTCATGTGCCAAAAACCATCAACTTGTTCGCCCTCTGACAAGCTTCCTGATCTGCATTAATCAAATTCTTACGATTTTCATTTGTTTGCAAGCTACATTCTCAAATAATTTTTTTTTTCGTTTTGTCGAATTTAAAGGTATTAGTTCGTTTACGAAAAATTATATCGATAAAAAAAAAAAAAAAAAAAAATTAATTTTGTTTTCGAAAATTTCGGTTTTTTACAAATAAAAATGAGATCGGATCGCACCGAAACCGCGCCAAAAAGTTTTCCTATGTTTCTGAGGCAAAGATTCAATATTTAAAATGTATAAAAGGCTTTATAGTTCCTTTTAATAATTTTTTTAAAAATGTTTTCGCAATAAAAATAGTATATTGTTAACCTAGGGAGGAAAATTCATTTGACTTACTATGTTAAACAAGATACTTTTCGTTACGACTCAATGCTGAATTATTCAGAAAAACCAGAGAAAATGATTTGATAAATTGTATACAAAGAGTTCTAAAAACAGGTTTAACGTTGTTTTGCCCTATGCGGAAAAACTCACTTTCCGCAACGGTTTACGAAGCGGAAAGTGGTTCTTTCCTGCTATGAGCAATGGAAAATAAAACGCCTTTTTATGGAAATAACATCATTGAAAGAAAAAATTTTCGTCGGGTACATGAGCCGAGTAGGAATCGAACCCACGTCATCCGCTTGCCGGGCGGGTGCTCTACCACTAAGCTACCGATCCGAGCTCGACAAATTCTCTCTCAATGAAGGACTTAAATTGCAATTGCATTGTGGGTTCGATTCGTACTCGGTTAGAAAATGATGTCGTTATTGTCATAAATGTAAAGAATTTCTTAGATTTCGGCTTTTGTAACATAATATTATAAATAAAAGGCAATAGATTTTTCTTCATACAACGTCATTGTTTGTTTTTTGTTGTTGAAATAGTTCCCACTTTCACCGCTAGAGCGCTGTACTAGTCTCTCGGAAAGAAACATAATATGTTTCAATATAAAATATTATTTTATATTGCGAAAAAAATTTTAAAAAATGATGAAATATAGGTAAGAACAATTAAGTCTTGTTCATGCATTTAAAATCATGGGTCTGTATTTCTGAACATAACAAAACGTTTTGAAACGGTTTCGGTGCGGTTAGACTCCATTTTCATGTCCAAAATACCAAATTAAACATTTTTTTTTTGTAAAATGCCCACGAACTAATTACCTTAAAGAAACAAGAAGTAAATTTCAAGGTTTTCCTATTTTTTTTTTTTCAAACAAACAGAAAAAAAAATTACCGGTGAGTATCGGGAGCAAGAGGATTGCATGTTAAGGAAAATGATTCAAAAAAAAAGTAAGGGGTGGGAGATGAATTAAATCATTTTGCTCCGCGACAAGCAGAAACCAACAAAGTGTGAAATACAAAGACATCGAATAAATAACGATAAAAAGAAAAGAATGCCGCTCCAGAGAAAAAAAAAGCAGTGGAGAATAAGAAAAAACTTATTCAAATACAAAAAAGAAAAGTGGGGGGGGAGAGAGCTTCCTTACGCATTAGCCTCGAACCACAAAGTTTTGTTGAATGAGCAAAATGCTTTACTAAAAAGAAATTATTTTTCAGGTGAAAGGAAAATATGCTTTTCAAATTATTGTGCTGATCGCAGATCTTCGAAAAGGGAGTCCTTGCAAAAGTCCCACGAACAATTTTTTCTTTTTTTTCTCGAAAGATTGAGGATTGAAGATTAAAGATGGAAGATCGAACATTACAAGTTCAAAATTGCAAAGCGAATGTAAAGATGGGAGACTAGGGGTATACTTACTCATGTAGACTCCCCAAAAAGAGATGCAAAAATTATAAAAAAAATGTACCAAAAAAAAGTGCGTTGTAAAATTTTATAACTCTATAACGTTTTGGCCGATTATACAGTTTTATAACTATTTATAAATTTTTATAAATAAAATTTTTAACTGAGCAATATATTAATTTTATTATTGAATTGCACTACATTTAGCATATGGGGACTTTATAGGCTCTTTTTTAAACATTTTTCATGAGAAAAAAAAAGGAAAAAAAAAAAAAAAATTAAAATTTTTTGAAATAGAACCCGAGCCTTGTGGTCGACTTACCAGCCGCCTTTATCCACTACACCACTTTTCAACTGATTTTTAAAAGCGGAAATATGGTTCTTAGTTGTCAATTATTTTGACTTATAATATTTTCCAGATTTTCTCGAATTTGCGGTTTATTTCTTGTATTTTTCATTTGACAAAGGCTCAAAAATAAAGAAAAGCAGAAATAGAAAAATTCGGGAAGAGGTAGAAGAAAATAAAAAAAAATTAGAAAAAAACTAAAAATAATTTTCGTTATAAAATTTTATACCGGTAACGAATTATAAATAGATTTTTTTTTCGGCGGGTTAAAAAATTTTATAACGAAATGTAAGTTTTTGATAACTCAATTTTATAACACTTTTTCTTGGGTATAAACTATACAAGAAATTGAACATGCATAAAAAATGCATAAATTATGAGTTTAGAAAAATAGACAAAAAGTTAAACAAACATAATATTTTAAAATTTTTCTGCTTTATGATTAAAAAAATTATATGCATAAATTATGCAAAAATTATGCATATCCAGATTTGTGCTTAAATAATTTATGAGTATTCAAATTTCGGTGCTTGAAAAAATTTTCATAAACTTTGCAAAAATTATGCATGTCCAAATTTTTGTATAAATAAATGTTACAAATTTTATACATTTTTATATAAATTTTTTGCATTACATTTTGCAAACCCCGCACGAATTGTACATATCTGACGAAATGGTCAGATATGTCCGGCAGGGTAAAAAATTAGTTTAGAAAAATGCAATGATTCTATTCAGAATAGGTTTATGCCTATTCTAAATAGTTTTTAGGGATGATTTTAAAAAAGGAAATGGGACTATTTTTTTTTCGGGAGGACGCGAAAAAAAAATTACGGCGCCATTTTCCGTGCCCGTATTTCTCTTTTTAAACGTGTTAAATGAAACATGGATGATTATTTCGATAACAAATGACCTACTTACGGAATGGTCGCATCCTGGAGAATGCCGGGAACCCGTTACCGCGGCCGATTAACGTACTTTTTTTTTAAAATTTAAAAAAACTAAAAGTAAACAAACTTTTTCTTGTTTGTAAACAAAGACGACTGCATTTATTAACGGAGTTTTTTTTTTTCTGAAGTTGGCCATCAAACTTTGTCGGAGTTTTAGAATAAAGGCGGCCGTTTGTGAAGTTTTAAAAAAACTGTTGGGAATTTTCCGAAAATACACATCATCGGTTTTAAAATAATTTTGTGGTTTCGGAGGAGGATTAAATGATTCGTGCGACTCTTACACAGGATAAAGACGGCTTTTGAGAATTTTTCGACGATATATCATCCTTTAAAATCATATAGATTTTTTTTTTTTTTTTTTTTTTTTTTTTTTTTTTTTTTTTTTTTTTAAAGTGGGTTAGGTCAAGTGCACAAGTATAAAAACAGTTCGGAAATTCATTCGAAACACAAAAAATTCCATCCGATCTTCGGAAAGAAGTCGGAGGATTATTTCAAACCGGTCATTTTCTCCGCGGTCGCTGTACAATTCGCGTGGCGCGTTGCCATCGGTCTCGAGTAGCCGTCCACGAGAGTCGGAGTTCGAAACTCGCTACTACCAAAATTTTTTTCCCCCCTTTTTTTTATTTTATTATTAATTTTAACTGTATTGATGAGTAATTAGCCGCGGATAATTATTTCCCGAAAAAAAAATCCTTTTTCAAGGAAAAAAAAAAAAAAAAAAAAAAAAAAAAAAATCTTATTTTTTTTATTTCATTGTAAATGTTTTGGAGATCATCTGGGGGCAGTACAGGGACACGAACATAAAAGTCCGGGGCTCGTGCCCCTGTACTGCCCAGTTTTATAGTTAAGGAAGGCGACTTGAACATGTTCAGTTTCCGTTCTTTTCCTTACGGGCAAAATTCAACGGGCTCTTTTTGGGCTCCTACTCTGCATTTTGAAGGGAAGAACCTAGGGGCATCGAAAATAGTCCGTTGAAATCGGTCCAGTTTTTTAATGAACTTAGGGGAATTGAACATGTTCAGTTTCCGTTTTTTCCCGAACGGGCAATATTCAACGGGTTGTTTTCGGACTTCTACTCTTCATTTGGAGCGGCAGAAGCTAGGGGTATCCAAAATAGTCCGTTGAAATCGGTCCAGTTTTTTAATGATCTTAGGAGACTTCAACATGTTCTGTTTCCGTTTTTTTCCTTCCGGAAAAAATTCAACGGGCTATTTTTGGGTTCCTACTCTGCATGTTGAAGGGAAGAACCTAGGGGCATCGAAAATAGTCCGTTGAAATCGGTCCAGTTTTTTAATGAACTTAGGGGACTTGAACATGTTCAGTTTCCGTTTTTTCCCGAACGGGAATTATCCAACGGGTTGTTTTCGGACTTCTACTCTTCATTTGGAGCGGCAGAAGCTAGGGGTATCCAAAATAGCCCGTTGAAATCGGTCCAGTTTTTTAATGAACTTAGGGGACTTGAACATGTTCAGTTTCCGTTTTTTCCCGAACGGGCAATATTCAACGGGTTGTTTTCGGACTTCTACTCTACATTTGGAGCGGCAGAAGCTAGGGGTATCCAAAATAGTCCGTTGAAATCGGTCCAGTTTTATAGTGAAGGAAGGCGACTTGAACATGTTCAGCTTTCGTTCTTTTCCTTACGGGCAAAATTCAACGGGCTATTTTTGGGTTCCTACTCTGCATTTTGAGAAAAGAACCTAGGGGCATCGAAAATAGTCCGTTGAAATCGGTCCAGTTTTTTAATGAACTTAGGGGACTTGAACATGTTCTGTTTCCGTTTTTTTCCTTACGGGCGAAATTCAACGGGCTATTTTTGGGTTCCTACTCTGCATTTCGAACGGCAGAAGCTAGGGGTATCCAAAATAGTCCGTTGAAATCGGTCCAGTTTTTTAATGAACTTAGGGGACTTGAACATGTTCAGTTTCCGTTTTTTCCCGAACGGGCAATATTCAACGGGTAGTTTTCGGACTTCTACTCTACATTTCGAACGGCAGAAGCTAGGGGTATCCAAAATAGTCCGTTGAAATCGGTCCAGTTTTTAATGATCTTAGGAGACTTCAACATGTTCTGTTTCCGTTTTTTTCCTTACGGGCAAAATTCAACGGGCTATTTTTGGGTTCCTACTCTGCATGTTGAAGGGAAGAACCTAGGGGCATCGAAAATAGTCCGTTGAAATCGGTCCAGTTTTTTAATGAACTTAGGGGACTTGAACATGTTCTGTTTCCGTTTTTTCCCGAACGGGCAAAATTCTACGGGCTATTTTTGGGTTCCTACTCTGCATTTCGAAGGGAAGAAGCTAGGGGCATCGAAAATAGTCCGTTGAAATCGGTCCAGTTTTATAGTGAAGGAAGGCGACTTGAACATGTTCAGTTTCCGTTCTTTTCCTTACGGGCAAAATTCAACGGGCTCTTTTTGGGCTCCTACTCTGCATTTTGAAGGGAAGAAGCTGGGGGCATCGAAAATAGTCCGTTGAAATCGGTCCAGTTTTTTAATGAACTTAGGGGACTTGAACATGATCTGTTTCCGTTTTTTTCCTTACGGGCGAAATTCAACGGGCTATTTTTGGGTTCCTACTCTGCATTTCGAACGGCAGAAGCTAGGGGTATCCAAAATAGTCCGTTGAAATCGGTCCAGTTTTTTAATGAACTTAGGGGACTTGAACATGTTCAGTTTCCGTTTTTTCCCGAACGGGCAAAATTCAATGGGTTGTTTTAGGCTCCTACTCTGCATTTCGGAATGTTGAAGTCCCCTAAGGTCATTAAAAAGCTGGACCGATTTCAACGGACTATTTTCGATGCCCCTAGGTTCTTCCCTTCAAAATGCCGAGTAGGAACCCAAAAATAGCCCGTTGAATTTTGCCCGTAAGGAAATGAACGGAAACTGATTATGTTCAAGTCGCCTTCCGTTACTATAAAACTGGACCGATTTCAACGGACTATTTTGGATACCCCTAGCTTCTGCCGCTCCAAATGTAGAGTAGAAGTCCGAAAACAACCCGTTGAATATTGCCCGTTCGGGAAAAAACGGAAACTGAACATGTTCAAGTGCCCTAAGTTCATTAAAAAACTGGACCGATTTCAACGGACTATTTTCGATGCCCCTAGGTTCTTCCCTTCAAAATGCAGAGTAGGAACCCAAAAATAGCCCGTTGAATTTTGCCCGTAAGGAAAAAAATGGAAACAGAACATGTTGAAGTCTCCTAAGATCATTAAAAAACTGGACCGATTTCAACGGACTATTTTCGATGCCCCTAGGTTCTTCCCTTCAAAATGCCGAGTAGGAACCCAAAAATAGCCCGTTGAATTTCGCCCGTAAGGAAAAAAACGGAAACAGAACATGTTGAAGTCTCCTAAGATCATTAAAAAACTGGACCGATTTCAACGGACTATTTTGGATACCCCTAGCTTCTGCCGCTCCAAATGAAGAGTAGAAGTCCGAAAACAACCCGTTGAATATTGCCCGTTCGGGAAAAAACGGAAACTGAACATGTTCAAGTGCCCTAAGATCATTAAAAAACTGGACCGATTTCAACGGACTATTTTCGATGCCCCTAGGTTCTTCCCTTCAAAATGCAGAGTAGGAGCCCAAAAAGAGCCCGTTGAATTTTGCCCGTAAGGAAAAAAACGGAAACTGAACATGTTCAAGTCGCCTTCCTTCACTATAAAACTGGACCGATTTCAACGGACTATTTTCGATGCCCCTAGCTTCTTCCCTTCGAAATGCAGAGTAGGAGCCCAAAAAGAGCCCGTTGAATTTTGCCCGTAAGGAAAAGAACGGAAACTGAACATGTTCAAGTCGCCTTCCTTAACTATAAAACTGGGCAGTACAGGGGCACGAGCCCCGGACTTTTATGTTCGTGTCCCTGTACTGCCCCCAGATGATCTCCAAAACATTTACAATCAAATAAAAAAAATAAGATTTTTTTTTTCTTTTTTTTTTCCTTGAAAAAGGATTTTTTTTTCGGGAAATAATTATCCGCGGCTATTAACTCATCAATACAGTTAAAATTAATAATAAAATAAAAAAAAGGGGGGAAAAAAATTTTGGTAGTAGCGAGTTTCGAACTCCGACTCTCGTGGACGGCTACTCGAGACCGATGGCAACGCGCCACGCGAATTGTACAGCGACCGCGGAGAAAATGACCGGTTTGAAATAATCCTCCGACTTCTTTCCGAAGATCGGATGGAATTTTTTGTGTTTCGAATGAATTTCCGAACTGTTTTTATACTTGTGCACTTGACCTAACCCACTTTAAAAAAAAAAAAAAAAAAAAAAAAAAAAAAAAAAAAAAAAAAAAAAAAAAAAAAAAAAAAAAAAAAAAAAAAAAATCTATATGATTTTTAAACGGATGATATATCGTCGAAAAATTCTCAAAAGCCGTCTTTATCCTGTGTAAGAGTCGCACGAATCATTTAATCCTCCTCCGAAACCACAAAATTATTTTAAAACCGATGATGTGTATTTTCGGAAAATTCCCAACAGTTTTTTTAAAACTTCACAAACGGCCGCCTTTATTCTAAAACTCCGACAAAGTTTGATGGCCAACTTCAGAAAAAAAAAAAAACTCCGTTAATAAATGCAGTCGTCTTTGTTTACAAACAAGAAAAAGTTTGTTTACTTTTTTTTTTTTAATTTTAAAAAAAAAGTACGTTAATCGGCCGCGGTAACGGGTTCCCGGCATTCTCCAGGATGCGACCATTCCGTAAGTAGGTCATTTGTTATCGAAATAATCATCCATGTTTCATTTAACACGTTTAAAAAGAGAAATACGGGCACGGAAAATGGCGCCGTAATTTTTTTTTCGCGTCCTCCCGAAAAAAAAATAGTCCCATTTCTTTTTTTAAAATCATCCCTAAAAACTATTTAGAATAGGCATAAACCTATTCTGAATAGAATCATTGCATTTTTCTAAACTAATTTTTTACCCTGCCGGACATATCTGACCATTTCGTCAGATATGTAGAATTCGTGCGGGGTTCTTTTACACCTTTTTGCATCACTTTTTCAGCTAATTTTTTTGGCTGATTCCGAAAAATAGTTTACACTGCACAGTAAAAAATATTATGTAAATATGTTAAAAACGGTCTACATAAAGTCTATGTTAAGTTATTATGTTAAAAAATCAACAAAACTTGTATGTAAACAGCAAAAAAATGACAATCGTTAATGGACGCAGAACATTAAACAAAACAATTGTGTTATTTTTCTTAACAAAATATTTATGTAGACCGATTTGGACATACAATTTGTGTCAATTTTAACATAAAATTTTTTACTGTGTGTAATGCAGAAATTCATAACAATGCAGTAATAATGGAAGTGATGCAAATATTGCGAATGCGATGGTAATGCGAAGTAATGCAACGAGACTGCGCCTATAATAGTGTTCCTACATATAATGCAAAGGTATGCCATGCCAGTGCAAGTGAATTGGTAACACAAAATTCATGTAATGCAAAGGTAATGCAATGTGATGCAAAGTCAAATGCGCACCAAATTATATGAGTGAGTAACCCAACAGAAAAATAAAAAAAAAGTATTGCTAAAGCATTTTGGGCGGGGGGCGCCCAAATGAGCGATGTTCGCCTTAAGCTAAGTGTCGACAAAGGGAGAGAGGGGGGGAGCTAAAAAATTATGACAAAAAAACCCTTACGTATTACTTGAAAGCCCCCCCAACGCAACAAAATACAATATAGAAGATAAAAAAAATCAAAGTAAAAATAAGCAGGTTAAAGATTATGCCCGGGATTTCCCGTTTCGGTAATTTTCGAGATCTCAAGAAAATACTCAATCCCTATTCCCGGGATTAAAATTTTTCATTTTCCCCGTCGTTTTTTAATTCCCGGGAAAATTTTCGAGAATCCACAGAGATTTCGGGAATTACCTGGGATCCTGGCGAATTTAAATTTCCCGAATCCCGGGAAACTATTTTTTTCTCAAAAACGGGAAATCCCGAATGCCGGATTCCCAAATTTCCCGGGAAATCAGAGTCTAAAATACAGGTATGGGTTCGAAAAGCATTTGAGACGAAATCAGCTAAAGAGCCGGTTTAAAACGCACCGGGAAATTTTATCAAAACAGGGAGGTTTTTTTCAACAGGGAATCACCAACTAAAAATAAAAAAAAAGGTCATTTCAAGTTTCATATTTTTGCTAAGCATACAGAAAAAAAAAAAAAATATTTTACTTACCAACATGAACTATGCTCTGAGTTTGCATAATTTCAAGTAATTTATCGACTAGAGGATCATCTTTTTTGTACAATTCGTTTTTTGAAATTTGATAGTGGAATCTCTCCAGAGTTGTTGCGTTTTTCCTGAAAAAACAAGATAAAAAAAAAAAGAATTATATACACCGTATACTTCATTTCAGCGCGAATAAAAAAAACAAAAAAAATCCCCCTCCCCTCCCCCCCATAAGAAAACACATAATTTAATTCATGCAAAAAATTTATATTCAAGTCAGCTTGTCGTTCCAACAAGACGACAATGAGAATAAAAACAGGGAAGAAACAAAAGACAGATGAAGAAATGCGACGGATATTGTAATTGAATGAGACAATCTGTTTCTGTAGAGATTTCCCAACTTTCCGTCTCGGAAAATCAAAATCTTTTCACGAAAGGAAAAAAAAAAAAAAAAAAAAAAAGATTTATTCATACCGATCAGAAGGGATAAAGCTTTATTTTAATAAAATAAATCATTCTTCTCCTTCAAGAGAAGATTTTTTTTTCCTTCTTCTTCTTTTTAAATCCGCCCCTGACGTTGAAAAATAAAGCGAAAACACTTCTGTTAATAAGTACAACAAGGAGGGTAATTGAAAGTGTGTATATAAGGTAAAAAGAAAATTCTTTGTAGCTTCTGGTTAATTTGTTTTCCAAGACGAATTTAAACAAGGCGGAGGGGGAGGAGGAAAGGAGAAGGAACCGGAAGGGGAAAGGTTTACAAAAGGAAGAGAGAGGGAGAGGTATGAGACCCTTGCGGGCAATCTGTCTCGTTTCAGAATCAAGAACCGTGGTAGAAAAGTAAGAAACAAACGGCGGATTGGGACTCTTCCACCTGCTATAAAATGACACAAAAAAAATCCCTGTTCTTTCATTTTTTTTTTTTTTTTTCAGTAGAAAATTCAGTGACAAAATGTTATAACTTTGGGGCTGATAACAGACCTAGCCAAAATTATCGTTAATCAGGATTTGTGGTTAAACTGTACATCTTGTGGTATTTTATATATATAATTTATGTATAAGTTATATATATACTCGCGACCTTAGAACCAAAGAGTGCTATCACTTTTTGATTTTTCGTAAGCTAAACATAGAAAAATTTTTTTAAATAGCATCCTTTGGTTCTAACGTCGCGAACTTATAATAACTTATATAAGTTATATATAAAAGCTAAATATATAAATTACATATACCTAAATCATATATGAATTATATATAATTTATATATAACTTACATGTAAATATATAAAATACCACAAGATGTACAGATTTGCAACCCTCCAATTCAGGCTCCCAGAAATTTTCGGCTACCTTAATTTTACCGGAAAATTTGAGACTGTAGACCAGGCTAATGGTTCCAATCGAAATTAATTTTTCCAAAAACAAATTAAAAAAATAGTGCTCTGTCTCCATTGGACATTTAATTGGAGGGTAAAATTAATTGTACCACCGGAAATGCCGTATATTTTTGGACTTTCTTCTTCTGCTACCACATTTTTTTTTTTTATTGTTTTGATTATTTTTTCGAACACTAAAAATAATGAAAATGAAAAAAAGTGGTAGCAGAAGAAAAAAGGCCAAAAATATACAGCAACTTCCGGTGGCACAACTAATTGACCCTTCGATTAATTGGCCAATGGAGACAGAACATCGATTAGGTGCAAACTGATGCAAAAAGAACGGAAAATTTTTGCAACATAATTGCAAACAATTTATGAAGTGTATTATCTTTGCATCATTTGTAAAATAATTTGGACATGCAAAGTTTATGCTTAAAAAATATATTTTGATGCTTAGAAAATATTTTTTTTAAGCATCAAAATTTGAACATGCATAATTTAAAAAAATTTAATTTATGCTCAATTCTTTTAAGCACGAAAATCTGGATCTGTGCATAGTTTTTGCGTTTAATTTTTTTAAATCTCAAAGCAGGAAAATTTGCAAATATTATGTTTATTCAATTTTCTTTTCCTTTTTATGCATATTTATTTATTCATAATTTATGCATCATTATATTCTGTCCCTGTATACTTTTTACAATTGTTTTTATTGTCATTATCTCAAAATTTAAAAAAAATGCAGTTACTGTCATTTCGCTTACAGTGGGAAAAAAAAATTCCGGTAAAAAAATTAAGTTTTTTTATACATAATTTATGCATTTTTTATGTACATCCAATTTTGTGTATAATTTATACATGATTTTTATATAATTTATGCATCTCTTTTTCGTACAGTTTGGCGGATTTCTAAATCAAAATACGTATTTTCGCCTTAAAAAAAATATATAAAAAAAACATTTTTTTTAAAGCTTAAGCAATTTTGGAAAAAATTAACTTCAGTAGTTCGAGTCCAAAAATAAAAGTTAATTTGGTGCTGCTCCCGATCAAAAACAAATTTTCAAGAAAATAATTTTGGTTCCAATGCCCAACAGAATTTTCTATGGTTAGGCATACTTTTCTCAGGCCAAAGCCCTGAAATTTGGCAACATTGAAATTTTTATTGCTTAGCTTATGGGCACCGCTGAGACCCATTTTTGGCTACAACTAAAAATTTCCGTCTCAAGTATCTTCAGAAAAACTTAAAAAAAAATTACTGATCTTAATCTTTAATCTTCAAACTTCCACCTAGATCTTCTGATCTTAATCATCCATTTTTCATTTTTAAATTTTAATCTTTTATTTGAAATCTTCAGAACCACAGAACTTAAGACTCTCAACGCTGAATCTTCATTTATTAATCTTCAACCTTCAAATTATTCAAATTATAAACTGCAAAGTAGAGAATTTTTTTATCGATATCATTTTTCATCGCCCGGCGAGATTCCCTACCTTTATTCCTAAAAATTTCAATAGTATATTGTTAACCTACGGAGGAAAATGAATTTCCTATGAATTTTACTATTTTCTAACCATTTTTTTTTCTGAAATCTTTTGATTGCTAAAATTAAATTTTCTAAAATGAATATTTTTTCTAATTTTTTGAATTCCTAAAATTTTTATGAAAAATAGATTAGGAATTTATTTTTTTAGGAAAAACGGTCAGGAACGGCCCTGCTAACCGGCCGGTGGTGTAAACGAACCAATAGCTTTATCAAACCGGTTTCCAAACGTAAAAAAAAAAAAAACATCCGGTGCTTAATTTTATAAAGTTCATCCTAAAAAGCTCAAAGCTCTTAAACTCTCCGCCTTTTAATTTTTAATTTTTTTTTTCGAAATTTCTTTTGCTCCGTCATGCGCAAATCAAGATTAGTCCAAGTCCCAAAAAAGAGACACTAATTCGCAGAGAGGGGGAAAAAAAAAAAAAAAAAAAACGAGGGAATCATGTAACGTGTAGGTTAATTTCTTTACCTAATCAAATGTGAAATGCTCAATCCGACAATAGCAAAAAGGAGAGAACGAAGGAGAGCGAAGAGGAAGAGAGAGATTGATTTAGTACTTCTTCACAGATGTGACAGACAACCTCTTAAATGTTTACACTGCATTGTTCCAATGTCCTGATTTCTCATTCTAGTACCGAATTTCATGGTATACAAATCCCTCCGAAAAAGAAAAGATAAACAAATCCGACAAATAAAGAGTGATAGAAAATATTTCACGATTGAGTCTTGTATATTTTGGCTCCTGAATTTCTTACGACGGATGAAGTTTACCTGGTGTCTCCAGGACATAAAGCCTTGACGGTATCTATCAGAGTCGTTCCATAGAAAAAGGATAATTTTTTCTGCGGGTCAATTATGCTGATTATTGATTGACGCCAATTAAGAGTTGCTGCTAGAGAATTCCAGTGCTCGGAATTCCCGAGATTTTCCAAAACTTTTTCAAGACTAGAGATTCTGCTCGGGAATTCCCAGGATACCGAGAAAATTTTCAATCCCGACTCCGGGGATTCAAATTTTGTGCAATTTTTCCAGCGGTTTTTTAATCCTTGAGAAAATTCCCGAGAATCAAAGGGAATCCTGGGAATTATCCGGGATCCCGGCGTGAATTCCAGGAAATGAACTTTTCGGACAAACGGGAAATTCCGAATCCCGGATTCACAATTTCCCCCGGAAATTAGAACTTCTATTCAAAGCTTCCAATTCTCGAGAAATGTCACGGGAAATCTCGAGTCGACTTGTTTTTATTTTTCTTTCATTTTTTTAAAATTTTTAATTCTTTTTTTGTTTTTGCCAATTTAATTTTTTTCCGCCAAAAAAAAAAAGCGGAAAAATTGGACTATTAAAAAAATGAGCCCCTTGCAGATTCCCGAAATTCGAAACCCCGATTGGGGTTTTGTACTTCGCGGATTTGATATCGGTGTTTTTTTATTCGTTATTTTATTTAATTCGAATTTTTTATTTTCGGGTTTTTGAAAATACCGAAAAATTATATATAAAAGTCATTTTAAAAGCCACGAAGTTTTCGGGGCTTTGCCAGGTCGGAAAAAAAATTAATTAATTAATTTTTATTTAAATTTGTTTAATTTTTTTTAAATTGTAATTGGCGGTAGAACGGCCAACGAATTGGCTAATAATTGTTTTGTCTCCATTAGCAATGAATTGTACCACCGGAAATTCTGTATTTTTAGGCTTTTTTCTTCTGCTACCACTTTTTTTTTAATTGTTTTGATTTTTTTCGCACACAAAAAAAATAATGAAAAGGAAAAAAAAAACGTCCGAAAATATACAGCATTTCCGGTGGTACAATTAATTGTACCCTCCAATTAGTTCTTCAATGGAGCCAAACAATAAAAAAAAAAAATAAATAATAAACCAACGAGTCCTTTCAGCTTTATCAAACGACCAAAAAATACATTTCCATTCTTTTTCCAACTCCAAAATTTTCGAGACTTTCCCAAAACATTTTCTTCAAAACATTTACAGATAAACCCACTACATTTTTTTTTCAATACTGTAACAAACACAGTTATAAGGAACCTTTAAAAAAAAAGCAACAAAAAAAAAAAGAACAATCTAATTCAATTTGTCACACTCGAATTGTTATTTCAAACAAAACAAAAAAAAAAAATTGAATTCACACCTCAAAACAAAATACATACGATTCCGTCCAGGTTCGATTTTTCGAATTTCTGGATTTCCCGTTTTTCTTTTTTCTGAAAAAAATAAATAAAACGAATTCATATAAAAAGAAAACCCGTGCAAACCTCAAAAAAAAAAAGAAAAAAAAAATTGAGCTAAACAAACTGGAAAGTATTCACTCTCCGAAAACCCACCCTGTAAGTGAACAACCTGTTGCTTCGGAAAACACGGGTTAATTACTCTTGAATCCTACGTTAATTTAATCAGAAAACCCTAGCTGCCTTTCAAATTCTCTCGTAATGTGCATCAACCAGCGGTTTTTTCTTCCTCCTTTCATGTTTTTTAATATTTTTTTTTCTCCTTTTCCCTTCTCAATTTAAAAAAAAAAAATACGACATATTTAACGCGTCTTTTTTAATACAATCCTTTGAGGCTTTTTTTCCCTCCCTTCGTCGTTTTCAAAGTCTGATTTTTCCCATCTTCTTAAAAACGTGAAATCTCATCATTAGCTTCCGGATGGTTTCCAAAGGATGTCGCCGACTCAAAATATCAAAATTTAGTCATTTTTCGTCCTTCTTAGAGTTAGAAATTTTCATGGATTTGGTCCACTTCTACTCGAACATACAGAAATTACTTGGGACCAGGGCTGCAATTCCGATTAATTTTTATTCGGAATTGGGATCGAAATCGGATTCTGCTATTTCAAAAGTAAGTGGAATCGGAATCGGAATCTCGTCTGAAAACAGTTCGGAATCTTCAAAATCGGAATCGGAATCGGCATCGTTAAAATATTTGTTAGTTGGAATCGGAATCGGAATCTAAATTTTTTTTCCACCTTTCGGAATCGGAATCGGATCGTAATTGCAGCTCTGCTTTGGACTGGTGCCGGCAAACCGAAATGAAAAAACAACTTAACCTGGGTTAGAAACTTTTAGCTTAAAAACAGAAAAGAACCGAAGCCAGCTTTTTTCGCCAAAATACAGGAAAGGGCCAAAACGAGCCGGATGTTTTTAAGAAACCGAACCGGAACCTGTCATTTTTTTGCAAAACAAACAGAAAAAAAAAAAAAAAAAAAAAAAAAAAGGAACTGGAACCAGAATTAGAACCAGAACCAAAACCGAACCCAGTTTACTAAAAAAACCGAACCGAACACTTATCATGGACGTCATTTGCACGAATTCGAACCGAATTCAACTTTCCCGTTTAAAATAGCGGTGGGAGATTCGATTCGATTAATCGAAGGGGGAAAAAATCGATTTTTCCTCGATTTTCTATAAAAATTAAAAATCGATTAATCGAATTGAAATTTTGGAAAAAATCGAGCATTTTAAAGGGTGAATTTTATTTAAATTTCTCCTCAATGGCTGAAAAATCAGGACTGCAATTCCTATTAATTTTTATTCTGAATCGGAATCGAAATCGGAATCGGCATTACTAAAATACTTGTTAGTTGGAAACGGAATCGGAATCTGAAATTTTTTCCACCTTTCGGAATCGGAATTGCAGCCCTGTTAAAAATTTAATTAATTCTAATATATATGGTCGGTTCAAAGCCTTACAAAAGTTAAAATTCCACTTTTATTTATATTTGATTAATTAGGGCATCAATTTTTCCTTAGACTTTTTTTAGGAATGTGTGTATGTATTAATGATAAAAAACCAATAGAAGCTTGCAAAAAAAATCAAATTAAAAAAATAGATTTTTTCAATTTTTGCGATTAATCGATTTAAAAAAATCGACAAATAATAAATCGATTAATCGATTTTTCGATCTTTTTTTTTTTTAAATCGCCCACCCGTAGCTCAATAAAAAAAAAATCCTAACCGAACCGTGTTTTCTTCGAAGGGGTTTTCCGGAACTGCACAGTAAAAAATTTTATGTTAAAATTGACACAAACTGGATGTCAAAATCGGTCTACATAAATATTTTGTTAAGAAAAATAACACAATTGTTTTGTTTAATGTTCTGCGTCCATTAACGATTGTCATTTTTTTGCTGTTTACAAACAAGTTTTGTTGATTATTTAACATAATAACTTAACATAGACTTTATGTAGACCGTTTTTAACATATTTACATAATATTTTTTACTGTGTGGCTTAGGCCCGGTAAGGTATCAATTCCGTCACTGTGTAGCTCCACATTAGTCCCACTTGCCAGGTGGTCCTTAGAACTACCTTGTAAACAAAGTGTTTTCTTACAAATTAAAGTTGCACAGTTCCATAGTCTTCTAAGTGCCAAATCCCAAGTGGGACCTTTCCATGTGGACATAAATACCCAATTCGCTGATCCAGAGGTTTTCAGTACTAAAAAAAAACCATTCGGAACTACCGGAAGTTACCGCCAGGATCCCTGAGTTTGGCTCCCCCAATTTTGCAACATGTTCCGTTATTTCTTTCAAAACCAATACCCAATCTTAAAAGTCAATTTAAAAAAAAAAAAAAAAATTGAGTGTAACATTTAGCAAGTTCATAAACAATCCAACGTGCAATAATCTTTATAAAAATGAAAAAAGTTTTTAGAAAAAAAATAAAAAAAAAGGGGGGGGGGGGGGGGGGGGGAGAAGGAGAGAATTTGGAGCGGAAGGGGCTGGTTGAAGTTTTATTCCGCATCATCTGCGTATAACAGTTCTATAATTGCTCTCTGACTTCTCTATATTCCACAGAAAACAATGGAAAATATCTGTGAATGAAATGTGTTTTCCTTAGGCGTTTATGTCTTAAACTTATTAGCAGTGTCGGATTGTGTCCGGATCGATTTGTTATCGAATTTAAATAATCGAATAATGACGATTCCCCTTTTGGCAAAATATGAAACGTCCAGAGAGTCAAATTCCAGCTAACAAAACTGGCTATACGAAATACCGATTCGTTCCCATGACGCACACGAATCAAGAAAACATTTTGGGTGTCACTATTGGCTGTTTCACTTTAGCCCTAAAGAAGGAACAAAAATTTTGAGTCACAGAATTCCCCCCTTCAAACCATAGAAGAAACCTGGGGTCGTGAAAAAAAATCCTTGTAATAAGTTTGCTGACTTACAAAAATTTTTTGACACAAATTTTTTCACATGATGAGATTTTCCGGAGAGCCTACGGAAGCTCTGAAGGGTCACATTTCTATGGTTGTTATTTATTGTTTGTTCCGGAGCAGACATTGTTTGTTCCGGAACAGACAACGTTTAATAAGTAAATTGCCTGTTCCGGAACTGACAATTTCAAATTAATTTTTTTTTTCCTCTTCGTTATAGGAACAAAACTGTAAAAGGGCTGTAAAGGGCCTGTTGTTTTTGTCTCTTTAAAATAAAATAAAATAAAAATAAAATAATTGTCTAATGCGGAAGAGACAACCAATAAGAAATTGTCTGTTCCGGAACAAGCAATGTTTATTCCGAAACAGGCAATTTAGTGATTAAACTTGCTTGTTCCGAAACAGACAATTTAGTGATTAAACTTGCTTGTTCCGAAACAGACAATTGATTTAAAATTGCCTGTTCCGGAACTGACATTTAAGAACAGACACGGAACAGACACGTTTAATAAGTAAATTGCTTGTTCCCGGAACTACAATTTCAAATAAATTGTCTGTTCCAGAACAGACAATCAATAAGAAATTGTCTGTTCCGAAACAAGCAATGTTTGTTCCGGTACAGACAATTAATTTAAAATTGTCAGTTCCGGAACCTACAATTCACTTATTAAACGTTGTCTGTTCCGGAACAAGCAATTAACGACAAAGTTTCAGTTAAGGGACAGACACGTTTAATAATAAAATTGCCTGTTCCGGAACTGACAATTTCAAATTCATTGTCTGTTCCGGAACTGACAAATTTTAAATTAATTATCTATTCCGGAACAAGCAAAATTAATTACTAAATTGTCTGTTCCGGAACAATGTCTGCCCAAGCAATGTCTGTTTCGTTAATTTCTTGTTCCGGAACAAGCAATATCTGTTCCGGAACAGACAACGTTTAATAAGTAAATTGCCTGTTCCGAAACTGACAATTTTAAATTAATTGTCTGCTCCGGAACAAGCAAGTTTAATCACTAAATTGTCTGTTCCGGAACAAGAAATGTTTATTCCGGAACAGGCAATTTAGTGATTAAACTTGCTTGTTCCGGAACAGGCAATTTACTTATTAAACGTTGTCTGTTCCGGAACAGAAATTGCTTGTTCCGAAACAACCAATTAACGAAAAAGTGTCAGTTCCGGAAGAGACACGTTTAATAAGTAAATTGCCTGTTCCGGAACTGACAATTTCAAATTGACTTTCTGTTCCGGAACAAGCAAGTTTAATCACTAACTTGTCTGTTCCGGAAGAAACATTGAATGTTTCGGAACAGACAATTTCTTATTGATTGTCTGTTCCGGAACATGCAATTTACTTATTAAACGTTGCCTGTTCCGAAACTGACAATTTCAAATTAATTGTCTGTTCCATAATTGACAAATTTAAGTTAATTGTCTATTCCGGAACAAGCAAGTTTAATCACTAAATTGTCTGTTCCGGAACAGCCATTTTTTCTGTTCCAAAACAAACAATAAAAAACAACCATAGAAATGTGACCCTTTAGGGCTTCCGTAAGAGCCTTTTTTTTAACTTTTTGCGTAGTTTCTACCATAAATGTGGATGCAAAGAAAAAAAAATTATTACACTGAGGGAGATTCCCGAAAAAAAAAGCTCAAGGCAAAATAAAAAAGGAAAAAAAAAAAACGGTAGCGATTATTCTCCGAGAGTTTGGAAAACCTTTATAGCTCATCACAATCTTCAATCGGATTTTGTCTCCCCGTCTTTTAAAATGTAACATGATTGCACTAGTAGGAGTGTATAAATGCGAAGATGCTGTCGCGTTTAAAACCATTCAGAGTTTTGAACGGTTTTATGCTTATTTTCTTCTTTTCATACGATAAAGTTATACGCTAAGTATTTTTATTGCAGACCGTAACATTTATCGTTAAACGAAAATGTTTGCAATTTACAGGAAACGATATCTCAGCGTATCTCTCTTATAGCAACAAAGAACCCGAAAACAGCAAAGTCAGCCGAAAACATACCTCCTGCAACTTTCTCGACCGAAAATAAATAAACAAAAACCACCCCATCAATTCCAAAATAAAAAAAAAAGTAAAATCAAATATAATGACTATCAAGACCATCACATTAACGGAAAGCTGGAAGAAAAAAAAAAAAAGAAAAGTATCGAGACTCCCGAGGGAGCGATATGAATGTAATCTGGTGGCAGGAGCGAGAATGGGAGGATAGGCAAAAGGTCAATACCTTGAGATAAATCGCCGAATTTCCTTTACCCTTTTGGTATCTTCATCCCCAGCGGTCCACTAGAAAACCGTTGAATAATGACCCACCTCTAACTGCCATGATTTTTCTTTTCTTTTTTTTCGAAACTCCTATTCTTACTCGGTTCGATAAAAAAAATTGTGTAAGGAGGGAAAAAAAAGCTTCCCTTTTATAATGGATTTTTCGAAGTCAGTTTTCAACTTATCGACGTTAGTGTAGTATAAAAGCCGATGGCATTTTTTCTGGGAATAAATATTTCGGCATCGGGATCGAAAACATTTTGAATCGGCATCGGCATCGGCAGAAATTAATTGCATTTTCAACTTTGCACTATATTGCATTACTTTGGAATTGCAATATCACTGCATTACATATTGCATTAGATTAGCACCTATTCATAAGAGGTGACCAATTATGTGTATGACTTTGAATGACCACTGTATTTGTTGCTTGCATCACTTTGCATTACTACGATTGCATTAAGGTGTACATATTTTTTGGGATGGAGTAATTCCCAGAAAATGTGTACACAGTAATGCAATCGGTGTAGTGATCGGTACAAAGTAATGCAAACAATGCAAATGCAATGTTAATGAAAAGTAATGCATGTAATGCAGGGAGATTGCACCTAATGACATGGTGCTACATCTAATGCACAGGTAATGCGAGAGCATTGGTGATGCACAATGTATGTAGTGCAAAGGAAATGTAATTTAATGCAAAGATAAGACAATTAAATAGAAATGTAATGTGGTGTAATGCTATGTAATGCAAAGTTAATGCAATTTAATAGAAAGGTAATGCAATTTAATGCAAAGATAAGGTAATTTAATAGAAATGTAATGCGATGTAATGCAAAGATAATGCAATTTAATGGAAATGTAATGTAACGGTAATGCAATTCAATGGAAACGTAATGCGATGTAATGTAAAGTTAATGCAATTTAATAGAAATATAGTTCAAAGGTAATGCAATTCAATGGAAATGTAATGCAATGCAATGCAATGCAAAGTTAATGCAATTTAATAGAAATGAAATGCAATTTAATATAAAGGTAATGCAATTTAAAATAAAGGTAATGCAATTTAATGAAAAGATAAAGTAATTTTATAAAAATGTCTTGCGATGTAATGCAAAGGTAATGCAATTTAATGGAAATGTAATGAAAAGGTAATGCAATCTAATAAAAATGTAATGCAACGGTAATGCAATCTAATGGAAATGTAATGCAAAGGTAATTAAATTCAATGGAAATGTAATGCAATGCAATGCAAAGTTAATGCAATTCAATAGAAATGTAATTCAAAGGATTACCGGATGATTCGTACCAATTCAATTCGTCACAGGACGATTCGTCACACTGTACGTATTGGTCACAGTTAAAATTTGTAACACGGTAGATTGGTAACAGTGTAATTCGTCACATGTTAAATTTTGTCACAAGCAGAATTTGTCACATGTAAAATTTTGTCACAAGCAGAATTTGTCACATGTAAAATTGTAACTTGGCGGTTCTTGACGCCTTTCCGTTCGATTTTCAAATTCGAAAAAAAAATGACGGCTCTCTTCTGTTTGTTTTGATTTTTTTTAGAAACTGATAATTTTGGATAAACTTATTTTTGATACGTAAATTTATTTGTGATGATTTTATTACATTATTTTCTGATATTGGAATTTTATTACAAAAAATTATGCCATTGGAATTCACAGTCTCGGAGCGTGGCGTAGAAAAATTAATACACAACGGATATAGTTACACCAAACATAGGGATCAAAAAAACAGTATTGTTTTTAGATGTGATCGGCGCGATGCCTGCAACGCTTTTATAAAAATAGGTGAGTCATTTGACGATTTTATAAAAATAGGTCTGCGTATTTGATATTTATTATTAAAATTACTTTTTAAAATCAGGAAAGGATAAACAAACCGTGCTGAATGTGCAAGAACATGTCGGCCACGCACCAGACTGGGGTAGCATTCAAGCCAAGAAATGTATTTCGGAAATCAAACAAGCGGCAAAAAGGTCAAGGGAGCCGACTGCAACGATCATCCAAGAAGCAATCCAAAATATTGACAGCGAGACGTCCCAAAAATTGCCAAAAAAGGAATCCATGAAACGATTAGTCCGCACAGTGAGAAGGGAGAATCTGCCATCGGAACCAAAAACTTGATAATTTAGACGAAATCCCTGAAGAGTACAGAAAGAATTTACAAGGAGATCGTTGGCTTCTATACTACGATCCGGACGACGAAGAGAAAATGGTTGTGTTTGCAACTGACGAAGACCTAAGATACTTGTTTCGATCTAAGTACTGGATCATGGACGGCACGTTCAAAAGTTCACCAGCGATTCTGCTTCAGTTGTATACCATACATGTTAACATCAAGGAGCAATGGTTCCCGACGATATTCGTTTTGTTCCAGAAGAAAACGAAGGCGTCCTATAAAGCTTTATTTCAACTTTTAAAAAGAAAAATCAGCAGCATTCTTAAGAGGATTTTGAACCCAAAATACATTTCTTTGGATTATGAACAAGCAGCCATTAATGCCGTAGAGGAAGAGTTCCCCAATGCAATAATTGCTGGTTGCTTTTTTCACCTAGGTCAGTCTTTCTGGCGAAGACTGCAGGCGGAGGGGCTGTCGGCGGAGTATGCACTCAAAGAAAATACTGAAATGCGCACTCAGTTCCGTTCCTTAATAGCAATTGCATTCGTTCCGGTTGATGACGTCGAGGCAGCCTTTGATGAGTTACAGGAAACTGTTGAATCGGATCTCATCACAGTATTCGACTACGTTGAAGATAATTATATTAGGGGAAGAAAACGTGGCAGGCGTGCACAAGGACGGTCTCCTCCTCTTTTCCAAAGGATATTTGGAACTGTTATGAGAGAACGTTGGAGGGACTTCCGAGGACAACTAACTCTTGCGAAGGCTGGCACAATAGATTGAATCTGCTTATGGGGAAGTCACACCCTTCCTTTTTCCACGTTGTAGAGCAATTGCGAAAGGAGAGTGTGGAGGTGGGACAAGAAATAGAGAGACTCCAGGCAGGGCATTCCCCGTTAGAAAAGGAAAAAATATGCGGATATTGATAAGCAAATAGAAAGAATTGTCGGCGATTACGAAATTTACAAGGAAAACAATGAAATTTTGAAGTATTTACGGCTAATCGGGCATTCTTTGGCAGGAAATTTTTAAATTTATTAGGAGAAATTCGAAAAGTGTAGATATTAAAGAAAAAAAAAAAAAATTAAACTGTGACGAAAAAACATGTGACAAGTAAAACATGTGCCGAGTAAAACATGTGACAAAAACATATGTGACAAATAAAACATGTGACGAATAATACCTGTGACAAATAATACCTGTTACGAAAAAAGTGTGACGAATTTTCCTATGACGAATCCAACTGGTACAAATAATCCGGATAGCATTCAAAGGAAATGCAATTTAGTATAAAGGTAATGCAATTTAATGCAAAGATAAAGTAATTTTATAGAAATTTAATGCGATGTAATGCAAAGGTAATGCAATTTAATGGAAATGTAATGCAACCTAATGCAAATGTACTGCAAAGGTAATGCAATTTTAATAGAAATGTAATGCGATGTAATGCAATGCAAAGTAATACAAAGTAATGCAATTTAATGAAATACAAAGAAAAAACGACGTCCAGGATACGCCGAAATGCATGAGTGGCTTGGCAAACCCTCGTTCAGCACGCGTACCTGTCAATTTTCAAAAATAATTTGCAATCGGGATCAACTTCAACTTCTTAATTGTAAAAAAAAAAAAAAAAAATTGGACAATTATGAATAATGCATAACTTATGTATAAAAAACTTAAGCTTCTTTTGCCGGAAATATTTTTTCATCCTCCAATGCATAAATAAATATGCATAAAATGGGAAAAAAGTTGAATAGGCATAAACTTTTCAAATTTCCCTGCTTGATGATTTTAGAAATTTACATGCAAAGATTATGCATAAAAAATTCATGTTCATTATGCATAAAAAATTTAATTCATTTCATGCTTAAAAAATCTATGCATAAATTCTTTAAAAAGTATGCATATTCAAATCTTAATCCTTAAATTTTTCAAAAATTACGCACGTCCAAATTTTTGTATAAATGATATAAAAGTAATACATTTTTTTAAAAAATTTTTTGCATTCATTTTGCAGAAATTTTATACCTGTACACCTTTTGCATCACTTTTTCGTACGGGCATGAGCCGTTGGTAAATCTTTCACGAGCGGCGCTCGAATACGACCAAAATCGAATAGTGTTAATAAAAAATTTAAAAAAAACTCATCTGTGGTGTTTTTCTAACCAATTAAATAATGTTATAATCCATAGCTGATGAAGCTAATAATTATCTGAATCAATTGCGCATTGTTTATAGCTTTTGACCTTACACGAGTCTTTAATATTCATTTTTTTTCCCGATCCTTACAAATTTTCAATGTCATAACCTTCTTATTACTCAAAATATTAAAAAGAAGAAAGCTGGCAAAACGCCTAAAGATAATAATTGTAGATAAAAAGCAAAAAAAAAAAAGAAAAGATGTTTCATTTAATAACAGGAGGCAAAAGGGCATATTTCTTATTTCTTATTTTCCTCCCTTTTTCTTATTATTAAACGTAATAATAATTAAATGAAATTAAATCTTAATAATCGTCTGTGACAATTTAAAAGTCTTTGGTTAAACAAAAAGCAGTTAGTTCTACGCTAAAAACTTTACAACAATCGTGATGGTAAACTTTATAAATTAAAATTAAGCGGTAAATATGAAAAGATATTAAGTTGATAACGTCACGACATTTATTAAAAACATTTGAGGGAGGATTCTTTTTTTTCCCCCCTTTTTTTTTCATCGTTTTAAAGGTTATTAAAGGTTGTAAATGCGTTTTGAAATTTCGTTTTAGATTGTCGTAAAATGCTCCAATTTCATTTCGCATTTTCAGGCTTAAGTAAATGCCGAGCAGAAGTACGGTACAGTACGGTCAGATACGGTACAGTTAACCTCTTGTGGGCGGGTGTATCATATTCGATACAATAGCGATTTAATGTAAAATAATTAATTCAACGATGCTGTATTGACTTATTTCTGTTGGTATGAGGTCAAAACAATCAAATCTTGAAATTTTAGTAAAAATTAAGTTCCTACGTTTAGCTTATGGGAGTATTATTAATTAATTAGAATATTAATTAATGGCATTAAAATTATATTTTTGATAATAATGCAAATAAATATGATACAAACTACTGCAATATGGCCAAAATTAAAAATTGTAAGCTGACATGTTTGTCATATGACGAATTTATTCCTCCCATACTTAGCTTATGGAGCTAAGATAAAATTAAACTTTCAGAAGCGAAATATGACAAAAAAATTTCATAAGCTATAAATTTTGATATCAATATAAATTCTGAGACCTGTTATCTTGATTTTACTGCATTTTATACTTCAGCTATTAGTTTTGAGCAATTTTTGTAAGATTTAATTAAAAATATTTTTTTCTTCCATAAGCTAAACATAGGCGGCCAAATATTTTTTTTAGCTTTACTAACTGCCTCTATGGATCATACTATATCAAAATATTGCCGAAAAAGACCAAACAGAATCTACGCCCCTAACGCTTCTAAAAAAAAAATAGGCTTCCGACAGCAGAAGGTTAAGTCAAAACCTAAAATTTTTAGATGTACCTTAAAATGGCGGTTCTTTTAGCGTCGTTGTGGAAACTTAATTACGGTACCCCCAGTACTTAGTCAGTTTTTAATTGAAAAAAAAAAATTTCATCTGGGTATATTCTACCAAAATCACTTTCCCTGAAAGTTTTTAACCGACTGCCATTACATAAAATTATAAATGATTGTCGGCCCGTCAGCATAGTGCCCCTTGGAGCATACATTTGTTGACTTAAAACAAGTGCAAAAATTATACGGTGAATCATTTACCTTGACTCTTGATTTTCAATGGCCGTCATTTATTTTCTCGTCAGTTGCCAATAACTCGCTCAAACATTCCCTGTAATTTGTTTTTCAATTTACACACGCTGGTTTTAAAACGATTACCAAATCGCTTTCTTTACGTTAACATCATTTCCGATTTTTCAAAAACGTTTTACGGTCCTGACCCACCCAAATTATTTTAAAGCGAAAAAATTCTAGCTGTGCACACTTCCCAAGACTTGAATCTCCCTGGATCTTCCCGCCCCTCGTTACGAAATTTCGTGTTTCAAGTATAATCAAAGGACGATCCACAACCGTTGAGTTAATCAATATTATTGACAGTCGATAATTACAAACATTATAAAATAAATGCAACTTTCTTGACGGGTGAAAATGACACGAGATTAAACAAGAAAGAAAAAAAAAGTGTAAGTGGTTTTTATTTTTAAAAGAAAAAAAAAATCGTAAGGTAGATACAATTTGACTAATTAGCTTTGAAAATTTTTAATCCTTAAAAACGAACTTCAAATTTTTTTGACATGTAACCTTGATACCGGAAAAACGTTTTTCCTGTTCACCGCGTCTTTTAATTTCGTCGTTTAGGGAACTGAAACCTTTTTTGACTAATTAACAAGATTAAAATGTTAGTAATTGAAATCGAATACTTTGCCTTTTCAAACTTAAGATTACTCCCTGTCTTTTATATCAACACCGTCGTCTCGTATGTTACGAAGCGAGGAACAAATCCGAAAGCCTTATGCAAAATCCTTGTCTCAAGTTTTCATATCGTATTTCGTTTGTTTCATTCGGAGAAATTATATTTATTTATAAAAGCTAGTGAAGTATTTATAATTAAATATCTTAAAGTGTGCTGAAGTTAGGGTTAACGTTCGGAATCAACAGCAGCATCTCCAGCGTCAGCATCGCTATCGTCATTAAGATAATCCTACTTTCATTGAAATAACTTCTTTATGGTGACCATGACCAAGGCAATCTTAAGCCTGAGGGACTCATTTTTCGTAAGGGTCCAGGCACATGGGTCCAGGCGCATATGCCCAAGAGAAGGTAAGCAAATAATGGGTGATTTTTACTTCCCATCAGTGTAACAAGGCAAAATATAACCGCTGTGACAGGGTAACATCTGCTAACTAAACGTACACCTAGACAGACACAGCACAAGATGCAGTAACAACAATAATATAGAGTTACAGTAACAGTAATATCAGAGTAACAGGTACGGTAACAGTAATATAAGAATAACAGGTACAGTAACGGTAATGGTAATATAAGAGTAACAAGTACGGTAACGGTAATATAAGAGTAATAGGTACAGTAACGGTAATAAGAGTAACAGGTACGGTAACAGTAACATGCACAGTCTGACTCCAATCAATACTTAGCTTGTAATATAATTTCTCCCTCTTAATTTTTCTCTATTAATTAACTCACTCTTAATTCTTGTCTCTCAGTTACCTTCCTCCTAATTTGAGCTCTTAATTAATACCCTCTTAATTTTTCCCTATAAATTGCCTTTGTTATTTAAAGGCAATATATTCTATTTTTAATTTTTTTGTATGACAAAGAAATTAAGAGACTAAAATTAAGAGAAAGGTAATTAAAAAACAAAATTAAAAGTGACTTAATTAAGAGATAAAAATTAGGAGGAAGCTAATTAAGAGACAGAAATTAAAAGAGTGAGAAGAATTAGAAATTTAATATTTAAAGAATTTCTATATCTTAATTATTAGCTTCCTCTTAATTACAGTATCTTAATTAGCTACCTCTTAATTTTCCTCTCTGAATTGCTCCTCTCAGTTTTTCTCTATGAACTAGCTTACTCTAAATTTTTTTCACTTATTTAGCTTCCTCTAAATTTAAGCCTCACTTAACTATCTTCATCTTCATTTTTTTCTATTCATTGTCCCTCTTAATCTCTCACCTTTTTTTCTCTTCCAAATAGAAAAAGTAGCAAGCTCGATAGGCATTTACTGTGTCTTCTCTATTGCATCTGAATTTTTCCTTCCAATTTTTCTTCCTCTTCATTATCTCCCTCTTAATTTTTTTTCGGTAAAAATTTGAAATTCAGAAAAATTACTGGTAGGATTTTCCGACCGTAAAAAAATTGATGCGAAACACAAAAGATTAACTCCCTCTTAATTTTTTTGACTCCCTTTCACTTTTATTACTCGCTTTAATTTTTTTTATTCCTTTTTAATTTCAGCCTCCCTCTTAATTTTTAGCTCCCGTTTAATTTTAGGCTCCCTCTTAATTTTTTTACATTTTTTTAAAACTTTAGGCTTCTTCATTTTTTTCTTCTCTTGTAATTTTAAGCTCCCTCTTTATACTTTTTTGCTCCCTTCAATTTTTATATATCCCTTCTAATTTTAAACTCATTTTACTTTTTTTTTTTTAAAACTCCCTTTTACTTTTTTTTTGCTCCCAAATTTTTGCCACGAATTTTTCTCTCCCATCCTTCTCCAAATTTTACGTACAATTAATTTAAACACCGCACTCCATAAAACTCCCTCTTAATATTTGTCTCCCCTCTTTCTCTCAACAGTTTTATCATCAAAACAAAAAGTTATGTCATTTAAAATTCATAATCTCTCCTGTATCCGTCCTTCCAACTCCCGACCGTAATATAGATTTCCGGAAAATACATTTAACCATTTAAACGTAAAGTTTCTCAGAAAATTACATTTTAAGTCTTGTCACTAAAGCAGTCCTCAAATTAAAACCGCTACCGTAAAATAGGGATACATGGAAAATCAACAAAGTTTCAAATATCATTTGATCGTTAACCAAAAAACCCCGCTTCGAAGCGCCCCGTTTCACGGTATAATTTTACAGCGGTGATTTCAAAATTAAATCCGTATAATTTCTTGAGTATGTTTTTAATGCACGACAAAGCCGTCGTAAACAATTCTGATGTTAGTTCCTCAGAAAATTGATGTTGAGTAATCATTACCACATAACTCGACTTTGTTTTTTTTTTTTTCCTCTTTTAGAAGAAGACGTATTTTCCGACTTTTAAAAAGCTTTTTCAAGATTAATTTAAAAATTTTTGTCATACCCCGACGAGATATTAAAAAGCGGAATCTTTAAGGTATACAATAGAGGAGCTTTTTTTAATTGTTTCGATCGTAAAACGTAATGTTTTAATTAACAAAAAAATTTGAAATCGTAAATTCCTTTCCAAAAAAAAAAAACTTGTTAAAAAGGAGAAGGAGGAAGAAAAAATTAAGAAAACGAAATCGAATCGGAACAAACTTATTACAACCACTTCTTCACACTTGTGCAAATTTCAAGGGTCGTATTCGAATTAAAGATATTTGATGATGGCAAAAAGCCCTTTTCTTTTTCCCTTTTCCGGCGCGTTTTTCACCCTCCCCCACCCACGTTTTTTCGATATAATTGTTTCACCAGCAGGGATTGTGTTGGGATTTTCTGCGAATTTTACATTTCGTGTTTTATCTAAACATCTGGATTATTCTTTTCGAGAGTTGATTGTTTTACAGGACCGAGTCGTAAGTCAAGTGCTTTATGACTTTTTATATCCTCCCTAATTTTTTTTTTTTTTTTTTTTTTTCTCGCATCCTGTCGGGTGAAAATTTTATTTATTTCGAACGCCGGTTTTGTTTTTCCTTTGTAATAATGCTTTAATTCCGATACATCATTAGAAAACGATTTAAAACTTTCCTCTCGAATTTATCGCATCCATGCTTTTAGGGAAATTAAGGTTTTATTGTAAACGGGGAAAAACGTGAACAATGGCAATGAACCGTGCGTGACGCATATTTTCCAATTGAATCGTGGAAGTACCCGCAATCATCCGAGTCAGGCATTGAAAATACTTCCATACACATATACACACGTTCTAACGACTTGAATTGATATCGATCGACAATTTAATCAATTTACAAGTTCGATACCATTGATGAGTTACGTGATGTACTGACATTTTGCGGTTTTTTTTAAAAAAGTGTGCCAAGTTTAAGGGTGAAATGTAGGGCGATCAAGAAAAAAAAAGTGTTTCCGATTTTTTTGTTCACTAAAAAAAATACGTTCATCTTAGTGTAAAAACGCAAGGAAAATTTTGAAAAGAAAATTTTTTTTTTAACTGTCGCAAAGCAGAAAAAGGCCCAAGCCATCATTTTTTTCTTAGAATTTATTGAAACGAAGATTTGGTGCATTTTTCCGTACTTGAATTTTACAAAAATTGACTTAATAGGTGCTTTTGACTATTAGACTAACGCCTTTAAAATTAAGAAGAAGAAAAAATTAATAGGAACATAAAATTAAGAAGGAGAAAAGATTAAAAGGAACCTAAAATTAAGAGGGAGAAAAAAATTAATAGACAGCCTTAAGCTTAAAAAAAGTAAAAAAAAATTTAGAGGAACTTAAAATTAAGAGAAAGAAAAAAAGTATAAGAGGGAATCATAAAATTAAAAAGGAGGAAAAAAATTGAGTCGGATTTTTTGTTTTGCCAATCACACCTTAGCCAACCTAACGTGTTTTTAACTATTTTCGATCTAAATCCTACATTTCAAACTAAATATTTCGCACAAAATGATATCACATAACAATTTGATAATAGGCCTATACAGAAAATACAAAAATCATTATTTAATGTAATAAATCAACCCAACCGTAACCGAATAGGCACCGTTAATTTTTTTTTTTTTTAACATAAAAATAAACGACCTAGGCCTATATTTTCCGTACGGAGACTTTTAAAACAAACACAGAAGAACACCTGTTTAACCTCAAAAAAATTTTTTTTTTAATCTTGCGGACATCCGTGATAGGCGTCTCGTAAATCTAAAAAAAATTGAATTATTTGATTTTAATAACGATTCGGAATTATTCGATATAAATCAATAAATAAATAAATAATATTGGAATGTTAAAAAAATTGTAACAACTCGCGAAAAAAAAATTTACTGATCAACTAGGTCGTATCGTATGTCGGTTTAAGTTATTTAGCGTAAATTATATTTTTTAAGATAATTTTCATGCCTTCAAAGTAAAAGAAATCGAAAGTGGTTTTCTAATTTCGTAAAAGAGGAACGTCCGGAATGGAGATAGTTTTTTCCCCTCACGAGATGCACGCAAGAAAAAAAATTAATATGTTAGATTTGCTATGAGCGTAAAAAAATTAAAAATGATATCGAAGGGGGATTTCTTAAATTTATTTAAAAAACTTAAGTCGATGCCGATTCTGGTGCCAAGGCTTGAAAATTTGATTTAAAACTTGGTGCCAGCACCAGAGCTCGAGCTAAAAATTTTCAGATATTTCGGAGCCAATGCCGGTGTCGGCTCTAACCAGTTTTTGCCGACTTCGGACCCCTGCCTATCAAGCAAAATGACTTTTTAAATCCGAAGGAAGGAAAACTCTTCAGAGTATTTAAAGTCAACGAAAAGAAACAAAAGAACAGCCATGTGAATCCAGTGGGAGTGGGAGTCCGATTCCAAAACGGGAAGGACTTATTACACTATCAGGGACACAGACAAGAAAAAATTAGTGAGAATAAAAACCTCGAGTTAAATAATAAGTTAGTTAACGGATGTTCACACGTTTTATTCACGTGTCCAAAGTATAATAATAAAACGATTTTAAAATGCGATTACCGTTCCATAATCTTCGTACTTTAAAACAATTTGCCCTCCTCCTCCGCGCCCTCTTGGTTTCTTATTACCATTATTTTATTTTCATAATATCAAAAAATTGTTTGCATGTAATTTTTTTCAATTTTGAACCTTGGGTAAAAGAACAAAAAAAAAAGCGCGGGTTGTAGGATTTGCAGTATCTTTAATTTTTCGATTACCACTTTCTAATGTTTATTTCATTAATCTTAATTTTTCACATCCTGATAATTGATCCTAAGTGCGACTATACCGCTCTCTTATGTCTTTAGCGGGTCGTGCAATTGAAATTTAATTTTGTAATAAGAGAAAATGGTGCAAAACCGACACGAGGTAAAAAAAAAAAAAAAAAGTAATTTTTGAAGTGAAGCACGCGAATGCCCAACCCTTGATTGTCAAACTTTGACCCTGTTTTGCTTAATCTTGTGATTTCCGTTGACCATTTTTTTTTTTTACATTTTAATTTTTTTTTATTTCTTTGAAGGTTTTGACTTTCTCTTTTTGCCACGAATTTTTTTCGCGCGCCTCAATTTTTCATTTAAACTTTTTCTCAATTTTTTTTCAGCGGAAAATGAGGGGCAAACAATGCCCATTCCTCGTGGCTATTGGCACGAGCTTATCGTTATCTCTTAGTTTTTCCTTCTTCGGAAAAGTTTATATTCAGCGAAATATTTTCGTTCGGAATTAAATTATCACACATTCGTCACGCTTAAATAATAAAAAAAAAAGACAAGCGAAGAGCCTCCATGATAAATATGAATGATTATCTAATACCGACGCAGATTAATAACACAACACGCCATCATTAATTAGTTGGAAATAAAATTAATTAAAGGCCTTTGGATATCGGGACTAATAAGTAAAGCGGGAGGGGAAGAAAAAAAAAAGAAAGCAGATCGATGATATGTCGCATGCAATTTTTTAAATATTTTCGATAGTTTGTTACTTAATAGTCATCATCATAATATTAAAAGCGGAAAGGATTGTATTACAAAAAAATTGTCCGTTAATTTTTTTAAATCTGAGAACAAATATTCAAAATGGTTAACCAAACGTGAAAGAAAGTTGGCAACAAGAAACAATCAATTTTAATCATTTTGAAAAATATACGGTTTTCGGTGTATTTACTTATGGGTGTATCGTATTTAAATTTTAGATTTACTGGAATTTGCAGTACGTATATGAGCATACTGCATACGGGATGACGGTCATACTCATTCTATCAACCTTTTTTCTAGATCGAAATCTTTTTAGGACTTATATAGTGGAATTCTAGTATATTATGGGACGGTTTGGAAAATTTAAATTCAAAAATTGACTGAGCTATTGAATATTCGAGTTTTGATCTTGGAAATAAAAACTTAAAATTTGGTTTCCCCTCTATCTCTTAAGGTTCTAGTTCGTTTACATAACCTGCCGGTTAGCCGGGCGGTGTACACATTTTAACGATAAAAAAACGTTAAAAAAATTTTTTTAAATCCAATATTTTATACATGAAAACGGGGTCTAACTGCACCGAAACCGTACCCAAAACGTTTCGTTATGTTCAGAGATAAATTTCCATGATATTAAATGCATGAACAACAGTTTATAGTTCTTATATTTGATAATATTTAATTGTTTTCGCAGGAAAAAAAAAAATGTTTATTTCCGAGAGACTAGTGCAGCGCTCTAGCGGTGGAACCACAAACTATTTCAACAACAAAAAGAAAAATGGCGTTTTATTTTTTTATTTCGAAAAAATTAAAACAAATTATCAAATTTAGGCACAGTAAAGCCTTTTTCATACGTTTTCAATAACGAATCTTTACCTTTTAAACATAACAAAGCGTTTTGGCACGGTTTCTGTGCGATCCGATCTCATTTTTATGTGTAAAATACCGAATCAAAAAAAAAATATTAAACTTTTTTTTATTGTTAAAAAATTTTCACCGCCCGGCTGACCGGCCGGTTATGTAAAGGAACTAGAACCTTTATTTATTAATTTTTCTTAAATTTTTTAATTCATACTCCCACTTATTTGTCTTCCAATCGATTTAATTTGTTGTATATTTTTGCTGATTTTTTTTTTTTTTTTTTGACATAAAAACAAATACCGGAAAACAGATATACCTACACCGAAACTGAAACATTATATGGTGTCGTTGCAAATTCTAACAAAAGTTAATGACTTTCCTAATTTTATGCCTTATTTTTGTTTGGTTTTTTTTTTCAATAAATATCATTATTAAGATCAAGAAATTTTGTAAAAGCTCTGTACTGGCCTGTTAAATTTGCTAAACAAATAAATGAAATTTTTCTCCCCTAATTTTTAATTTTCCAAAATTTTTCTCCATCTTCATCAGTTCCTTTTTAATTTTTGCCTCTCTTACTCAACTCCCTTTTAATTTTTGTCAATTAATGACCTCCCTCTTAAATTCCCTCCATCTAAATGATCTAGCCCATAATTTCCCTCTTAATTACCTCCCTCTTAATTTTGGCCTTTCAAATTCGTCTTCTTAAAATTTTCTCAATTGATTACCTCCCTCTTCGATTTTCTTCATTAAATATCTCCCTCTAAATAATCGTTCATAGTCTCTATAGCTCCTTCTTAAATTTCACTTTCTTAATTTTTCTCTGGTAATTGTCCCAATTAACTATTTACTATTAATAATCTACCTCTTAAATTCCCTCCACCTAAATGATCTCGTCCATAATCTATCTCTTAATTACCTCCCTTTCGATCTTAATCTCCCAATCTCTTCCTCTTAATTTTTCTATATCAACTCTCTCCTCTTAAATTTTCTTAATTAATTGTCTCCCTCTTAAATTTTCTTCAGTAAATATCTCCCTCCAAACACCCGCTCATGACTTTTCTCTCTTTATCAGGTCCCTCTTAAATTTCTCTATCTTAATTTTTCTCAAATAACTGTCCCTGTTAATTTTTCTCCATTAATGATCTCCCTCTTAATTTTCCTCCGCCTTAATGATCTTGTTCATAATCTTTCTCTTAATTTTTCTATATCAACTCTCTCCTCCGAAATTTTCTCAATTAATTGTCTCCCTCTTAAATTTTCTTAATTAAATATCTCCCTCTAAACACCCGCTCATAATTTTTCTCTCTTTATTCGCTCCCTCTTTATTTTGTCTTTCTTACGGTAATTTTTCTCTGGTAATTGTCCAAGTTAATTTTTCGGAATGAATGATCTTTCTCTTCGATTCCTTTCACCTAAATGAACTCGTCCATAATCTTTCTCTTAGTTACATCCCTCTTAATTTATGCCTCCCAATTTCTTCCTTTAATTTTTCTATATCAACTATCTCCTCTTAAATTTTTATAATTAATTATTTACCTCTTAACCTCTTAATTTTCGTCCCTAAATATCACCCTCTAAATACCGGCTCATGATTTTTCTCTGATAATTGTCCATGTTAATTTTTCTCTATTAATGATCTCCCTCTTAATTTTTTCCCACCAAAATGATCTTGTCCATAATCTTTCTCTTAATTTTTCTCTCTTAATGGTTCCAATTCATCAACTCCCACTTAAATTATTTAGAGTTTTATTAAAAACTCATTCTCAATTTTTCTTTCTCTCTCGTAACTTTTGTCTCTCTTAAATTTCTTTGTCTTATTTTTTTCCCCCTTTTGTTTCTCTTCCAAACAGAAAGTGGGCTAATTCATCCCGGCACGGAAACAGAACTCCCTGGAGACTTCGGATTATTTTTTGGTTTTATTTTAGTTCACTACTTGTTAAGTGGAAAATGTAAGCCGAATTTTTCCAAGGTTTTTTGAAACCGAGAAACGGAACTAGGGTATTTTTTCTGCACCTCGGAAATTCCCGAACTGAACTGGGAATCCCTAGGCAGGAAATCTGGCCGGAATCCAGCAATTGTTGACCTGGGGAATGCCCGTGAATTTTGCCGGGGAAATTCCCAACCCGAGAATTTCCGAAAGCTTGAAAAAAATCCCTGATTCCCAAGAATCTAGCCGGGATTTTTTTTCTCGAAATCCCGAGCAGGAGCATTAATTCCAGGGATGGCTCGACAATACCATCGTGACACTTTCCGACTTCTTCTAAAATCCAAACGCAAAATCGAAACGACTCCTAGTCAAGAATTTAAGGATTTCGCCTCTGAATTTGAAAAACCACTCTTACCCCGAATCTTATAAGTAGGAAAAAAAAAGCTTACCTCGATCGGATTCCCAACAGCTGTTGAAGAGAAGGATTATACTCCTTGACATTCCCACTCGTAAACTCGAAAGCTCCGATCCCGTCACCGGAATCCTTATTCTGTCCACTTCTTACTATCACAAAATCCAACAACTCTTTAAAATCGTCATGCACTTGTTCCTTGGCTTTTTTCCCCGTGTGTAAATCGGCCGAGTTATCAATTTTATTCTCTTCGATGAGTTCCGTTTGCTGGGAAGTCCCGCTGGCTCCGTGGACGACGCCCCCGCTTTCCTTGGATCCGTTCCCTTTCTGAAGGAACCTCCTCCGGAAGGCGTTGTAAGCAGCCCCGGGTCCGTCCTCCGAATTGGCAAATTTAACCCTTCCGTGACTCGGGACCAAATGATGTCCGGTCAACCCCATGTCCATTTGCAAATCCAAGATCAAAAAAATTGTCAATAGGACGAAGGACACGCTCATCCCGATCATAAACCTTTCCTTGAGCTTCATTTTCCCTGGTAGAAATGCCATCAACTTCGGGATTTCGACTGATTTCTGCACTTTCGACCGATCCCCGCGGACAATCGAATCCGACTGCTCAAATATAGGTCGCCGACTCGATGAACTTCGATTAAAAACCAAGCAATCAGCTAAATTTTTGCTGATTTTAAAATTTTCACGGTTATTTATAATTTTTTTCAGCTTATCTTTGCTGATACTTTGCAACGGTTTCGTACGGGAAATTTTTTTTGAGTTCCTCGAACGGCTCGGACATTTTTTCACTTCGCCCGACCGCTTTTCCAATTTGGCTCTCTTCCCCTCGTCATTTTTCACGTCCTTAATCGTTAAATTCACCTCCCTATGTGGAACCTCATTTTGAAAGCTCAATGTCCGGCGGCACGATCTTTTCGAACAAGTCGGAAGAGAGTGTCTTCTTTTCCCCGCACATAACAACTTTTTTTCATTTACTCCGGTTTTCTCGTTAATGTCCAGATCCGTCTTGGAAAAAAAAATTAGGGGGGGAAAAAAAAAGTTTTTTCTTTTATTTTTTCACGAACGCGTTACGTCGCCAGCCATGTCCGGTTTATTAAGTACGTTTTTGCTGATTTTTTCCTTTCAATTAAGGATGATACGTCATTCGCCAACGAGTGGAACGAGTTATAATCGGCATCTGAAAAGATAAGAAAAATTGAATCAGCATTGATACAGAGTGCTCCAAAAAACAATGAAAGCATAGACTTGGATTTTTTAAAAGTAATTAAAAATGACCGGTTTATCAGTAAAATTTGAAAATGTAAATAGAGATTCTCGTTTCGGGAAGTCCACAATTTTGAAAAAATTTTCAATTCGAATTTTCAGGATTCAAATTTTTCCAATATTTTTCCTTCTTAAAAATTCTTGCAAAAATTTCCGGGAAACAGGAAATTACTCAGGATATTAATTTTTATTTCCCGAATCTCCTCAGAGTCAGAAATAATCATTTTAATTTTTTTTTTTTTTTTTCGTTCGTTCAGAAAGTCCGCCCAACTTCCACTTCTCAGAAACAAAGGCTGCCACCAGGTTTGTGCTCCAAAATTAAATTCTTTTTGGACTTTCACCCATGGATAGAATCTAGTAAGGGGATAATTTAGGCCAAATATTACGGTCGAAATAAAAGCCGTTTTTGAGGCGGAAGATGGGAGTGCTAATTCAGTTTTAATTTTTCGGCAGAGAATGAGTTGTTCGATTGAAGAATCTAAAAAACGAAAAAAAAAACTCTTTTAAAGGGCTATTTAAGAGCATAATTGTTAATTTTTTAAAAAATGGCCCAGGGGCCAAAATGGCCACTAAAAGAGAAAAAAAAAATTGTTTTTTCATGTTAGCGTCGCCGAACCAAAATTTCGCTACGACAGCCGGAGCGTACGTCAAAAATTGGCCTAAGTACATGTGCTTCTAAATTTTTCTTTCAACAAGAAAGTGGCCAAACAAATGGCCAAAAGTTAAGAAATTTCTCATCACGAGGTACTGAAAAGTGGACTTTTCAGTACTGGGCAGTTTATTTACAGACTATTTTACACCGTACCTTGTGATAAAAAATATCTTTCAATGCAAGAAATGCAAACGACTTGCCTGTCTCGACCTATTTAAGCCCCTCGCCTTCGGCTCGGGCTTAAAACTCGGTCTCGACGGGCAATTTTGTCGTTTGCAGTCCTTGTATTGAAAAATACTATTTCTTCCCTGCGAAGATGACGCCGCACACAAATCTCGCTATCACCACGTGAGAGTACGCAAAAAACTGGTCTAGATGCGTATTTTTTTTTGGTTTTTTCCCCAAACGGCCAAAGTAGCCATAAAATGGACAAAATCTCAAAAAATTTGCTTCGCCACGAAGACCACGCTGGACCAAAATTTCACCATTGAAAGTACGGAAAAAATTGGCCCGAAATCATGTATTTCGTCTTGGGACCCTAAGGGCGAAAGTGGCCAAATTTAATGGCCAAAATCATAAAAATCTCAAAACATTCTTTTCACAGATGAAGTGACCATTTAAAACAATTTTTTTTTTTTTTTTTTTTTTTTTTTGCGGAATTTAAATCTAAAACAACCTTCTGGAGGTCGAAAATTCATTAAAGGTTTCAATTAACAAAGGCGAGACCCAAAAATGTTAAGTTAATATTTAGCGCATTTTTCAGTAATCGATATTTGTAAAAGGGGTCTAATTATATGTTTTTGAGGTCGTAGAACACGAATTTCACCATCCCGATTTTCTCCGACCAACGCCTGAGTAGGGGTATAAGTAAGAATTTGGTTTTTTGAGCCAAAAACTAATTTTTTTGTAAAAAAATGGCGACAACTCCTCACCAGTTCGAGTTAGAGGTCATGTTCTATGACATTTTTTAGTCAGAACACTCTAATTAATGTAACGAAAACGGGGTTTAGGTTTCGCTACTCTAAAAAGTCCGACTGAATATTCTTTTACTCCGTGCCAGTCGAAAGCACGCAAAAATCAAAAAACACGGGTTTTTTTGAAATAAAACAAATATATTTAAAAATATATTTTTCCAATAAGTTTAACGGTGAGAATTCTTCCGTGCCTCCTTTTCTAGTCCGCCGCTGAATCTTCCGTTTTGCGCGTTACTCCGTATCGCGGTCAAATCGCCGTTAACTCTCCGCAAGTTCCCGTCGGTTGAGTCCCGGTCGTCTTCCCGTCGATCCTCCGTAGGTTTCGCCGATGATCCGCCGTAGGATTATTTCTTCCTATTTTGCGTTCCCGTAGATTCCTCTTGAGTTTTCCTTTTTTCTTTAGATGTGTTTCATTCCGTAGTAAATGTTGAAGTGGTTAAAACTGCGAACCTCCGCCCTTTTTATACCGTTCCGATGCGTAGTTGTTCGCGATGTTGATTGTTTTTCGACATGGAGGCTGCCTGGCTCCAATGGCTGCCGCCATTTTTGTTATGACTTAAAGATCTTTTGATGAGGATTCCGAAAATATAAACAAATAAAAATAACCTGTTTAGGTTATATTTATGACAAGTCTAATTTCGTTACATAATCCCCCCGCGAAATTTTCTATGGAGTATACGGCATTATCCCCCTCGAAGAAATTCGATGACTTTTCTGTTGTTAAAAGGTTCTCAATGGTGCTGACGTTCCATAGCAGTTTAGGTTTATAGAAAAGTTGGAGAATTCCCTTTTTTTTTATTTTTTTTTTTTTTTTTCGTTAGGACAGGTTTGAGAAAAAAAAAACGAGGTTGAAATGAACTGATTCCTTTTATTGAACTGATAGCGAGTTACATTAAACTTTTTTTTTTTTTTTTTTTTCACACTGCCAATTCATTTTTCTCTTTCTTGATTCGGTCTTGTAATCGTAGAGGATGGCCTGTAGGGTTGAATTACCGGTCTTCTGCTCTTCGTATCGGATCTCGGGGGGTAGTGAATCCTTTGCGGAACGTAGTCTTCCGTGACTCGCCTCCGTTTTACTTCTTTCTCAAGGAGCTTCAATTGTTGATCCTCGTACGTCGAAATGTTGTCCTCGTCGGATGTTAATTCCAGATCCTTCATAAGTAGATGTTTTTCAATCGGATTTGGAGGAGGTTTCCTTTTTTCTGCGGTAGCATCCTTCTTGAGTTTTTCGTCCGTTTGCGTACTTTTGGAGGCTCCTTTGATTACAGGGGTAAACGCTACTTGCGTTGACCGGTTGATCATGATCGGTTTTTCTGATGATGGTGGAAGTCTGTTTGCTTCACGGATAGTTTGGTTAAGTTCGTATAAGAGATTTCCTATGCGCTCCATTTTTCCCTTTTTGATTTCGAATGATGAAAACTTCTGCTCGATCTTGTTGTTATTGAGTTTCTTTTTTTTTTTTTTTTTCTCTTTGTTTTTTTTTTTTTTTTTTTTTTCTATGTTGTGGAATGCCGGAACAGTTTTAGTTGGTTCGCATGAGTTTGCACCAGTCTGTTTTTTATTTTTATTAAAAAGGTGTTGTTGCGGATCCTTTTGACAATACGATATGGACCTTCGAAACGTGGGATTAATTTAGGGGTTTCGTCCTTCCTGGGGTTTTGAAATGGATTTTTCTTTAGTAAAACTGAGTCTCCCTCTCTTAAGGAATTATCGTTATTTGCCTTGTTTCTTAAGTTGTAGTATCTGGATCGTTTTAAGGCTTCTTTCTTGGAATTTTCGTTTGCTTTTTTCAATATTTCCCTGCGGTTGGGCTTCTTGGGTTTTAAAATCGGTATTAACGATAAAGGATAGAATCCTGGTGAGTGACCAAAATGCAGTTCGTTAGGGGTGAAGCCGGTGCTTGTTGATACTGAGTTATTGATTACACGTTCGATTTTCTTTATCCAGTTACTCCATTTATGGTGTTGCTTATAACAATATATCCTTAAGAATTTGGTGGTTTCTCTATTCATTCTTTCCACGGTTCCATTGGTCATAGGATGCATTACTGAGGTTTTGCAATGATGGATTCCTCGTTTATTTAAAAATGCTTTCCACAGATGGCTTATAAACTGTCTTCCCTGATCTGTCAGTATTGTTTTTGGTTTGCCCATGGTGGAGAAACAGAACTTCTTTAATTTTTTTATACATTCCTCTGCGGTAGCTCTTTTAATTGGGAATAGCCTTGAGAATTTTGAAAAGAGATCCATGACAAGGAATATGTATTTGTATCTGTGACGTCCGCTTGGCTTTAAAGGTCCGTATAAATCTGCTCCCCATATTTCATTTGGTTTTTTCGGGGTGATATTTTCTAGTTTCTTAGTTGCGGGATTTCCTTTGACCTTTTGACAAATCTCGCATGATCGTAATTTCCTTTTTACGTGTTTCATGATGTTTTTGCATAGGATGTACCTCTGTAACATTTTGTATAAACGATATATTCCGCAATGCCCCCATTCGATGTGCATTAGTTCTACCAAATCATCTAGTAGGTTTTCCGGGACCCATAGTTTCCAAACCTTTCCTACGTGGAAAAATTTTAATCCCTCATATGTTTTGCTGGGAATGTGGGATGGGAATTTTTTTTCCTTTTGGTTCTTAATTTTCTTAAGCCAGTTTCCAAATTCTTCTTTAGAGACGATATTAATGTTGTTAATGAATATGGTTCCGTCCGTGATATCATCCCATTTTTTTCCAGTGTTTATCCTAGTAAGAATGTCCGCGACGGTATTCTCTTTTCCCTTGCAGTGGGTGATTGAAAAATCAAAGTTTTGGATTTTCATAATCCATCTATTAATGCGAGAGCTTACGTAGGTGGTTCTTTTTATAAAGCACAAGGCTTGGTTATCCGTTCTTACATCAAATTTTCGGTATAAGAGGTACTGCCGGAATTTCTCTAGCCCAAAGACAATAGCTAACAGCTCCTTTTCAATTATAGTGTACTTTAATTCCGCTCCTTTTAGACTTCTGCTGACGCATCCAATTATGGCCAGTTTGTTATCCGTTCTTTGTGAGAGCCAAGCGCTAATTGTGTGATCGCTTGCATCCGTTTGGAGAATTAGATCTCCGTTGAAATCTGGAAGGTGTAAGTACATGTCCTTAAACATAGCCTTCGTTTTTAGGAATGCCTCTTCGTGTTCTTGCTTCCAGTGCCACCGTACGTTTTTCCGTAATAGTTCATTTAATGGATTGGTTACTTCGGCAAAGTCCGATCTAAATTTTGAAAAAAATAGGGCTAGTCCGATAAAGCCTTTTAGCGTCCTTTGGTTGGTGGGTCTGGGAAATCCTCTAAAGCTTTAACTTTTCAGGGTCAGGATACACTTTATTTGGTCCTTTCTCAGTTACCATGATCTTGTGTCCTAAAAAGGTTAACTCGTTTTTGCAAAACTTGAATTTTGACTGGTTTAACGTGATCCCATGTTCCGCGAATTTTTTCAGTACGTACTCCAAGTGCTGTAGATGCTCTTCAAATGTCGTGCTTGCGATAAGTATATCGTCAGAAAAACTAGGATATGGTCTCTGTATTTCCCGTCGAAATAAAATTTAAGCATCTCGTTAATGCGGCGCCATTGAGTTTTTTGTGCCAAATGGTACCCTTTTAAAAACGTATGTTTTCCGTCGAAAATAAATCCCGTGTTTTCTTGGAAGATTTGCTCAAGGGTAGCTGTAAAAAAGCTGATTGCATATCGAAAGACGTCAAATATTTGGCTCCTCCGATCCTGCTAAGCATCGTGTCGATGTTAGGTAGCGGTTCGTGGTCCGGGATCATATTTTCATTTACCTTCCGGCATCCAGACATGCTCGGATGTCTCCATTTTTCTTGGGCGCGACGACAAAGGGTTTATGTATGGGGTGTTGTATTCTTCGATGATGTCTTCTTAATCCGGTGTTGATGTTTGCCTAACTCTATCTAATAGCTTAATGGTATGGGTAATCGGTGCTTTATAATAAGGTCTCCCTTTTTCCATTTTGAATTTATATTTGAATCCCTTGCTCGTCCAATTTTTTCGCTGAAAACTCTTTTGTATTTCTTCATAATTTCTTTATGGCCTTCTGCTTATGGTTTAATTCTTCCAGTGCTGGTTCATCTCCTCCTTTTCCTCGTTTAGGTCGCTATCTTCCTGGTCTTCTGGTTCTACACTGAGGCTTGCTAACGTTTTTAGGTCTTTTATTGCATCTTCATTTTCAATCGTGACTTCTTCTGTATGATATGACTTTCCCTCCTGGTAATGTCATTTTCTTTTCACCGAAATCCATTTTGATTTTGTTTTTCTCAGCCAATCTATTCCTAAGATGACATCGAATTTAAGTCCATCGATTACCAGAAAAACCGTGTCTATTCTCGTGTACCGATTTTACATCACATAATATTGTTCCTTAATTCTTTTGCATTTTCCACGAAGGCTCCCTTGATCGAGAATGCGGGCGTGGGAAGTTTGGGACATCTTTGGAGTCCGTTTTCCTTGGCGTGATATCTTGATCCTGATATTCCAGTAACTTCGCTTCCGCAGTCAATCAGTGCATCGGTTTCTTTTCCTTGTATTGTGATTGGTATATTCGGGATATGTAAGTCTTCTTTGTGTCCACATTTATGCTGTTTATTGCTGATTGGCCTTGGCTGCTTTCGGGTTGGGGTATCGATTTTTCAAGGCTTGCCTTACTCCAACCGAGGCTGTTCCCAAATCCTCCGTGCTGGATTCGGATTCGGTCTCGGACTCAGTTTCCTCCTCCTTCTCGGCGTCTTCCGCAGTGACAGCATTCACCTTCTTGGTGCCCTCAAATTTCTTATTCCATTTAGGCTTTTCCTTATCCTTATTTGCCCAAGGTTTCTTGTCGGTTTTTCCCTCCTTTTCGATGGCTCTTATATCCTTGCTTCCCATATTTGTCGACCGATATTTGTTTCGATCCTTTTCGTAGGGTTTCCCATTGCTGCGCCTTTGGTTCTTCCATATCCCCTTCGCTTCCAACCGTTGGATTAAATGGATGAGCTGGGTAACCGTTTCCGTCCCTTGGTTTATTGAACAATTATAAAATCTGTCTCCGAAGTGTGTGCAGAGTTTATTTACGAGTAACTCCTCTTGAATTCTCGGTTCCAAATGCTGGGCTTTTGCTAACAACTCATAGGCATACTCCAATCGCGATCCCTTTGATGATTCGTCCTCATATTTTCCGGTTTCGATGCTGTCCCGTACTCCCTGTTGGACATAACGGTTCCAATATGTTTGCTTGAATCGCATTTTGAATTCTTCCCAAGTCTGAATTCGGTTCCGCTCCACACCGTACCATTCCTTTGCGGCTCCTTGTAGTATTTTTTCTGCCATCTTAGCTTTTCCTGTTCCCTGCAGCTGCTTAGTGTCTGTCTACTTCCGCCAGCATTCCATTGGGTTACTTTCAGTTCCAGTGATTCGATTTTCGGGATCTTGCCGAACGGGTTTTTGTTGTCATCGTTTCCTTGCACTCTCCTGGGATTAACTTGCGCGTTGTTTCTCATTTCACGAAGTTCTCCCCGTAGTTCGTCGCGTTTCATTCATCCACTGGTGCTCGTCATTAAATTCCCTGGTAATCCTCGCGTGAAGTTCTCTCGGGCTTGTTGTTCGTGTAATATTCCATTTTCAATCTCCGTTACCTTATGGCCAAGTCCTCTAATTTGATAAAGGCGGTATCGAAGTTTTGTCCACGACCTCCTCGATGTTGCTGACTTGCCTTTTTAATGGTTCCAGCGTATTTTGCTCGAGATTCTGCACATACGTATTCATTTGATCTATTTTTCCATCTATTTTTATCAGCCAATTCATTATCTCATCGGAGCTTAATGGATTTCTTTCCTCTGCTTGAACTCCGTGTCCGTCGGATGTTCCTGCCAAATTTGCCGGTTCCTGAATCGCTCGTTCGGTGTTGGTTCCGTTGTTCCCAGGCGTTCTTGTTGCTTCGGATGGTTCCTGATTTCCTGGCGACTCTCCCTCGGACGATTCCAAGTTAACATCCTCTGTCCGATCTCCGCTTCCATCCATCGGAACGGTCATATCCACCCTCCGTGGTCTTCCTCTTCTCCCTTTTCCTTTGCCGGATGCCGGGGTGTGAAAAATCTTCGGCATTTTTCGTTTCCTTAGTTTAGCGCGTACTCAAAATTTTCCTTCGCTAGCTGGTCTGGGTTTCCCCACAAGTGGATGCCACTTTGTAACGAAAACGGGGTTTAGGTTTCGCTACTCTAAAAAGTCCGACTGAATATTCTTTTACTCCGTGCCAGTCGAAAGCACGCAAAAATCAAAAAACACGGGTTTTTTTGAAATAAAACAAATATATTTAAAAAATATATTTTTCCAATAAGTTTAACGGTGAGAATTCTTCCGTGCCTCCTTTTCTAGTCCGCCGCTGAATTCTTCCGTTTTGCGCGTTACTCCGTATCGCGGTCAAATCGCCGTTAACTCTCCGCAAGTTCCCGTCGGTTGAGTCCCGGTCGTCTTCCCGTCGATCCTCCGTAGGTTTCGCCGATGATCCGCCGTAGGATTATTTCTTCCTATTTTGCGTTCCCGTAGATTCCTCTTGAGTTTTCCTTTTTTCTTTAGATGTGTTTCATTCCGTAGTAAATGTTGAAGTGGTTAAAACTGCGAACCTCCGCCCTTTTTATACCGTTCCGATGCGTAGTTGTTCGCGATGTTGATTGTTTTTCGACATGGAGGCTGCCTGGCTCCAATGGCTGCCGCCATTTTTGTTATGACTTAAAGATCTTTTGATGAGGATTCCGAAAATATAAACAAATAAAAATAACCTGTTTAGGTTATATTTATGACAAGTCTAATTTCGTTACATTAATAAGGCACTTTTGTGTTTTGGATCAATTTCCAAAATTTTCTAACGGACGGAAAATTCTACCACTAATTTTTTTGAAATTCCAAATTCTTTTCGTCCGTGAAAAAATTTAGAAAATTGATCCAAAACACAAAAGTGCCTTATTAATTAGAGTGTTCTGACTAAAAAATGTCATAGAACATGACCTCTAACTCGAACTGGTGAGGAGTTGTCGCCATTTTTTTACAAAAAAATTAGTTTTTGGCTCAAAAAACCAAATTCTTACTTATACCCCTACTCAGGCGTTGGTCGGAGAAAATCGGGATAGTGAAATTCGTGGTTCCTCAAGCTTTTTTTCATAAGTATAAGCAACTTTAAAAGGAAAAAAAAATTTTGGGGGCTCCAATCTGGACATAAATAAAAATCAAGCCCGAAAAATCAGGCTTAAACGCTAAAAAAGCGGTAACAGCGACTCAGGCATTGGTCGGAGAAAATCGGGATGGTGAAATTCGTGTTCTACGACCTCAAAAACATATAATTAGACCCCTTTTACAAATATCGATTACTGAAAAATGCGCTAAATATTAACTTAATTGAACGTTTAAAAAAAATTTTTGGCTTAGGTCCTTTTTCCGCAAAGCGCGACCTCCAGCTGGTAAAAAAAAAATGTTTCAAAATTTTTTTGAGGTTTTTACCCCCCCAATGAAACTATTTTTTCGGTGAGCAACAAAATTCCAAACACTTTTTTTTTTTCTGTACACCCTAATCAGAAACTGCGTTCAAAAATACATTCCAGAATTTCAGCTTTTTAAAAAAAATTTCGGTTTCTCCCTACTTCGGACCGCATTTCTGACCACTGAACCCCCCCCCCCCTCCCCTCCTTCCTCAGCCCGGTCCGCTCCTTGACCCCACCTACTACATAACCTCAAGCTTCGGGTACCGCTTCAGGTGTCACGATTACCCTACTTTAAACTTCCGAAATTAAAAAAAAAAAAAATAATTAACCCTTACCGCAAAACGGCTAATGATGTGAATTTTTTTATATTTTGCGTCTTTCTGTTTTTGTTCACAATATATGACATTTTTATGTGTGAATAAGAACAGAAAAAAAAGAATTACGTAAATAAATAATAAATAAATAAAATAGTCGTATGCTCTTTTTTGATTCGCCGCAATTACGCTAATTTCAAGGTCGCGCAGACTCGTGGGATGTGAAAATGCCACCTAATTAACGTGTCATTCAACGCCGTTGTGGCTTTTCAAACTTACGTGAGTATTACTGTGTGATGGGACAAAAAAAAAAAATTGAATTAAATCCGAATAAAAACAGTAGCCGTCTATCTTTGCATAATTCGACAAGCTCAAAAATCGCACAGATAAAGAAAATAAGAGACAGTTGACGTGGAAATCCTTTTCAAATAAAATTTAAGCGGAAAAGTATGGATCCATGTTACCCCTCCGAAAGGAAACATTTAATCCGACATGTAATGTTTTTCAGTTTGAAGATGAATGCTCTGTAATGCAACGTGATTAAAGTTCTTGATCTTATGAATATGTAGAATCTGAGCATGAAAATTAATCACGTAAAGTAAAAAAAAAAAATCTATCTAAGGAATGATCGGTATAAATGACTTCTATTTAGGAAAACCTAGATTTTGTACTCCCAGAATTAAAGTATGATTAATACGAACGGTTCTTTTACTGCCTGCTTAGTGGTAGTGTGGGTCGAAAAACACGAATATTTAAATTTGAAACAGGGGTACGTAAAAATTGGTTGGAGCCGACGCCGGCATCGGCGCCGAAATACTCAAACAGCTGGAGCTGGCGCCAGTGCCGGCCTCGGAATAGCAAAATTTTTGCCGCTTAATACTGGTGCCGGAGCCAATTCCATCATCGGCGCTAGCACCATACCACCATCAATTGTGTCAATTTTTTTTTTTTTTTTTTAACTTGAAAAAAAAAAGTTGTTGCAGTAACTGCCGCTTATTATAGTGCCGGTTAATGCAATCGGCTATGACCAAAATCACTTTCCACTCGTGGCCTTTCTCAATTATACTCAGCATTTCCATCGGGTCCCAATTACAAGACTGGTGCCAGCACCGGCACCAGCTTCGGCACCGACCTGAGTTTTTAGCCGGCCGCGGCTGGCATCGGCGCTGGAACCGGCATCGGCCTCGGATCTCAGTTTGAAAATGCCGCAGCGCGAAAAAGTTGCATTTTAGCCTCCATATTAACCCTAATTTTTTTTCAGATTTTCTGAAGGTCGATTTCTGCTGCCCCCAGAGGCCTAAAGTTTTTTTAAGTCTCATACGGGCCGAAAAAATTAGAGCCGTATTTCGGTGCGAAAGAGTTCATTTCCTATCGGAAATCAGGAAATTTCAAAAATAAAGTCGGTTTTACAGAAGTTGGAGCAATTTTTTATATGTGAGCGGAAAAAGGTACAGGGAATTTAATAACAGCCGTTTTTTGATCATAAATAAAAAATGGCTTCAATTTCTGTAAAACCGTCTTTATTTTTTAAATTCCCGGAAAATTTCCGATAGGAAATGAACTCTTTCGCATCAAAACACTGGCAAAAACTTTCTAATGCGCACCAAAAACATATGTGAATCTGCTAATAAATGTACGTTCACATGAAAAAAGACCGTTTGTCAGTTGTCGCATAGTTTGTTTCTATTTTCATAAAAATTAACATCCATTTCATTTTATCAAAACAAAACGAACTATGTGATAACTGCCAATAGATCTTTTTTCATACGAAGGTAGCTGATCAGCTGTGACGAAAGAAATAAGCGTAAACACTCAAATGAAATGAAAGAAAAAGATCTTTGTACGACACAACCAGAAGCTTATCAGCTTATCATGCAGCTTGGAATTCTTAACTCCTATAATATAGGAGTTTTGGAATTCCGAAAAAGCCTAATTTCGAACCACCCTATTGTTCAATTCCTAGATGATGAGGAGTTGGAAAAAATAAGCAGAACAGGTAAAGCTAAAATGAAAATAACTACGTGCCTACTGGATCGTCTTATGTTATTCTGTTATTTAGAATCAATATTTTCGGTTTTTAAATTTTTTTAAAGCCTTTTTTCAATCGAATACTTTTTTTTTGTTTAGGCGAAACCGACCCGGAATACAACCACTTCCCTTGTCACAATCAAGCGGCAGAAAGGCACGTTAAATTCGTAACTGAAGCTGCAGCGAAAGTTTGCGGAAATGATCGGAGGGATGATTTCATTAAAAGCTGCATTGCTTCGAGGAAGGAAAGAAAACAATTTAATTCCAAAAAAGATTTTTTTTAAGTAAAAACAAAATAATATCAATCATTCGTTTTTTTAATTTTTCTAGTGCCCCCCCCCCCCCCCTCCCGGAGGGTCGGGAAACCTCTTCGTCCAAATATTGATTCAATAATTAGAATCTACAAGTCGAAAAACATAGGATTCCAAATTTTCACCTTTCTAGCTTTAAAAACGAAAGCATTACAATTTTTCCCATATACTCCGCAACTATGGGGCGATTTGGCCAAATGTTTGTGCGTATTTGGAGAAAAGAAATGAAAACACTGAAACTTCACTTGAAACTTGTTTATTGGTTCACGAATGATTGACAACTAACTAACTAAGGCTGACGGTACAGGTATATAAATGATCGTGGAACCTTCTCGAACATTAAGGAACGTTTAAGAATATTTAAGAACATTTAAGAACAATTTCTGGAATGAAATAGTAAGCTATTTGTTCGAGAAGATTCCAGTTGACAATTAAATTCTTACGCTTGATTGATTTTGACCTGACTAGACTTGTTGTGGAATATTTTTATTTTATGTGATGCCTGAACACAAAGATACGGTTTTTGCGGACTATCTCTGAAACGGGTTAAGGTTTCATGCCCTAGGGTAGAGGACCCAATAATGAAACAATTAAGAAAATGCGTTTTTTTAACACCAAATTTTTCGACCATTTTCGCATTTTCGAACATCGGTTTCTGTTCCAATCAAAAGATTAATGATTAAACTTTACTTTAATGCTGCAACACGACTTCAATCTGCGTTTTCTTCCCTTAAAATAATATTTTATTCCCCGATTTTTCTTGTTTTCACCAATGGTGGAACATTCGAAAAACAAGTAGTGTTCTATTTTTTGAATATTTTGTTTATATTTTTTTATTTTGAAAACTCAATGTTTTCCTTAAAATTCTCAATGAAAGTCAACTTTTTGAATTAAATACGTACTGTGGACTTAATTAAATAGTTTTCCCAGTGCTGTCAGCCTCGCGGGTGAGTTATACAGTGAAGTGAAAATTGTAATTTTTTGTTTATAAACAATAGCGGCCATTTTCCGACGGCTTCAACGATAACTACGCAAATTTTTTAAGTTTTTTTTTATGTGAAAAAAGTATTCAAATTCCAGTTTCGAGTTTAATATTTACTTTAAAAAAATCAGATGCGATTTTATTTGCTTGAACGTTTTTGTAATTTTACATATTAGGCGCGATTTATACCCAAACGCTCCTGATCCATTAATGGTGATCGCGGTTTTTCGAGCCCCCAGTTTTGGAACGCCAATTTTATTTCCAAAAAAGAGGAAATCGGCAAATGGAAAGTTACGTTTGTTAAAATAATAATATTCTTTGGTCCTTAATGTTAACAAAAAAAATTTGTTCCGAGCAAATCGTGTCTCAAAACACCAGAATAAAAATTAAATTCGTTGGAGTGAAATTCGTCGGAGGAATGGCTGCCTAGTTATTTCACCGAAAATTCTCTGCTTCTGTGTTTTAATTTCGTTTTTATCGCAATAATTGATCAAGAAAGCAACTTATTGACAATTATTTTGCAAGCCAGGAATATTTCGAATCAATTAAGAGTGATTTCGGTTCCAGATTAGCTTTAATTTTTTAATAAAAAATTGATAAACAGCAAATGATCCATTACTGGGTGCTGTTCCATTATCGGTTCCTCTACCCTACAATAAAGTTCCTGAAGAGTTTTTGATATCCTCAATGGTTGGAAAGTTATTTCCGAATCTTGTAAAAAAACGTGTATTTGGCCAACTTTAAGGCCAAAGTTACACCTCAGGATGTCATGCAAAAAATCTGAAAAAAATCAGGGTTAATACTCTAACCATAAATAAACTTTTCCGGATATAGGAGTTTTGGAATTCCGAAAAAGCCTAATTTCGAACCACCCTAATGAGCGCAATATTGTTTAATTTTTGAAGAAAGGGTTTTCGGACCCCAAAAGTGTAATTGGAACCGAATAAATTTTTAAAAAATACAGGAATATTCCTTTTAACATTCTCCACAACTTTATTTACATGAAATTTTAATCTCTTTATCATGTACTGTTTTTGTGAGATTTTCTCAAAAAAAAAATCCGATGTTTATAAGCAAAACACCAAAATGTTCACAATTTTTGCAAATTTTGCAGTTTATTGAACAGTTTATAAAACATTTTAATTAATAATAAAAGTGAATTTTCATCTAATAAAAGTTAAAAGAAATGTTAAGAGAAATATTCCCATACTTTTAAAAAAATTATTCGGAACCAATTATGTTGGCAATCCTGGAAAACAAAATACTTTTCATACGACAATAGAAATGCGTTTGTTTACTACAAAATATTCTCATCTTTATATTATTTAATAAGAAAAGATATAACAAATTAAATTTTTGTAGGCGGAAAAACCTTTCTTCAAAAAATAAGCCATGTTGCGCCCACGCCTAAGCCGCAGGAGAACAATCCACTAAGAAACTCAAATTCATCGGTAGAACATCCTTAATTTCCTGGAATTACCCGGGATCCCGGCGAATTTTAATTTCCCGAATCCTGGAAAGCTTTTTCTATTTGAAGGGAAAAATAAATTAAATCTGAAAACAGTCCGAATCCATAAGTTCTGCATTCTTTTATCAGTTTCGTATTTCCTTAAATCCTCTAAATCTTTCTTTTTTTTCTGTAATAGTACTCGACTACTACACATCACGTTTTCACCTTGAGGCGCCCAATTTATAAATGAGCAATTAAATCGTTTTTTTTTTCTTTCGTTTTACCTCTACAAACCTATATTCCTGATCGATCGATCAGTCCATCCCGCAATAAAAAAAAAAAAAAAAAAAAAAATCAACATTTTATATCGAAACTCAAACCGTTCATTTATTCACCTTCTCAAACCTGATAAGATCCATTATCCCAATTGGCAGTTCCACTTTACCGCAAGTTTAATACGAAAATTACTTCCTTTTTTTCTGCGAAAAAAAGACGAAACTGCTAAATTGCTAAAGGCTTCTTTTTAAAAAAAAAAAAAAAAAGAAATGTGTGTCAAATCCAGTATCTAGAAATCTCGTATCCGAGTGTCTAGAGCACCGTGTAATTAATATCTCATGTGATTTTTTTTTTTTTTAGGTGCTCAGAGCAACAAGGTGATAAAAATCGTTATTTGAATATCTTATTTGCATACTCGGTCGAAAAACGAATTCAGTTCAGACTGAATCCTAATTTTTTTGGTTTCGGCGGGTGAAGGGCATTCCCATGATTTACAACAGAAATTGATCCGATTTCCAAATCAGGATAATTTTTTTATTATCAAAACGGAGTTGACTCCTGAGTGTCTACTTAAAACAAGAGTCTAAATGTCTCTTAACCGGAGTCAACTAATTTTCGAGTGGTATCGTTAAGGAGGCTGATTTAATTATTTAATTACGGTGATCATGTCTTTAATTCCACCCGCTCCGTTTTTCTTGCATTTTAAATTAGATAAATCCTTTTCAGATTTAAATCGGAAATGTAGGATACCGTCAAGAATTTTTTCAGATAAAATACCGCATTTCTTCAATTCAGAACCTGCGGTATATGGCTAACGCACGAACTACACGATCAGGTTTTAATTAAATGAAAACGAAAATAAGTCATCATCTTTTCATATATTTTTTTTTTAAATAAAAATGATGGCTCCTTGGCATTTTTAATTAACTTCCGAAAACAATTATTCTTCGGGGGAAGGGGGTTTGGTTTACTTGGATTTTTCCCGTACGAAACAGAGATGCATAAATATTATGAAAATCATGTACAAGTTATACAAAAATTTGGACATGCATAAAAAATGCATAAATTATGTATAAAGAACTTAATTTTTTTACCGGAAATTTTTTTCCATCCTTCAACATAATTATGCGTAAAATGGAACATAATTATGCTTAATTAATTAAGTATGCATAAAGCAAAACACAATTATGCGTAATTAAGTATGTATGAAACAAAACATAATTATGCATAATCAAGTACGCATCAAACAGAAAAAAAGTCGAAGAAGCATAATAAAGTAATTGCAAATTTTCCAGCTTTATGATTGAAAAAAATTATATGCATAAATGATGGTAAAATTATGCATATATTTAAATATGCAAATTGTGCAAAAATTCATTCAATTCAATATTCAAATTATGCAAATTTTCATGTTTAAAAATAAATTATGCATATCGGTTTGGGTCAATGTAGTTTTTAAAGACTTTAAAAAAGTCAATGTAGTTTTTAAAAGAGACTTTAAAAAATAATGAATAAATAAACATTGTATTTATTCACTGTGTAAACAAAGGTGATTGTTTGTCTTCTCTATGCTTTTATGGTAAGTATCCGAATTTACATTAAGTTATTCATACTTTTATGTTAAGAAAGTAAAAAATATACGGAAATACATGAATTATATTAAATTGAAAATTGAAAATAATTTTGGTAACTATGTTATTACTTTCAGTAATAACATATCGGGCAAGGGACGTCTGATTCAGTCCTTCCGTTGCCTGAAAGCAAGGGACGTTTCAACATTTGGAGTCATATTTTTAGTTGGTGAGTTTTTATTAACATTTATTTCGATTGTCCCGTGGCACTTGAAAATATATGTTGGTGCTTTTTTTTTTGGTTGGAATAAGTAGGGTTTGAGAGTTTATTATCGTTAAGAGTATGCTGCAGTCGTGGCAGCAGACAAATCGTATTTTTTGATTTGAAAGAAAACGAAGACGAATATGGAGAATTGAAAAAATTGCCCATATTCAAAATTCAATTCTACGTACATAAATTACGTAAGCATGGGTTAGGCCCTTTTTGCACGCTTTATCAAATTTCGCCTATGCTTAGCTTATTGGTAAGATGTTAAACTTGGACCCCTTCCCCTCTAAATGTCCTTACGTAATTTATGTACGACCCCTACGGGAAATTCTTTCGATTCTCGATACCTGTCTTCGTTTTGTCGCAAATCGGAAAATACGATTTGTCCATGTAAAAATTGTGCATATTAAGGTTTTTATGGTTAAATCAATTATGCATAACTTTTGTAAAAATTATGCATACTCAAATTTTTATGACAGAATTTATTCATAATTTATTTAAGCATAATAATTTGCATAATTTTTAAAATAAATTATGAATAAATTCTGTCAAAATTGTGCATATTAAGATTTTCATGTTTAAAAATTATGCAGACTCAGATTTTTATGGTTATGTTGAGCCTTCGCGAACGCAAATTCAAACGATTAACCTTTTCTTTTCTTTCATTTGTATTCGCTCCCTCCCAAAATGTTTAGAAACAAAAATTGTAAGTAATTTAACAATTTAAGAAAAAATAGAAACTTATTTGGCTTTAGGATATCTTCTTATTCTTGCAGCTAAAATGTCCAACAAACAGGAAGGAGTTTCGAAGACGAAAAGTACAGGAAACCCTTCAGGAACCGGAACTGCACTCGCAGGCAGCAAGAAAAGCAGCATCAAAAAAACAGCACAGAAAGCAACAGCATCGACACAACCAAGAGCAATGTCATCGACACCGCTGACGAGTACGAAGAGTCTTTCCAGCAAAGAGAAGAAGCCATAAAAGGCAAAAACAACGCTATTCCACAAAACCAGGAAGAGAAGCGACTTTGTTGGTTTCTCCTTTGTTTTGTGAGGAGGAACCAACAAAGTCACTTTGTGCAGTAGCTCCAAAGAAAGATGATACCCTATTGTATCGAGAAGACAATCTTTTTATACTGATCATTTTTTTACACGATGTCACAAAAAAAGCGGAAGGAAAATTTCAGAACCTCTTCAGAAAATACATGAACGGTAAAATCAGCTGGAATACAGCTTGAAAACGACCAGAGACGCAAGAAAGTAACAAGGTACAAAGTCAATAGCAGCAAAATCAACACAAGCAAAAAGACAGAAGAAGTGAGACAACCTTAGTCATAAGATTGTCTCGAGTACTCAACAGATAAATGAAAAATTATGCATAAATTTTGTAAGAATTTTGCATATTCAGATCTTAATAGTTAAATAAACTATAAGACTAACATGCATAAATAAATCATGCATAAATAAATTATGCATAAATTATTTAAAAATTATGCATATTAGGATTTTCATGGTTAAATGAATTATGCATAAATCTTGTAAGAATTATGCATATCCAGATCTAAATACTTAAATAAATAAACTATAAGACTATTACGCATAAATAGATCATGCATATTAAGATGCATGATGTAAAAATTAGGCATATTAAGATTTTTATGGCTAAATAAATTATGCATAAATCTTGTAATAAAAATTATGCATAATAAGATCTTCATGTTTAAAAATTATGCATACTCAGATTTTTATGGTTAAATAAATTATGCATAAATTATATAAAAATTATGAATATTCAAATTTTAGTGCTTAAAAACATGAATTAACTTCAAAAAAAGTTGTATAAAAGATACATTTTTTATATAAATTTTTTGCATTTATTTTGCCAAAATTTTGTACTTTTTTTGAACAACTTTACTGGTGAACATTGATCCGTGGTATATTTCTATAATTAATTCATGGAAGTCCATAAAGACCTAAGATATGGGCATTTATAGAAAGTCGACCGTGCAACATCATGAGCAGAAGCCTGTTCATGACGCTCCCAACTAACGAGGATAATAATAATAAAAAAATAAAAAAGTGTCGCACAATACCACCTGTTATAAAACAATTTCTCTTTATTTTCCCATTTGTCACAACAAATCACATCATCAAAAACCTCCATATATGGTTACGTCGCAAATAACCAAGGTGTGTTTATACAGATTTTTATTTTCCAAAACTATCATTACACACGACAATTATAATAAACCATTTCATTTGTATTCTGTGTATGGCTAATTGTAAAAAGGGTGGAGCATCCAGCACAATTTAAACAATATTTGGTCCATGAATGAATTCACCTAGTCATAAAGAGGTTAATGTCGTTTTCAAAAAAAATTGGCCGAATGTAATTAAAAAAAAAAAAAAAATTCATCTACAGTCGAAAAAAAAAAAGTTACAAGAAAGTCACGCATTTCGTATATGAGATTTTTTTTTTTTCTCATTTCGATCGTTTATAACCGTGACCTTTGACAGACCGATGTTATCTCTCATTATACAGGGGGTATCATGAAAAAGAAAAAACGCGAGACCGAAAAAAAAAAACACAGAATTTCTGAACATGAAAAAAAAAAAAAAGTTTAAAACGAACGAGATTTCGAAAAAACTTTTCACAAAGGGAAAAAGTTAGAAATAAGACGAAAAAAAAAAAACTTTCTCTTATTTCGGGATCCTATTAAAATAAAACAAAAATCATTTTCCAATGTTTGGAAAAATCTTTTTCAAGGGAAAAGTTTTTCTTAAGATGTTTTCCTTTCATTATATATTACGAATGTTTGTAATGCGATATTAAAAACAGAATTCCGGCATCTTTCCCCCCTTAGATTCTTCTTTTTAGCTGTTTCCGAACTTTCGATTCCGATTCGGAATAGAGAGACGGACGGGGAGAAACAAAAATTGCAATTAAACAGGGGAAATTAATTAAACGCGTGTATGAATATTATAATTAAACGAATTAATTAAAATATTATGATTAAAAATATTTAAATAGTGTATCAGTGTAACATGTTATGCAATTTACATAATAACAAGGACGGGTGAATTATCAAAAAAAAAAATGGAAGAAAAGATGGTAAAAATCATTAAAAAAAACCAAATCTACGATCAGCCCCATTTAGCTGAAAAGCTAAAAAGGTGAACTTTTATGCAGAACAAGGTCCTAAGCTCATAGTCGTCCATCAAATTTGCATTCTGCCCGTACGAAGAAGTCATACAAACAAAGTATACAATTTTTGAAAAATTTATGCATATGTTTTAAGCACCAAAATTCGAATGTGCTTAATTTTTCGAAATTTTCTGTATTATTTATTTTAGCACGAAATTCTGGATATGCATAATTATTTTTTGAGGATGAAAAAGAAAATCTCCGGTAAAAAAAAAGTTAAGTTTTTATACATAATATATGCATCTTTTATGTATTTTCAATTTTTTGTATACTTCCGTGCGTCGGAGGTGAACTAACGTATCTCCATCGTAAATATAATTGGAGTTAGTCTGTTTCGACGTTTCCTAGAAGTGTCACGTGACCTCAAGTTTACGGCAACATGAGCGTGTAAACTTGCAGTCGCATGATCACGTGATTTTTATAGGCACTCGAAACGGACTAGATATATTTTTTTATGAATTTATTACTCAGCCTTTAAGAGCCAACTCCCAATTGGTACTTTTTCTTGCAGATTAGTGTGAGCCGAAAATCCAAAATTTTCAATTTGAAAACTCCTGATAATGAAATTGGTGGCTTTTTGGCGACACTAATTTCGAGCCTTTAAAATTTCCGACAGATCCATATAGCTCACAGTGAAACGTGTAATGAAGAAGGTAAAACAATAAAAATTAAGTTCTTTTATCGTTTAAAACTACATACTTCTAAAAAAAAATCCAAAATTAATATTTTACATCAATGTTTTATAAGATTTTACTGACAGTAACAGAAGTTTAAAAAATCTTATGCCATTTCAAAAATAAAAAACTGTTTTTGATACAACTGCATAACTTTTTTTTATCGAGTCCATATATCCGTGCGTCGGAGGTGAACTAACATATCTCCATCGTAAATATGGAGTTAGTCTGTTTCGCCTTTTTTTGAAAGTGTCACGAGGCATCAAGTCTACGGCAGCGTGTAAACTTGCAGTCGCATGATCACGTGATTTTCAATAAACACTCGAAACAGGCTATCTCCAATCATACTTACGATGGAGATACGTTAGTTCACCTCCTACGCACGGATATATGAAAAAAATGTATGTAAAAATTAATAATGCAATACTGAAACACAAATATTAATATATTTTTCATAATGATATAATAAAAATCATTTTTTCGGGACTACTTAAGCAAATATAGATGTGTAGCAGACTGATAAGAATTTTAGAACTCTAATGTCGATAAAAGTTTGTTTATAGGTAGAGCATCAGCCCTGAATTTTTTCAGAGTTTTTGAGCGGTGTCAAATTTTCCATGAAACCAAAAAAAGCCATATAAGGGCCGAAAATGAAAATTTTTTTTGGCATGAAAAACCATCGACTCCAATTGAAAATTTTGCGTAGATTACGAATTTAAAGTCGAAAATTACTTTTGGTGCACGGTTTTTGAGCTTTGAATTTAAAAGAGCTGAAAACCTGAGTATGGCATTTTGCCTGTGACTCAAAAACCGTGCACCAAACTAATTTTTGTCTTTAAGTTCGTAATCTACGCAAAATTTCCTATAAGAATCACTGGTCTTTTATGTCAAAAAAAATATGTTCATTTTGGGCCCTTATATGAGCTTTTTGAAATGCAATGCGGCATCTAAAGATGCTTTTCAAAAAATCTGAAAAAATTCAGGGTTGATTCTTTGATTCTCGATCTATAAAGAAATTTTTACCGAGACACAGGAGTTGTAGATGTTATACAGGAGATGTAGTTTTGCAATTCCAAAAAAGTTAACTTTCGGACCACCGTAATAACATTCATTCAAGCTGATTTCGCAGCAAAGCAACAGAGAGCCGGAGGCAAACTATTTAGCGAGTTCTATACGCAATTCGGCACGTAGAATTCGAAAATGACCTTGAAAATTAGGCACAATTGCCGAAAAATATCGATATCACCAAAAAAATTGCGGAAAATGTTGTTAACAGACGATTTCATATTTCTAATTTTTGGACATTTCGGCAATTTCCTGGAATCGAACCTAATTTTCAAGGTCATTTTCTAATTCTACGTGTCGAGTTACGTATAGGACATCTGATAAGGAAGACTCTGAAAAATGCGATGTGTGTTTTACATGTACACTTTTATCGCATAAAAATTTTAAACATTACTTCTCGTGAGAACCATTAATTGTGACCATCGTTTCCATTACGTATGTATTTTAAATTGGCTGAAAAATTCTTCGAGAGCAGGGACTAAAATTGCAACTTTGAAATACCACCGGAGGAATTAAAATTATCAAAAGCTGACAAAGTAGTTAAATGCCTCTAACCCGTACGAAAAAGAGATGCATAAATTATACAAAAATTACGCATATCCAGCTATTTATACTTAAAAAAATGATGCATATTCGAATTTTGGTCCTTTTAAAAAAAATGCACGAACTTAGCAAAAATGATGCATGTTCGAAATTTTGTATAAGTGATACAAAAATTATATACAATTTTTGCATCATTTTTTCGCACGGGAGTTTGCATTTAACTACTTTGTCAGTTTTTAATAAAAGCATAGCTTAGTAGCCCAAAAAGAACAAACGAATAAAATGTAATATGAACTGCAAAAAATCAATTTTACAGGAAACGCCACTTTAAAATAAAAATATTTTAATAAAGCCGTCTAAGGAACTAATTAAGAATAAAAAAAAAAAAAAAATTCGACACCATAAAAGTGTGCATCGTCATTAAAAAAATCCCAGTTATTTTTATTTTCGTTTACGACTCATTTTATTACCATAATTTAAGTCGCTCGATTTCGCAACAGCAACTCAAAATAAAATTTTTAAAAAAAGTAAAAATTCACACAGGCTCGAATATAACACAAAACAATCATGTTCTCACCATTTAAAAAAATAAACAAATAAATCCAAATGAACCAATACACATTACAAAATATATTGTTTCAGCCATTTCGCCAAACGTTTCGATTTTTACGACATTTCAGCAGAAAACAAAAAAAAAAAACTCAATAATTCCTCAATTTACATATCCGAACCTTGAATGAATATTTCATATTCCCACAATATAAACTAATAAATTAAAAAAAAGAAAAAAAAATTTTCTCAAGCAGATAATAATCAAACAACAGTGATATATTCACCGCAATCCTATTATTTTTTAAGATCGAAGATTTTTTTTGTTTATTAATCTTCTACTTACAAAAGCCGCCATTATCACTTCTCCAATCAACAGCTGAACAACAATTAAAAAACCGAATTAACAAGCACCTGATCAAAGACGAACCTTAAATAATTCCACAAGGCTGAATACCGCGACATATATAAAATCTTTTTTTTTTTCAAATTAAATCCGACCTAATTTTTGAACATACACTCGAAGTGAGTGTTTGCTGCATGCATAATTTAATTTATTAATTTAATTTCAATCTTTAAAAAAAGAAGAGAAGGTAAATCGACGCCGAAAAGACAAAAGGAATTTATTTTTGTTATTCTGCTTAAGAGATAATTTTACAACAATTTAAAAGCGAAGAAACATTTTTCCTGCTGGTTAACTTTAAGGTAAATTTAATGAGAATGGACGTTAGGTGGCGAATGCCAACTTTTCCCCCTTCCGAAAAATTAAACATTAAAAACGCCGAAAAAAAAAACGGATTCGTTTCACGATCTTCGGCTAATTTAAAAGCATTTTTCCTCCTACCGTCATTCGGTTCAAAAACCATCTCGACAAGGACACAAAAGAAACCAAATTGTTTACCCTAACCCAAAATTTTACAAAAGGATGTGGGTAACTAAGGCCGATTTTTGGGCCCCCTGGAAAAAAAACTTTTTTTCGCCTAAAACTTCATCTGAGACGCCCTTAACATACTGACACCGGTCGCACAAAGTTGCGCGCATGCGTTCCGGAGATATAGCCAGTGGTCAAGTTCGCCATTGTGCGCACGTCGGACGAAAAACTTCTAATGACAAAAAACGCAGGTAACGCGAGGCCCAACCATGCGAGCTTTCCAATGGTTCCGTCCGAAGTGCGCACATAGCCTAAAATTGCACTCAAAAAATAGAATATGCCATTATCTGGCGAAGTCGGTGAAAGTCCCTAAATTCCTTTCAATATGTGTTGTATAGGAGTAAAAGCTTTCTTAATTTACAAGTTTCAGTTTGCGCACAAGTAGCGGCCGTAGTTAAATCTGATGTTAAAATTTTCAACTTTGATTTTTCAGTATTTTTCGGTCTGAAGGAGGCAAATTTTTCACTAGAATTAACTATTTAATGTTAAAACCGATCGATTGGACCCTTTTCCAACATCGGATATTCTCAGTTTTACTTCGAAATAATTTTTATAAAATTCGATTATTTATTTCAAAACTACCTGTTTCTTTCCATGTTCTAGAACAATTTAAAAAAACTCGGAGTGAAACAAGTAGTTAGAAATAAATAATCGTATTTTAAAAAAATCATTTCGAAGTAAAACTGAGAATATTCGATGTTGGAAAAGGGTCCAATCGATCGGTTTTAACATTAAATAGTTAATTCTAGTGAAAAATTTGCCTCCTTCAGACCGAAAAATACTGAAAAATCAAAGTTGAAAATTTTAACATCAGATTTAACTACGGCCGCTACTTGTGCGCAAACTGAAACTTGTAAATTAAGAAAGCTTTTACTCCTATACAACACATATTGAAAGGAATTTAGGGACTTTCACCGACTTCGCCAGATAATGGCATATTCTATTTTTTGAGTGCAATTTTAGGCTATGTGCGCACTTCGGACGGAACCATTGGAAAGCTCGCATGGTTGGGCCTCGCGTTACCTGCGTTTTTTGTCATTAGAAGTTTTTCGTCCGACGTGCGCACAATGGCGAACTTGACCACTGGCTATATCTCCGGAACGCATGCGCGCAACTTTGTGCGACCGGTGTCAGTATGTTAAGGGCGTCTCAGATGAAGTTTTAGGCGAAAAAATTTTTTTTTTCTAGGGGGCCCAAAAATCGGCCTTAGTTACCCACATCCTTTTCAAAAAAGTTTAAAAAAATTTTAATAAAGTTTTATAAAATTTTCATTCAAGTTTTAAAACATTTTCATAAAAGTTTCATAAAATTTTAACAAAATTTTAATAAAAGTTTTTTGAAAGTTGTGTCTCCATTCGCGATTTATCCGATCATCGGCTGTATCCGACCACCGGAAGTACTAAATTTCTTTTTTGCTTCTCCTTTATTGTTTCTGAGTTGATTTTTCCGCGGCATAATTAATTAAAAACACTTTTTTTTCAAATTGTTCGTAGAATCTTCAAAATTGGAACAATAAATCGCTTTTCTTAATATCCCGCACGCAAAAACATAAACAAATACCGAATACGCCATTTTTATTTTGAAGTTCGAGTTTTTTCCTTGTGTTCGAAAGTACAGTACTTCCGGTGGTCGGATAATCCGATCATCGGATAAATCGCTAATGGAGACACGACTTTTTACAAAATTTTCATAAAATTTTCATAAAAGTTTCAAAAACGTTTTAAAAAATTTTAATGGAAGTTTTATAAAATTTTAATAAGTTTTAAAAAGTTTAATAAAAGTTTTTTAAAAGTTTTACAAAATTTTCATAAAAGTTTCATAAAATTTTCAAAAAAGTTTTACAAAATTTGAATAGAAGTTTTAAAAAATCTTCATAGAAGTTTTATAAAATTTTAATAAAAGTTTTATAAAATTTTAATAAAAGTTTTAAAACATTTTCTAAAAAGTTTTAAAAAATTTCAATAGAAGTTTCATAAAATTTTCATAAAAGTTTCAAAAACGTTTTAAAAAATTTTAATGGAAGTTTTATAAAATTTTAATAAGTTTTAAAAAGTTTAATAAAAGTTTTTTAAAAGTTTTACAAAATTTTCATAAAAGTTTCATAAAATTTTCAAAAAAGTTTTACAAAATTTGAATAGAAGTTTTAAAAAATCTTCATAGAAGTTTTATAAAATTTTAATAAAAGTTTTATAAAATTTAATAAAAGTTTTAAAACATTTTCTAAAAAGTTTTAAAAAATTTCAATAGAAGTTTCATAAAATTTTCATTAAAGGTTTCAAACATGATCATAAAGTTCTCTAAAATCTTCATAATAGTTTTATAAAATTTTAATAAAAGTTTTAAAAAAGTTCAATAACAGTTTTTTGAAAGTTTTATAAAATATTAATAAAAGTTTTACAAAAAAAGTATAAAAAAATTTTACGAAAAACAAAACCATTTTCATCACCCTAACCAAATTTTGTACAAACATTCAATCCCTCCCCTCTTTTTCCCAATAGAAAAAAACCAAAAAAATTTGAACCACATCACGGGCATCGAACTCTCGTAACAAAAAAAAATCTTCTTTCCTTTCCGTTTAATTCTCATTCACAAATTTTCCCCAAAAATCAAAAAACATCGGGAAAACAATAGAAAGAAAATTCCGAGGACTCCCTCTTTTAATTCTTCGGATTAGGAAATTCGCTTTTTAAAGGATATAATTATGTAGAAATTATCCGTTTCATTATGCGGATTAGAGCCAGAGAGAGAAAAGAGTGCGGGGGAGGATCGAAGGGGATGTCGGATGAGCTTTTCCTTTTTGTCTTGTCAAAACCAAGCATACAAAACAAAAGAAATTAAAATATTTAATAAAACGGAGTAAAGTGAAGGCCGTGGTACTGGTGAAGAGACTTGGATGTTTTATCATTCGCAAAAAGAAAATAGTAATGGATCACCATAAATCAATTGATTTTTCTACAATTTTTATTTGTCCACGCAGGCAAATAGTATCTCCCTATTAAGATTTCCTCTCTAAATGGCATCTTTTAAAGCAACGGAAAAAAACCGCAAAAAAGAATCAAAAAAAAAAAAAAAAAAAAAAAAAAAGCAAACGAAAAGTTTAAAAACCAATCCCTTAATTTTTATATTTTTCGCAAAGGAAAGACAAAAAAAAGCGCTTCAAAAATATTTAGCTCTAACAACTCATTAATCATTAATATCCGGTAGAAGAATACACATTTTCAATAAACTACAAAACGTTGTTGTGAATCTATTTAATAAAAAAAAAAATTTAATTTAAACATCACGAAAACAACTAATTTTAACAAAAAGACCTAACCTTATCTTGATCTGGTCATCATTCCTGCGTGCTACGTCCATCCAATCATTTTTAAAATAAAAAAAATATATATTCTCTACGTACAAGTGTAGTAAACCTACTTTAAAAAATTCTGTATATTTTTTTATTTATTTATTTCCATTTTATGAGTCCGTCTTGCACGATTTCTGGTCTGTCACGCCGTTTTTTCCGAACTTGTTTATCTACGTACCGGTACCTGTTAAGTAGCCGTAAGACTACTCTTCATTTCAACTAATTAGAGTAGCAACGATTTTCAAAGCTTACATTCTCTTTTACTTAAAAAAAAAATAACTAGACTTTTCCTTTAATTCTTAATCGCAGTTATACTCAAAATGTTGAAAATAAAAAATAAAAAGAATAGCTCCTGGTCGTAAATTAGATGATTATCGACAAGTCGATCCAGTACTTGCGATATTACATATGATAATCCTTTTGTTTTCGGATCCTCTCTAATCTTCCTAAAGCTCTGCATTATAAAGTTATCTTGATGGTTAAAGTCTGTTTGAAAAGTAGCTTCTTGTAATCGTATTTTATAATCCGACATAAGTCGCGAATACCTACGTAAAAGCAAAAAAAAAAAAAAAAATGTAGGCTCAACTCGATTTTATGAATAAGGACTAAAATTGAAAAAAACTGAGGCTAAATTGGAATGTGACTAACTGTGGCTATAAGTGAAAAGCGGCTAAAAGTAAGCCCTCTGTGGGAACTGCTTAACCCAGTAGACCATGCACATGAATGTAAATTTAAAAAGAAACTTCGATAAAATGTTTCCGATTCCATCAAAACGCCTATGTCAACTTACAGTATGGCAGTTAATGGGAAACGTATGCTAAGCTTATGGGAAATGGAATCGTAAAATGAAATAGGATTTAAACAGAGGGACACTTAATCAAAACTGAATGTCAACTTCCCCTAAATTTCCTTTAAGAAAGTTTTTATCGAATAGAATTAATTAAAAAAACATACCGATATTGAAAAAGAAAGAATAAATCATGGAGACGTTCAAAATGTAAATAATCATAACTTAAAATGATTTTAAATTTATTTTTCAATCACTTAAACCGAATTATCATTATTTATATTTATTACGCTAATTAAGCTGATGATGGGTTGGTTGCCCGAAACGGCCATCCTGTTTTAAGTTTTAAAATATATTAGGTTTCGGACACAGAGTGTGGTATTTATTTAATATTTAATACCGATATTACTCAACGTCAAACCTAACTCTTAAAACGTCCTAAAATATGACTTATAGCAACTAAAACTTTAGTAAAATTTACTAATGTTGATCGTTTCCACAAAACTTTATAAAAAAACGATTGAATGAATAAATCTCTTTAAAATTGAAATTGAAATTTTTTTCGCTTCAAACAAAAGCTTAGGTCATCTTACGTTACAGCAGTTAATCGAAAACATATGCTAAGCTTATGGGGAAAGGAATCGTAAGATGACATAGGATTTAAACAGCGAGCAGACTGAGAAAATCGGCGCGAAATTTTGAAGGCATATGATCATGCGCATTTATTTTGCAAAAGACAGTTAAATAAAAAGTGCTTTTAGAAAACAATCAAAAACATAAAGAGACAGAAGAAAAAATTAATGGTCATCTGCCTTAAAAGTTTCGCGCTCATTTTTTCCGTCGGGCCTCTTCTAATTAAGCTTTCGATTTTTTTTTTACCGTCCTTTAAAACTGATTTTTAATGCAGCGCAAGGAGAGCTACGACAAAATGGGTCGGCATAAGAAATAGTTTAACAAGGCATCAAGATGAAGTTGATGTTATTAAATTCAGAGCATTTAAACGATTTTGTCAGAGCCTCTGTTATGGTGACAGTTTCGTGCTTTTAAATTAGGTTAGTCTCAATGCTAGATTCACGCATTAAAAGAAAAAAAAAAGTCAGGAATATTTTCAACAAAATCGACGTTTTTTTTTTTTTTTTTTTAAGAAAAAAAAATTCCTAAGCACGAAACGGTTACGCTTCGATAACGAAATAATTAAACGTAATTTTTAATTTGAAATAATATTTCTCCGAAATGACGAATCGTATTCGTATGTGAGGAAAAAAAAAAAATCATCCATCCCTACGACATTACGGTACAGTGAACTTAAAAAAGATTTTTTTTTTCCAACTTTTTTAAATTTTGGCTTGAATCCATCCGTTCGTAAATATTTGAAGAAAAAAAAAAAAAAAAAAAAAAAAAAAATACAATTAACCTTTGCGTAACTGCACTTTTTGGCCCGCATTCTTTAAGTTATTTCGAAAGGGGTGGATTTTTCAGTTTCGACCACACACATGTAAACGCATGGAGAATATTTTCAGATATCGTCGAGCTGTACTGTGACTAAACTCTACTAATTTAGCTGTACTGCACAGTTTAATTTCATCAGCCTGTCTAGCTGAGTGACAAAAGTTATATATTTTGCATTAGTCAGACACGTTAAACTGGAGCTAATTCCATCGAGTATCGATTTAGGAGTTAGGACAGACCTCTCTCTGCCTGTCCTGACTTGTCCTAACTGTCCCTGAAAGGCCTCTGTCGCTCTTGCGAGAGAGTAGCAGATCTTGTAACTAACCATGGTTTCCAAGTCGCGTTCGAGTACTTGGTGTATAAAAACATTTTTTTTTTTTTTTTTTTAATATCCTATCCAAATAATTGGAAATGAAATGCAGCACATGGTGATTTAAAAAAAACTATTAATCCAACTGAAATAATCTAATTACATTACAAATCTTTTTCTTTTCCCATTAACAATCCATTTTAAAATCGATTGGTTAAAAACAAAAAATATTTTTTAAAAAAAACCGGCATTGAAATTTATGATGAATCGGAAGGTAGGATGTTGTCAATGCGTAAGGCCCACGTTTAAATATTCTTGAACCCGTTTCCAACCGTTATGTAATTTCAAATCTGACACAGATAAACTGGCCTAATAAAACTAGTCGGATAACAGGTTTCGGAAGAAGTTCCTCGACTATTCACATCCACCTTCAAATTTATTTTAAGAGTAAAAAAAAAAAAAAAAAAAAAAAAAAATGTTTTTTTTCTTCACGACTGTTATTTTAGGGACTTCCACAATTTATACGGAAGTGAGCCTTTTGGCTTTTTAAAAAAATTTTTAAGATAATAAACAGGTAAACATCAAAATCAATACTTTGTATCAATTGAACACCCGTTCGAAAAAGAGATGCTTAACTTATATAAAAATGATGTATAAATTTTACAAAAAATTGGACATGCATCAAAAATGCAGAAATCATGTATAAAGAACGTAACTGTCTTTACCGGAAATTTTTTTTCCATCGTCTAATATAATTATGCATAAACAAGTATGCATGAAATGGAAAAAAGTTAACTAAGTAACTTTAACTTTAACTAAGCTAACTAGTTACATTAACTAGCTACTTTAACTAAGTTAACTAAGCTAACTTGGCAAATTTCCTGCTTTATGATTTAATAAAATTTTAGGCATAAATTATGAAAAAATTATGTGTACTCGAATTTTCATGCTTAAATAAATTAGGCATAATATAATTTTGATTTTTCAAAAAATATGCATAAACTTTGCATAAATTATGAATGCTGAAATTTTTGTACAAATAATGAAAAAATAATACATTTTGTATAGAAATATTTTACATTCATTTTCCAAAAATTTTGTACTTTTTTGGCATCAATTTTTTGAACGCCCTTAGCTTATATACGGACAGGACATTAAGCGTGAATTTCATCACATGTAGATTGCAATTTTAAGAATTTTTCCAAAGCTACCTACTGCTGATTTATTATCCAGATATATATTCATTCCTAAAACCCCGACAGGAAATAACTGAAAACCAAGCAAGCTTTAACTTAGCCGGCTAAATATTTAAACATCTTGTCATGCAGCGGCTTGGACCTTCTTATAACTCTGGTTGGAAGTTAATCACCTATGCTCCGAATCCAAAAAAAAAAAAAAAAAAAAAAAAAAAAAAAAAGACTTAAGAAAGGTAAGAGATTCTCCTCTTTGACCAGATGACTAATTGTATGTCTTTTAGAAAAGTTACCAATTGGGAGAAGAAACTTAAGAGGTTTCAGCACTTGTTTAATTGAAAATGGAACTAACAGAGAATAAAAATGATCTGATGAGGAAGGTGTAGAATGTTTTGTTTGTAAACAAAAATATTTTGTAACAAATTCAAGGAAATAACGACATCTTTGAGAACATTTTTTTTCGTCGGGTACATGAGCCGATTGGGAATCGAACACACGTCTTTCGCTTGCCGGGCGGGTTACCACAAAGCTACCGACCCGCCCTTGGCGAATCTTCTCTCAATGAAGGACTTTAAATTGCAACACAATACGAATCACAAATTGAAAAAAAAAAAAAAAAAATCAAGATTTTGGCTTTTGTAATATTATAAAAGGCGTTCGGTTTTTCCACACAAATTCATATTTCGCAAGCGTCTAAGCGCCTACATTAAATCGATACCTTTTCCAAATTAAGTACAAATATTTTCTGTCTGACCCTACACCAATGACCACAAGTAGCATCTCCACCCAGTCATAAAATGGACTCTTATGGACAAACGCTACATAGCAGCCATTTAGATTTTTTTGAAATTGGCCGCTGCCCTCTGACGTACGGGCATTAAAATTGCTCCTTTAGCAGCAGATAAAAAAAAAAAAATTACATGTTTTCTCAATGCGTAATTCCATTCATTCGGCGTAAAAACACCATAGAAAAAAAAAATGTTTTGGAAAAGGATGATCCATCGCCGCAACAATCGAATGACCTTAAACTTGGCCTTATTCAATTTTACCAGACGGGCATGGGAGGCTTATTAGTCGTATAAGTAGATCGAACCAAGGCCCAAGGTCAATGCCGTGCATTATCATTCGATGACCTGACCTTTAACGAAATGATCCCGTACCTGCATTTCGTGAAAATTACAGAGGATGCTTATATTGGTACCATTTAAAAACGCGATTTAATACAATAATGATCTCCTTTTTGCTCCGAGGAGAAAGTACAGCCATGCAGAAAGATATGCAAAACAATAAAAAAAAAACTTCGAGTTTTATAAAAGGAAAAAAAAAAGAAAAAGAATGACAAGATACAGATGAAGAAACCCACCCAGTTGCGCCTGAAACAAGAATTTTTTTTTATTTTCTTTACTTTCTTTTTATTTTCTTTATATCTCACTCTTATGTTAGGATTTTATAACAGCTTTATGCGGACTTGACGTTGTTTTTTGTTGGGGTTATATCGGTTATATTTCAATTTCATTTAATGTTCGCCTAAAGCCAACACGGTGATCAACTAGACAATTATTAATCCAAAAAATGTGGTAAAAGTCCGACTTCACAGCTTCACTAGGGATCAATTCTGTAACTCAGTGCAGAACTGCACCAAGTCCATCCAAGGACTGCAACTTCTTCTTTCAAACCCGACTTTACAAAAGGTATACAGGCTCAACGGTTGGCACTGCTGATTTTATGCCTTCTGGTAGCAAGTTTATTTTGTCGACAGCAGGAAAGTTAACTCGCAGAAAACATTAATTTGAGTTGGCAACGCTTGTATATGCTTTGTAAAGTCAGGTATGAAATAAGAAGTTGCAATTCTTGAATGGACTTGGTGCAGTTCTGCACTGAGGTACAGAATTAAATATCCAAAATCCGTTAAAACCAAAATTCTATCTGCTCGTCCTAGAGAGATAAGGGGTTGCGTTTATGCTTAACTTATGGTTAGAGTGGTTATACGCCTAGGCTGCACTTACTACCACTCTATCCATAAGTTAAGCATAAGCTCAACCCCTTATCTCGTCAGGACTTCGCAGATAGGATTTGGGTTTTAAAACGGATTTTGGATATTTAATTGATCCCTAATGAAGGTGTGAAATCGGATTTTACCACATTCTTGTGGATTAATAATTGCGTAGTTGACCACCGTGTTGGCTTTAGACGAACGTTTTTCTAGAAATCGCGACCTTGATCGCCTAGGGTTCTGGCTGAGATTTAAAAAAAAAAACTAAAACATGAGATTTGAACTCGGAAACTGTGGGTTGCGAAGCAATCGTTTTCCCAACCACGCTACGCTTCCGTGATGATCTCTTACTCTTAGCCAGTGAGATACGATTTCCTAGTCGTAATGGTCGATGTGATCTCTTAGTCAGTGATCGATATGTAATCTTTTAATAGTATTCTGTAGTCTACAAAAGTACCTTATTACTTTTCTTTTAGGCATTTTGCAATATTATGACAAATGTAAGTGATGCCGACTGAGATATTTTTTATTACTTAATGTGATTTATGCCAAGTTAAATTTAAAAAAAAAGAAAAATTTGCAATGATCCCATAAAGTACCAGTCATTTGGTCTGAGCCCGTAACATACCCACCATTTGAAAGGATGAAGAACGAAGTGAATGACCGAGGGTTTGAGCCACGGTCGTATAGTCAGCTCCGGAAACTCCTATCCCCTATACATGAAAGATCTTGTCCCGCTTAACTACGCAAAAATTAGTTCTTCCTTTCTACCACCGTAAGCGCTACTTGTAAGAGAGACGCTTTTTGATTGTTCGTTGAGATTTGATGCCGACGATGGCGGCACACAGCCGTATAGACGTCTATATGGTCATGGTCCCAACTTAAATGGTTAGACATGTCGCGTCTCTGAAGATCGCAGCGCCATCAACGGTCTGTTTTAGAACGAAAATGTGCGTAGTTGAGCGGGACATGAACGGCATAGGAAGTTTCCGGACCTGACTATACGACCGTGGTTTGAACATCCACCATATGATAAAAAGGTCCCACTTGGCAGATGGGAACTTGGGAAATTGGAAGGCTGTGGAAATTTAACTTATAAGAAAACCTTTTGTTTGCAAGCAAAAAATTCTAAGCACCATCTGCAAAGTGGGACCTTTTCATGTGGAGGCACACATATGCTATTTTCCCTATACCCAGTTTGTAAAATCTTGCACGTAATCGTTGTGGTGGTCGTCGTCGTCGAATATTCGAAAAAAGGGCTCTTTTTTCGAATAGAGATTTTGGACATTTGCCGGGATGGTAAAAATTCGGGGGTAAGTTCGTTGGATTCCTCGCTTATTGTAGAATATTTTTTTTTTCGGGGGACGATTTTCAAGCTCTTGAAAGACTTGAAGACTTCTTCCCGGATCCGGAAATAAGTCAAAAAAATCGGGAAAAGGGTGAAATGGTACACCGAGAAAAATGTGTTTTCAATTTTAAGTCATTGACTTTGCTAGAGTCCCAACGTCAAATATGCAAAAATTTAACTCAAATTGCTTAAAATCTTAATTTAATAATTTAAAACTTACGTCTATGCTAAAAAATTTTAAGTGAATTGAGTTAAATTTTTACATCTTTGACGTTTGAGCTCTAGCAAAGTCAATGACTTAAAATCGAAAGCACATTTTTCTCGATGTAGAGAAAAAAAAAAAGATTTTTCGGTGCAAACCACAAATTTTCCGGACTTTTTCGTTGGAGAATGGAGAGTTGGCAGATTTTTAAAGATACTGCAAGGAAGAAAGAGACATTATGTAATATCATTATTATTTTATGTAATTCGACTCTAAATCACAATAGCATCGCAAATTAAAACTGGAAAATATCAAGTTACGGTTCTGATTCAAGGTTAAGAGCAATTAGGAAAATCCATGATCTATATACAGCGTAAGTGGAAGCTTTTCTGGTGAATTCACCCAGATTTTATGAAAATTAAAAGGAAAGAGGGAAAGGATTTTCGACGGAAACTTTTCAACGTTTTTTAAAACGCAAAACGATTCTTTTCCGTCTTCGGGGAAAAACGGATTGAAAAAGAAAAACGATTTGAGAAAACTTCGGTTATTGAATTCAGGTACTTTTTTTTTTTTCGTTTTTCCTCCCTGCTGCTGCAAAAAGTTATCCCTCCAAATTTTTTGAAATGGTAATCAGGGCTGGATTGGGAGGAAGGAGTTTTTGCAGGGGGCCAAAGTTAGGGCGCAAATTTCCGGGTGACTGATTTTTTAAAATCAAAACCAGAAACTTGGGAAGCAAATGATTCTTTTAGAAAAGCTAGAGAAGTTGTAGCCAATTCGAGAGTCACCAGTGATACTGCCGAAAAATCGGTGTTTAAAATTTTTAATAATTTTTTTTTGAGAACATCCTGCATGCTAATTGCGTAATTATTTTTTTCAGCAATGCTTGGAAGGTTAGTCATCTCTTCAGAATTCCAGTTTTCAATTTTGGATCGATTTTGCGGCTGGTAGGGACCAAAAATTAATCGGCCAAGTTGAGATAATTCTGCCGTGGTAAGCGAAACGGGCGTATATCCATTCTTAAGTTCGCACTTGTCTTTTATTTTTAATTTATGTAAACAAAGATTCAATTCCAAAATGGACATATGCCCAAATCGCTTACCACGGCCGAATTGTATATTAGGCACCCTGCTTTTTTATTGTACCTTTTAAAGAACCCCGCAAAAAATAATAGGATAAAATTCCATTGGTTTTTCTTCTTTTGTTTGCTTTTAAACTTAAAATTTTATCCGACAGTCAAAATCCTATTATTTTGTGCGGGGGTTCTTTCTTGAAATCATGTTACGGCTAATAAAATGATTAAAGAATTCCTACAGTTTTTAAAAGTTACAGATTTTTAAAAGTCCGGCACTATTTAACTGAAATCAACCTGAGTAAAGGTAAGTTATGAGAGGCTATCATAGAGATACCGTAAAGTAAGGTGGTTCGAAAATCAACTTTTTTGGAATTTCAAAACTCCTATATCGGGAAAAAGTTTCTTTAAAAATAGAGTATCAGCCCAGAATTTTTTCAGACTTTTTGAACGGCATCGTGAGGTGTCAAATTTGCCTCGAAATTTCCAAAAACGCCATATAAGGGCCAAGAATGAGCATTTTTTTTTTTTTGCATAAAGACCATTGATTCCTATCGGAAATTTTGTGCATATTACGAATTTGAAGTCGAAAATTTGTTTTGGTGCGCGGTTTTTCAGCCACAGGCACAAGGCCATATCCAGGTTTTCAGGTCTTTTACATTCGGCCTGTAGCTCGAAAACCATGCACCAAAACTTATTTTCGACTTCAAATTCGTAATTTACGCAAAAATCCCGATAGGAATCGATGTTCTTTTATGCCAAAAAAAATTTTCGTTTTTGGCCATTATATTGCCTTTTTTGAAATTTCAAGGCAAATTTGGCACCTCAAGACGCCATTCAAAAAATCTGAAAAAATTTAGGGTTGATATAGGGGTGTAACAACAGGGGAGTTGGGGGGGTCATTGTCCCCCCCTGGATCAAGTTTGTCCCCCCCAAATTGGAAAAATATTAACATGGGAGGCATAGGAATTGTCCCCCCCCCTTGCCAAAAAACATTGTTACACCCCTGGGTTGATACTCTATCCATAAAGAAATTTTTACAGACATAAAGAGTTCTGAAATTCCGAAAAAGTTGATTTCCAAACCACCCTACTGTAGAGCGTGCAGTCAAATCAAAAAATCTTGCAGTCAGTAAGAAAAAGGCAACACGGTAAATGGAGAATATATAAACCAAAAAATACTAACATAGTCAAATCGGAAAATCAACCAGGGCCACCCTATTGAAGAATGCATCTAAGATTGGATAACAGCATATCGCCTTCGTAATTCTGATCTCGCAAATGTATTATTTGCCTTTACAAAACAAGATTACCCTTTGAAAGGTTTTACGAAGAAAGGATGACAACGAGACAGTCTTGCCCCATTAAAAGTTTTCGAGTGTGTTGACTTATTATTCATCTCAATCATGTTTAGCTAAAAACTAAGTTTTTAAAATTGGAATTTTTCGATTATTATAGCTAATCGTTAGAAGCATTCAATAAAGACCCCATTTCATTCAAAATAGATGCAACAGGGGGTAGAAACATTTTTGGAGCGCCCATGTTTAGCTTATGTAAGCTCAGAAGCGGAAACGTTTCTTTTGCGCCCATAAGCTAAACATTAGAAACGGAAACGGTCATTTTTGCTAATTTCAAGCCACCATCCGAGTTACCAGAAAAAATCCTTTGTTTACAAAAAAACGGGCAAGAATCTTGCCTGACTCTCGTCTGGCCCGTTTATGGTGGCTTGGATCTATTTTGAATGAACAAGGGTCTTTATTAAATACTTCCAACGATTAGCTATAAAAATCAAAAAGTTCAAATTTTAAAAACTTAGTTTTTAGCGGTATAAAAAATTCCTTACTTCACTCTCGCCGAGACCCCTAAATAAGCAATTTACTGATTAATTACTGGCTCAAATCGACTCCAACATAATATTTATTGACATTTTTACAAGTGCTAGTAAAACCTAGATGAAATTTCTGAGTATCAAACAGTGGTAACCTCCATTGCAGCTTGCTTAAAAAAAAAAAAAAAAAATTCTTCTCTACATCACCCACATTAAAAACGCCAACACTTGACTTCGTTATCTCGGTCCATACCGTTTTCCATCCTTCGAACGCCAGCATTTATTTGTACAAAGAACAAAATTTTACAATCACCTCAAAAACATAAAAATTTGAGCCATTACGTGGGCTCTAAACAGAATTCCTCTGTTCTGCCAAGAGTAAACGAAATAATAAATTTTACATGCTTTTTTTTTCTCAAGCTTTGATCTCCAATCGAACCTATCCTAAAAAAAAAAAAAAGAAATATATTCGACACATTTCACGCTTCTAATTAAAACGCAACTAATTAACCCTCACCAACGAAATCAAATCAAACAGCACACGTTGTCGCGCAGAATAAAATGCAAATTAAAATTAGAAATACTAATATAAAAAAAAGGGGAAAAAAAAATTCATTTCCCTTTCGTCGATTATTTCTCTAATCGAATTTTGTGCTGACTCACCATACCTGCCATGATGTTTGATTTTCGGACAGTATAGTTATTCCATCGAGTCATCTCAATTTAAGTATCATCTGGTTAAAATGTCTTGCATGCAGAATTATTTATTCATTTTTTATATAATTGTCTTAAGGTCGTTAGCATTACGTAAGTAAAATTTTACTACGAGAAAAAAAAAAAAAAAAAAAAAAGAATAAATATTACAAAAAATCCACAATCATCGTATAAAAGATACCGTAAAAAATTTGACAATTTTTTTTTTTTTTTTTTTTTTGATGGGTCGTAAAAATATTAACGTGATAACTAGGTCGGCAAAATAGGGGGCAGCTTCATCAATAAAACACCAATCAATTTTTTTCTTTTTTTTTGAAAAAACCGGCACACAAACTTTCGAAAGAGTCGGGACTAGTAAAAAAACGAAAATAAAGAAACACAAACTCCTCGGTTTCTTTTTCTTTTCGAAAGGGAAAAAAAAGACAGAGAGAGAGAGAATTGGATACGTTTCAAAACGAAAATAGCTTCAACAAGTGTCGGATTCAATCAAAATCGTTAAATCCGCACCATATCCATTATGAAAGAGAGAGATGGTTTCCTTTGTCAGCGTTTTAAATATCTTTAGGCGCGGTTTTCCCATTCATCCTTTTTTTTTTCCATTGTGGATTGTTTTTCTTTTTTTTTTTTTTCGGAGTCAGCTACTTGTGTCAACTTAGCTTGGGTAAAATTGCTTTAGGCGTGTGAAGGAAGAAGAGCGGTGTGTGAATCGGAGACCTGAAAATATTTCGAATCAGGTTCATAGTTTTATGAAGAATGAAAAAAAAATCTGAAAAATCTGGAAATTTTTATGTAATGTAAAGAGATCAAAAAATAAATCAAGCAATGATAACAGCAATCAGCAATCAGCAATTCCATATCAACAATACCTTAATTCAGGCATCATAGTCCCTCCTTAACAAAAAATAGGACATTTTTTGAAAAAATATACGGCCGGTTTTTTAAGAAATATGGGACAAATACAGAGCAAAAAATCTTAATTTCCTTTTCTTTTTATTGGGGATGAAAATTTTTTTTTGATAAAGAATTTTTAAAACTAATTTTTTTAAATTTATTATAAAGAAATAAATTTGTCAAAAAAAAAAAAAAAAAAAAAAAAAAATCAAATATTGCAGCAGAAAATAACGAATTGATCATAAAATATTAATTTTAGCTACGAGGAAGTAGTTTTTTTTTTTAGTAATTTTTGAAGTGAAACTTCTTTAGGATCGGTCTGCGTGAACACAAAATATTACAACTCAAAAAATTTAATCGATTAAAAAAGATTGCAAACATAGAGGGGTAGAATGGAAGTGTTCACGCACTTTTTTTAAAAACTGAAGTTAATTTACGATAACTAACGAAAAATTAACAAAAAATTAACGTTAATTAAAGACAATTAACGAAAATTTAACGTTAATTAAAGAAGAATTAACATTATTTAAGGATAAGCCAACGAAAATTAACGAAAAATTAACGATAATTAATAGAAATTAACGAAAATTAACTTAAAATTTTAGAAAATTAACTTAAATTTTTTTTCATTTTTTGTTAATTTTCCGTTAATTCTTCGTTAATTTTTCTAAATTTTTTTTCATTTTTCGTTAACATTTCGGTAAATTTTCCAATTTTTACTGAATGAAAAATATATTTGGTCTTTTGAAGTTTCACTTCCCTTCTTCAGTGAGTTTGGGTAGCGAGATTTACTTCAGTTATTATTGAAGTGATTACTTTTTTTCTAAATTACAACTGCAAAAATGTAGCACAAACTCAAAAAATAGGATTTTTAAAGGACATTTACGACGTTTTATCAAAATATAGGAAATATAGGTCATATAGGACTACTATGGTGCCTGTGAGCAACAAAAAAAATTTACACTCAAGATGTGAACTTTAGTTCTACTGTATTAGCCATTCATTCATGAGTCAGTATAAAAAGTATTTGGCTATGTTCAGCTTATGGAAAAAAAATATTTGTAATGAAATCATACAAAAATCACTAAAAACTAATAGCTGAAGTATAAAATTCAGTAAAATTAAGTTTAAAAGTCTCAGAATCTATATTGATCTATATTGATTTTTTTGTCACGTTTCGCTTCTGAAAGTTTGATTTTATCTTAGCTCCATAAGCTAAGTATGGGAGGAAAAATTCGTGATATGATAAACATGTCAGCTCACGAATTTTAATTTTGGTCATATCACAATAGTTTGTAATTTATTTATTTACATTAATATCAAAAATTTAAGTAGTGGTAGAGCACCAGACCGAGGCAAGCAGAAGACGTGGATTCGATTCCCACTCGGCCCAGGTACCCGACGAAAATTTTTTTCTCGCAATGATGTTGTTACTCCCGAAAAAGTAAAGGATTTCAGAGATTTCGGCTTTTATAATATTAGAGGAGATAGATTTTTCTTCAAAAATATCATTTTAATGCCATTAATTAATCTTCTAATTTAAGTAATAATGCTCCCATAAGCTAAACATAGGATTTACATTTTCGCCAAAAAATTTATAATTTGATTTTTTCGGCCACATATGTACAAGTCAATTATACAGAAAACCGATAATATATCCATATGGATACATCCGCCAGCAAGGGGTTTTAAAAAATCTCCCTGATTTCTACAGGCTTCAACATGCAAAATCACGAAAAAGAATGGAAACGAATGATTCTAAAGTTTCAGTCATTTCATTCCGGATCCTTTCCTGAAAAATTGATTCAATAAGACGAATAAGACGGCGGTCATTTGATTTCCTACAAATTTTTTGCCCCTACTCCCCTTCCCCCCTAATCTCAAAATTCAGCGTTGGCTGTTTTGCGGCATGCCAATATAATTGGAAACTTCATTTCGTATGCATATTCATAAATGTGTAATTACTAAATCAATAAGTAACCAAATCCAGGTGATGCAAATCGGTAAATCCCCATCTGTAAATCGCATATTGTAATATTAAAAAAATTAAATTAAAAATTAATAAAAAAACAAAAATCCTTTTTCTCCCACATAGAAAAAAAAAAAAAAAATAGAGGACACGACTGCATTTAAGACCGGAACCATAAATAATTCTTCGGCATATTTCCCCATTCTTAGTTTTCAAAAACACCGCATAAAATCCGGATTTAAACAGCGAAAATCTCACCGGATATTTCGAAAAGCGAATAAACTAAAGGATTAAAACTATTTTCAGACGCATTAATAGTTAAGATAACGAATCGGAAATCAGTCTGCGAATTTAACGCGTTATCAACTTTCCCAAATATTGCCTCAGGTGTTATTATTTGCTTTAGCTGTGAGGGGGAATATTGCTTACAAAAAAAAGATGAATTTTAATGAAGCTTTGAAAAGCTCTTATGCAGGCATTTCGCAACGTGATTGATGACAATTTTTTTTTTTCGAGGAATGATCCGTACGGCGAAGGTCAATTTATTCGGATGCGATTAATTTTTTTTTTCTCTTGAATCGTAATTGTTTTTCTTCGTAAAAATGTCTCCGTAAAAAAAAAAAAAAAAAAGTACTCGTGGATCCCTGATTGACGTTTAATGTACCCGAGTCTGCACGAGCAAAAGTAGCTAATGATCAGGTTTCGAATATAATGATAATATTTATGAAGATGCTGCATCAAATTCCATTTTCTTTAATAGATTTTTATCGGAAGATCAAGGCCGTTCGAAGGGGGCGAGGGAGGGCGCAGACTTATTTTTATTTTCAGAAGTGTGGGAAGCTCGTTGAAAGGATTCAATCATAAATCAAAAGCTTTCGAGATAATTTGAAATTCATTTGGCGGGTGATATATATGCCTTGAATTTTTTACAAAATTAGCCCAGTTTAGAGATGGATTATAGCATCCTTGGACGAGAGACAATTTATGGACTATGATTTGGCTAATTTTTTTAATTTTTTTATTTTTTTTATTGTATACGTTTAAGTTGGAAATGTAAATGATGTCCGTTACGGTAGCTTGAGTTCAGAGGAAAATGATTTTGAAATGCGCCGGTTTGAGGAAACAATTAAATGTGGTTTTTTAAAAAAAAATGAGGGAGCGTCAAAAAAGTTAAACGAAACGATATTATACGATTAATCAAGTTATGGATGAGATGGCTTTATAGTTACAAGGTATTGAAGGTCTTCGTAATTGCTGCTAGTAATACCGAAAATTGCCGAAAATAAATGCGCCATAGAATTTTTAACAATTCAAGTCAGGGACCTGAAGCTTGAAAATTTTGTCCGGTGCCGATGCTAGCATCGGCATCGGATTTTTTTTAAATATCCGAAATCGGCATCGGCATCGACCCGAGGTATCCAGCCGGCCGCGGCTGGCATCGGCATCGGAATCGGAATCGGACCCCTGATTTTAAAAATCGTCTAGAACGGCTCTATGATTTTTTTTCCACTAATATCGGAACTAGAGGCGGCATCGGATATATCGATATCGGCATCGGGTGTAGGTGCCGGAATCGGAAGTTTAATAAATAATATGGAATCGGCACTGGCATCGGCATCGGCATCGGCATCAACTTGAGATTTCAGCCGGCCGCGGCCGACACCTGCATCGGATTCAGACCCCTGATTCAATTAGTAACAATTAAAGTTTCAAAAAAAAAAGTCTTCGATGTTGGCGTTTATGGGTCAGAGCCCTTATTTACGCGTCAAATTCACCAAAAACGCTTTTCGCGCGGTTTAGAGATCGCTCGAAAGTAGTGGTCCCGACGAGAGTGAAGCAAGGAATTTTCTATACAGCTAAAAACTAAGTTTTTAAAATTCTAATTTTTTGATTTTTATAGCTAATCGTTATAATAGTATTTTTCTTTACAGGTGTCGAAGGTAAATATTTCAAGTACGAGACCAAGTTTACGGCTCGAGGCGAAGCCGAGGGCCGTAATTGGTCGAGTCTTGAAATTTACCTTCGATACCGGCAAAGAAAAATATTTTTTATTCCGAGGAAAACAATTTTTATGGTCTACTTTTTAGTCCAAGGAATGAAAAAGCATTTAATAAAGATTCCATTTCATTTAAAATAGATGCAAGCCACCGTCCGAGTTACCAAAAAAAATTTTTAGTTTAGAAAAAACGGGCAAAACGAATGTCAGATAGGCCTAAGATTCTTGCCCGTTTTCTGTAAACAAAGGATTTTTTCTGGTAATTCGGATGGTGGGCTGGTTGGATTGTTTCGTATAGCCATAGTGTCACATGAGCTTTAAAGCGGCTTGCTTGAAAAAGACTTCATTTATTTATGTATTTAGTTTCTTAAATTGGATTTTGAGGTTATGTACCAACCGGATAAAGATTGTAAATTCTTGCATAATAGGGCATAATGCATGAAGACATCAGTGGAAGAAGGAGGCCGTTGGACCTATCAAAAAAAATTCAGACAACAGGCTATTTTTCATTGTTTATTTAGAAGCAATTTTGATTCCGACAGAATTTTTAATGTACAATTTGTAAACAAGCAGTAGAAAAATGTTATATTCTCTTTCTATTTTCATTTATTGACTACAGTTTTTCGTTGAAACCTGAACCGCCTCCTTCTTTCACTGATGTCTTCGCATAATAGGGTGGATCGAAAAACACGAATTTTTGAACTTGAAAATGCCACGGTATAAATGCCAACGGATAAGTTGCATTTTATCCTCTATATTAACCATAATTTTTTTCACACTTTTTAGAGGCCGATTTCGGCTGCCCTCAGAGGCTTAAATCTTAAAGTTTTATAAAGGTCGAAAAATTTAGAGCCGTATTTTGATGAGAAAAAGTTCATTTCCTATCGGAAATTTTCCGTTAATTTAAAAAATAAATTCAGTTTTACAGTAATTGGAGCCATTTTTTATATATGAGCCGAAAGAGCAATAGGGAGTTTAATAACAGTCGTTTTTTGATCATAAATACAAAATGGCTTCAATTTCTGTAAAACGGTCTTTATTTTTAAAATTCCCGGAAAATTTCCGATAGGAAATGAAGTCTTTCGCACCAAAATACGACTCTTTATTTTTTTTGCACTTATGAGACATTGAAAAACTTTAGGTCTCTGAGGGCAGCAGAAATCAGCCTCCAAAAAATCTGAAAAAAAAAAAAATTAGTGGATTATTGGCGTTTCAATCCTCCAGCAGCCCCGAATTTCGGCGGGCTTCGAGAGGCAGTGGTAAAATCTGCAAAGAATTTGATGTATTAGGACGCTTGGAACACGGTTCTTGACCTACGAGGAATTGGCTACCTTCTTTTGCCTTTGTGAGGCGGTTTTAAACAGCCGGGCTTTAGTGATTAATAGCCATTTTCATTTGAAAAAAATTAGGGTTAGTATGGAGGCTAAAATGCAACTTTACCGCGCTGTGGCGTTTTCAAATGCAAAAATTCGTGTTTTTTGATCCAGCCTAATATTGATCCGTTTAAAATCCTTTTATTTATTCAATAACATAAAATCTAAAGTTATGGCTGATTCCTCGTTCCCCCTTTGAATTTATTTGACAAATCTTGGGGTTATTGCAATAGTGTGTTTATGTTCCCGTTCCAATCTTGACATTTGTCAAAAAAATATAAAAATTTGGTTTCATTTATTATCGGGTTTACTGGATCTTGAATGACTAGTCATTCAAGATTCAGTAATCCATTATTATCCAGTAATTAATTAATTATTGATCCCTTCTATGAAATTTGGTTTTATTTACTATCGGGATTACTGGATCTTGAATGACTAGTCATTCTAGGATCTTGAATGATTAGTTAAATGACTAGTCATTCTAAAATCTTGAATGACTAGTTGAATGACGACTCATTCTATGATCTTGAATGACTAGTTGAATGACTACTCATTCTATGATCCTGAATGACTAGTTAAATGACTAGTCATTCTATGATCCTGAATGTCTAGTTGAATGACTAGTCATTCTATGATCTTGAATGACTAGTTGAATGACTAGTCATTCTATGATCTTGAATGACTAGTTAAATGACTAGTCATTCTATTATCCTGAATGTCTGAATGAATGACTAGTCATTCTATGATCTTGAATGACTAATTGATGACTACTCATTGTCAGTTGAATGACTACTCATTCTATGATCTTGAATGACTAGTCGTTCTATGATCTTGAATAGCTAGTTGAATAACTACTCATTTTATGATCTTAAATGACTAGTTGAATGACTAGTGCTTCTAGGATCTTGAATACTATAGGGATTACTGGATCTCGAATGACTAGTCATTCAAGATCCAGTAATCCATTATTATCCAGTAATTAATTAATTATTGATCCTTCTATGAAATTTGGTTTTATTTACTATCGGGATTACTGGATCTTGAATGACTACTCATTGTCAGTTGAATGACTACTCATTCTATGATCTTGAATGACTACTCATTCTATGATCTTAAATGACTAGTCATTCTAGGATCTTGAATGATTAGTTAAATGATTAGTCATTCTAAAATCTTGAATGACTAGTTGAATGACGACTCATTCTATGATCTTGAATGGCTAGTTGAATAACTACTCATTTTATGATCTTAAATGACTAGTTGAATGACTATTCATTCTATGATCTTGAATGACTAGTTTAATGACTAGTGTTTCTAGGATCTTGAATACTATCGGGATTACTGGATCTCGAATGACTAGTCATTTAAGATCCTAGAATGACTAGTCATTCAAGATCATAGAATGACTAGTCATTCAAGATCATAGAATGACTAGTCATTCAAGATCATAGAATGACTAGTCACTCTATGATCTTGAATGACTAGTCACTCAAGATCCAGTAATCCCGATAGTAAATAAACCCAATTTCATAGAAGGATCAATAAATCAATCCATAAATGTCAATAATTAAAGAAAATAATCAATCAACACAAACAATCGATACAGTACAATCTTAAAAATGTTAATTTTTAAAAAAAGTAACTGTAAATGCGAATTCTCGATGTAAAATCGCTTCAGTAAACCAAAGAGCTTAACCATAAAAGCTGTAATTTGTAGGATTGGGGGACAGGAGCCCAAATCCGATGCCGATGCTCGGCCGAAATTTCCAATCCTCAGACCCTTAGCGTCGGACTTTGATCATTGCACGTAACATATACGCCGTAATACGCTCATTAACAAGATTAAATCCTTTTATTAATTGTGTAAATAAATCATATAAGTTCATAAATCCCGTAAGCCGTATTTCTTTTCTTTGTGGTGCTTATTTGTCAAAGTCCGAATTTAAAATCGATGAAAAAAAAATGACCATCGCCGTATATTTCTTTTTTAATAAGTCGATTGATGTCGTCTTTTTTTTTTGAATAAATAATTGCGTAATGATGATTTGATTCCGCAATATCTTGTTGTTATACATTATTATTAAAGTTAATTCATATGGATGAAATTGTGTAAGTACCGGTTTGTGAAGAAAAATCGAATTTCATCTGAAAATGTTTTACTTTTTTTTTTTTTTTTTTTTTAGAAAAAATAAGAGAAATCTGAAAAGGTTAAAATCTTTCGCTATTGTGCATACGATCACATACGCCCCCCTCACGATATCCGTTTCGAGGTGTTACCATTGCCATGGTCGACCGATTTATACAAATTAAAACTTTTTTTTTTTTTTTATGTGCACGGAAGTGAATGAAGATTCACCTGATCACAGATCACATTATCATAATCAAGGAATTGATTAAAAAATGTGTTTCGGTCAACTTTCCCGTGTTTTGGGGGGCACCACAGGTGCAATGCCCTAATATATTTCCACATCCTAATTATCCATTAGGATATTTTTTTTTTTGTGGTCCTTCTTTAACGCTTTTATAATTAAAGCAGTAAGAGCTTAATTAGATTTTATTGCGTGAGTTTCTTCCTTCAGGTGGCCGTAGCATACAAAGATTTTTTTTGTTACTATGCCAAGGAGTTTTTCTATAAAGACTTTTTTTTTTTAATAATTTCTTTTTATCTTGGTTGGACGTATGTGAAGGGACATGGAAAACATTTTAAGAATCTTATCGTTATTTTTTTGTTTGGAAAGAAAAAAAAAAATACTCGTTTTGGATGGGATTTAGAAAAATGACGATCGGTTTATTAATTGTGTAACATCGGATGGAAAATTTTTCCTTGCACTTTAGAATATGGATGATAATTGAATTTAAGAAGCGTGGAGTTGGAAGTTATTGGGGCTTTCAAGATAAAAATTAAAATACTATAAATTGGTTTACTTAAAAAGTAGCCGGGGATTAGTTAGGATTTGAATTGAAAATTATACGTTCTTTGAGCATCTCGCACGGGGGAAAAAAAATGCTGCATTTAGTGGAAAAGGTTTTTTTTTTCCTCCTTTCTTTCTTAGGTGGATTTGGTTTTGAGGAAAAGTTCAAACCCTACAAAATACAAGAAATTAATTGAGTAATATTTTCCTTAAAATTTTAAAGGGAAGTTCTGATTTTATCCTGGGAACTTCCACGGATTTCAATGTCGGAAAATTAAATGCGACAACTCTCTGAAATTTTTGTTTGTAAAATCGTCTGGGACGGCATTTTTGTGAAAATGACGTCAACTCCGGATTTATTTGATTTGGATGAAAAATAAAAAATTAAGTTTATTACAAAATACTACAAAAATACAAGCTGATTCAGATTTTATCAGCTTATTGTTTTCGCTTTGTATTTTGCACCCAAATTACAAAGCGTTAAAAATAAGCAAGCTTGGCCCATAACTACTCAACTTCTACATGAGCAAACATTTTCTCATTCTTTACGTTTCCTAATTTGAATTCAAATTACAAAATTAAAAACAATAAGGCAATGCATGCTTATAGAAACCGAGAAGTTATAAGCAAAGCTTGCACATTGTTTACGCTTTCTAATTTGGTTGCAAATTTCAAAGCGTTAACAATGTGCAAGCTTTTCTTATAACTTCTTGGTTTCTATAAGCATGCATTACCGAGAAGTTATAAGCAAAGCTTGCACATTGTTTACGCTTTCTAATTTGGTTGCAAATTTCAAAGCGTTAACAATGTGCAAGCTTTTCTTATAACTTCTTGGTTTCTATAAGCATGCATTACCGAGAAGTTATAAGCAAAGCTTGCACATTGTTTACGCTTTCTAATTTGGTTGCAAATTTCAAAGCGTTAACAATGTGCAAGCTTTTCTTATAACTTCTTGGTTTCTATAAGCATGCATTGCCTTATCGTTTTGAGCTTTTTAATTTTCAGTGATTCAAAGTTTGCTGCTTATGAAACTGTTCAGCAAACTTTGATTTATTGAAAATTACAAAGCATAAGCAATGAGCCAAATTTGCACATTGAAGCTGAGAAGTTTGTGTCAAGCAAATTGAATAAAAAACAAATCATGGCCATAACTGCCTTGTACTCCTCTATTAAGATTTATATCCAGGCAACGTATCTTGGGATGTTCCTGAAAAGCATCTCCGTTTGCGGTTTGAAATTCTTAGTCCGAATAAGTTCGTTTTAATAAGTTTAATTACATAAATTAATACCGGTATATTTAGCCCAAATTTTTAATTTACGATTTCAGTTTCGTAACTACTTTTTATCGTTCGACCATTTTTTCTAAAAAAATAAATTCCTAATCCATTTTTCCAAAAATTTTGGTTCTTAAAATTTTTTTCCTTAATTATTTTCATTTCCTAATTTTTAATTTTCCTTAAAATTTTTGATTCCTAAAAGAAAATTTCCTGACATGAGTATTTTTCCCGCCAAAAAAAGTGGTATATTTTTTTAAAAAAATCATTATTCACCAAAAAAAGAAAGAAAAAAAATGGTTTTAAAAAAAGTAAAATTCTGTTTTCATGGCAGATTTCAGTAATTGCTAGTAACATGTATTGTACATATCATTTGATTAGCCATGCAAAGATTACGAGAATAATTCAAAAGTCCGGAACCATTACTCTATTTCAATAACCAGTTCCCTGCAAAAATAAAAAATAAAAACCCAGCTATGGGGGGCCATTTACCCACATACTTGATTAATACGAGTGATGCATATTTCATACAAAAAAAAGGAAATGAATTATTCTTAGTATCAAAGTGATTGAAGCCTCCTTATGACAAAAAAAGAAAAAAAAATTATCAAGGAAAATTATTAACCTCATCATTGTCCTCATGAGCGTAAAAAAAATGAAAAAAAATTGGCATCAGTTTATGTTATGACAAAAAAATTGATTCTTCTATAATGGCATCATGCGACAGCGTAATAAAAGTAATATTTATTTCAACAAAAAAACAGACCGTGCATTGTTTTATAATATCATACGTAACAATGATAACCTTTGGAATTAAATACAAAATTAAACTAAACTTTTTTTTTTTTGGTTCTGCTCTTTTCTAAAAAAAAAAAAAAATTCAAATGTAATTAATTTGATTGTAATTAAAATAAATAATTTGCGTAAGTATCATTCTAATCGCAATGTGGAATTTTTAATGAGATTATTTCTTAAAGAAGTATGTGTACGGATTCATGGTGTTGGTTTAATGTGGTTTTATTTAAAAATTTCCGAGGAGCATTGACTCTCTCATGGGCAAAAGAAAAAAAAAAGAAAAAAAAAGTGCATAGGCCTATTTGAGAAGGGCTTTTTAGAGTAGATATTTAATTGTTTTGATGTTCGGTTTAGTTGTTCTCTCCGAGGTTTTCTCATTCAGATTGGGGCAGGTCATGCTTCTTCCTTAAATACTAGTATTTACGGAAAAAGCATAACTTGCCCCAATCTGAATAAAAAAATAACACTTTCAAAGAACACTTTTTTAAGTGTTTTAATTTGTTCTGAGAAGGAAATAGTGCACAGGTCGTACGTCAAACGATACTTTGCTTTTTTTTTCTCAGAAAATCTTTCAGATGTTTTTTTGTTTTGATCCTGACGTGGGCATTAGTTTTGCTAAAATGGCGTAGGAATAAAAAGATACGGGCTTAGAAAATGTTTGTCTCTATCCATAGAATCATTTCTTTCTCCCAGCTGAATTACGATTTATTAATTATAATTTAAGAGATCTGGATTACTATGAAATTCAAGAGCAAAAGATATTTACCTAGCAAAAAAAAACGAGGAAAAAGAAAAAAAGTTGTCGGGGTTCTTCCCCGAGTTTAATAAAGCTTGCAGATGTTTTGAGAGTAAATAATTTTTATGAGTTTCCTTTAGTTTTAAACCGCGCTAGAAAAATGTTGCTACACGTACGAAAAAGTGATGCAAAAAGTATACAACAATTTTTGCAAAACAAATGCAAAAAAATTTATACAAAATATGTATTATTTTTGTATATCCTTTTGACAAAGTTTCAAACATGCATAATTTTTGAGAAGTTAATGCGTACTTTTTTAAGCGCCAAAATTTGTGAATACGCATAATTTTGCAAAAATTTATGCATACAATTTTTTAAAATCATAAAGCAGGAAAATTTTTAAATGTTATGCTTATGTAACTTTTTTTTTCAATTTATGCTTACTTATTTATGCATAATTATATTGGATGATAAGCATTTGCAATCTGGACCTTTGCAATTTGGACGATTAACAAAGGGCCCAAAAAGCGTTCGAACAGAGACAGAGTAACCGGTCTGTAATATAACGTCCGTTCTAGATACAATCAAATAAAAAAAAAATCGGACGGCTTTGTGAACAACCGAAAAATATGGTACAACCAAAAAATAGCAATACATACAACCAAAATGATTACATCAGTTGTTGAAACCAAAATTTACATCACAAGAACCATTTTCTTGGTTGACAAAGAACCAAAACCAAAATAAGCAAAAATTCCCTTGTAAAACTGTCAGATAAAAAACCATGGTTTATCAAGCTGAAGTCTTTACTCAGAACTCAGAATCGAATCAAACCCAACCAAATCAAGCCAAACCAAACCAAACCAAACCAATTTTCAACATGAAGGAGGTTTTTTGTTTCAATGGCTACTTAAACCAAAAAAAAAAAAAAAAAAAAAATTGCAAGAAAAGAATCTGAAATCAGAACGAAAACATGGCTTTTATGAAGTAAACGAAACAGCAAAAAATCCGAAATTTGCATTTAAAAATTGCTGAAACCAAACCAATTCATTTAGTCAAAACATGAACGTAGATTTTTGGTTCCAATGGTTAAGCCAAAAAAAGAAAAAATAGGACGAACCAAAATCTTAACTCAGGGCTAAAACATAGTTCTTGGGCTACGTATGAAAAAAAAAAAAAAAAAAAAAAGCACCTTTGTAAAATATTTCTACATCTTAAGAGGGGGCTTCAGATATTTATTTAAATATACCAAAATAAACTTCCATGGCTTAGAACTTTTTTTCGGAGATACAAATTAGAAATCTGGCTTCGTAGCGAACTTCATAGTGATACTGGCATCTTTCCTTCAAAATTTCAGATTCTCAGGTTGTAAAGAAACTCCGGAAAACGCTTTGGAAAATATATTTCCGACATTTATTTTTGAAAACTTTTTCCGGAGTTTCTTTACAATCTGAGAATCTGAAATTTTGAAAGAAAGATGCCAGTATGCCAGTATAAAGTTCGCTACGAAGCCAGATTTTTAATTTGTTATCTCCAAAAAAAAGTTTTAGGCAGGGAAATTTATTTTGGTATATTTAAATAAATATCTGAAGCCTTCTCTTAAGAAAAAACAGAAGTTGTGACCATGGAGAAGGAGAGAAAAATCGCTTATTTCAAGAGAGAAAAAATTAAAAATCAAATTAATTTGGTTCCATTGTTTCGGACGATGTTGCATAAGTATGTTTAAATCATTGGATTGTGAAAACCAAAAAATTTTTTTTAAAAATCAGGTCCACAAAAATTCTTATTGCACGAGTATTGCTTTTTTCTTTTCTCAGAAAATGACTCCTGTGATCCATAATGTTTTCAATAACTGCTGTAATAATTTTTCTGGTCCTAGGAACCATTTCATCAAAACTCCCCTAAAAATGGAGCGTTTTAAGTCAGACTTCAATGTTAGTTTCGGTTCGGTCCAATAAGAATATGGCCAACCTTTCGGATCTGTCCTCTGTGCTTAACCGAATCCAAAGTCGTGTCTCCATTAGCGATTTATCCGATGATCGGATTATCCGACCACCGGAAGTACTGTACTTTCGAACACTAGAAAAAAATTCGAACTTTAAAATAAAAATGGCGTATTCGTTATTTTGTTTTTATTTTTTGCTTGCGGGATATTAAAGAGATTTATTGTTCCAGATCCGAAGATTCTACGCAAAAAATATCCCGCACGCAAAAAACAAACAAAATACCGAATACGCCATTGTTATTTTCAAGTTCGAGTTTTTTCCTAGTGTTCGAAAGTACAGTACTTACGGTGGTCGGATAATCCGATCATCGGATAAATCGCTAATGGAGACACGACTCAAAGCATGAATTTTTTGACGAAATTTTACAACCGTCATTTCGTTTGCGAATAAAATGGGGGGAAAAAAAAAATCTGCATTTATCTAATTCGCTATCTCTTTAACCGTCGGACATCACACTCATGCACCAACTTTCTTTCAAAACAAATAATTTCAAAAGAAATCAGCATTTTTTTTTCTTCTTCCAAAATCACCATACTAATTTACCGAAAAAAATATTTCATAAACGCTACTTGAAAAAAAATCACGCTTCCTAGTATTGTTAATATCAATTACAGTAATTAATAACTATTCATTAGTTCGTCTAAACTTTCCATTTTCCATAGTTCAATCCTTTAAAAAAAATAGCAACACATAAAAATCGATCGCTTTTTCCTTAATTAACAAGAACTAATAATTATTACTCCTTTAATAAATAAAAATAAATAAATAATTTTTTTTTTTTTTTTTACAAGAACAATCGCTTGTCAGATCATCCTTTGAGAATCCGATTCCGAAAACATTTTTATCTATTTCCTTATTAGCAATAATTTAATTCATTTGGATGCAAGTAATTACAAGAAAGTGAAAATGATAAATAAAAAAGAAAAAGAAAACAATAGCCGACGGGCTCTTTTTGGAAGAAACATGTGAAGAGTCATAGATTTCGTGACAACATATAAACTTTAGGATCATAGTCTCTCTTCGATAATGTTAAATGTCCTTGAGTTAACATTGGAAATAGGCTTAAAAAAGCCTACATTAAATCCCCGGTATCATACTTCAGCACGTTGCAATCATATCAATTAAATTATAGAGTCTTGATTTTTTTTTTAAACTTTGTTTTCGCCTTCGCGCGGGAAAATTTTTTTTTGATAGCGAAATTCCGAGCATGTGCTAACTTGAATGACACGAATTTAATTTTTTTTTCTTAGAATTACCAAAATCTACGGATCTAGTTCTCATGACTTTTTTTTTTGAACTGATAAGAAAAAAAAAAAAAATAAAAACAACAAAACCGGTCTTGCATTTTTTGGAAGAGAAAAATATGATCTTTTAAAAAAATTCAAACCTTTTCTAAAAATTATTTTCATCCCATGCAGTTAGAAAAATAAATCAAAAAGCTCCATGATAAAAAAAAAAAAAAATTAATCAGAACACACACACACAAACATCAGAAGAAAAAAAAACTACATGATGAACGGTTAAGTAAACACACGATTTCGACAAACTTACAAAAAAAAAAAAAGAAAAAAAATTCACGCAGATAAGATATAATAATCAATCGGGAAAAAAAAATTAACGAAATTGTAAAATGATAACGAAAATGTGGAGAGAAAAAGATCGTAAAATCAACGCGGCGTTATCAATTTCAAGACAACGGACGAGACTCCGGTTTGAACTTGCGAACACGCCGAGCAACACGGCCTCACTAAATACGGAGTATAGATAATATTCAGTAGTGGGAGTAGCACTCTTAACAGTGCGGATTTAATACGAGGACGGAGTTGGCTAGGTGCTTTTTTTCTATGATTTTCTTTTTCTTTAAATCTTTGATTTTGGATTTTTTAAAAATTCAGATGTGGCAGGAATGCATCTGATGATAGTAAATATGCGATGATGGAGCCGTAAAATTTCATGCACCAAAAATTAAAATCGGCCAATTTCTTCATTTTTAGTTAAAAGATTCACATCCCTGCTAGCTGAATGTAATCAAGGCTCCAAAAAGAACAGAACCAAGATTTTACAACTTTTAAAAAACCAAAGGTTTCAACCTGAATTTTTAAACACAACTCTAAGCTTAACTTTTTGAAAAAATCCAGTCTTAAAAAGAACTGGAACCTCAACTGAACTCATAGCTCAGAAGGAGAACCTCGAAACCAGAACCAGAACCTCTGAACATTAAATGTCTATTCAAAAAGACAAAAAAAACTGAAAAATTTTCAAATGAGGATGATGCCTCTGTTGATTGTCATTAGAAAACATATCATGAATTTTTAAAAGTAAAGGTCAGCATCTCCAGCGCTGACCTCCAGAGGTCAGCTTTCTCTAAATTTTTCATTTAACAGCTGAACCGTCAATTTAAAAAAAGGGATAAGGCGTTCCCGACCATTCTCCATAATCCGTTTTTCCAAAAAAAAAAAAAATAAATAAATAATTTTTTTTTTTTTTTTTACAAGAACAATCGCCTGTCAGATCATCCTTTGAGAATCCGATTCCGAAAACATTTTTATCTATTTCCTTATTAGCAATAATTTAATTCATTTGGATGCAAGTAATTACAAGAAAGTGAAAATGATAAATAAAAAAGAAAAAGAAAACAATAGCCGACGGGCTTTTTTTGGAAGAAACATGTGAAGAGTCATAGATTTCGTGACAACATATAAACTTTAGGATCATAGTCTCTCTTCGATAATGTTAAATGTCCTTGAGTTAACATTGGAAATAGGCTTAAAAAAGCCTGCATTAAATCCCCGGTATCATACTTCAGCACGTTGCAATCATATCAATTAAATTATAGAGTCTTGATTTTTTTTTTAAACTTTGTTTTCGCCTTCGCGCGGGAAAATTTTTTTTTTGATAGCGAAATTCCGAGCATGTGCTAACTTGACGCAAATGGACACGAATTTAATGTTTTTTTTCTTAGAATTACCAAAATCTACGGATCTAGTTCTCATGACTTTTTTTTTTGAACTGATAAGAAAAAAAAAAAATAATAAAAACAACAAAACCGGTCTTGCAATTTTTGGAGGAGAAAAATATGATCTTTTAAAAAAATTCAAACCTTTTCTAAAAATTATTTTCATCCCATGCCGTTAGAAAAATAAATCAAAAAGCTCCATGATAAAAAAAAAAAAAAAAATTAATCAGAACACACACACACAAACATCAGAAGAAAAAAAAAACTACATGATGAACGGTTAAGTAAACACACGATTTCGACAAACTTACAAAAAAAAAAGAAAAAAAATTCACGCAGATAAGATATAATAATCAATCGGGAAAAAAAAATTAACGAAATTGTAAAATGATAACGAAAATGTGGAGAGAAAAAGATCGTAAAATCAACGCGGCGTTATCAATTTCAAGACAACGGACGAGACTCCGGTTTGAACTTGCGAACACGCCGAGCAACACGGCCTCACTAAATACGGAGTATAGATAATATTCAGTAGTGGGAGTAGCACTCTTAACAGTGCGGATTTAATACGAGGACGGAGTTGGCTAGGTGCTTTTTTTCTATGATTTTTTTTTCTTTCTTTAAATCTTTGATTTTGGATTTTTTAAAAATTCAGATGTGGCAGGAATGCATCTGATGATAGTAAATATGCGATGATGGAGCCGTAAAATTTCATGCACCAAAAATTAAAAACGGCCAATTTCTTAATTTCTAGTTAAAAGATTCACATCCCTGGCTAGCTCAATGTAATCAAGGCTCCAAAAAGAACAGAACCAAGGTTTTTTCAACTTTTAAAAAACCAAAGGTTTTCAACCTGAATTTTTAAACACAACTCTAAGCTTAACTTTTTGAAAAAATCCAGTCTTAAAAAGAACTGGAACCTCAACTGAACTCATAGCTCAGAAGGAGAACCTCGAAACCAGAACCAGAACCTCTGAACATTAAATGTCTATACAGAAAGACAAAAAAAACTGAAAAATTTTCAAATGAGAATGATGCCTCTGTTGATTGTCATTAGAAAACATATCATGAATTTTTAAAAGTAAAGGTCAGCATCTCCAGCGCTGACCTCGGTCAGCTTTCTCTAAATTTTTCATTTAACAGCTGAACCGTCAATTTAAAAAAAGGGATAAGGCGTTCCCGTCCATTTTCCCTAATCCGTTTTTCCAAAAAAAAAAAAATAAATAAATAAATTCCTAATCCATTTTTCCAGAAAATTTTAAGAACTAATTTTTTTTCCTAATTTTTTAATTTTCCTAAAATTTTTTGATTCCTAAAATAAAATTTTCTAAAATGAATATTTTTCCTAATTTTTTAAATCCCAAAAATTTTTTCTAAACAACATCGAAATAGTATATTGTTATACTAGGGAGGGAAATGAATTTTCTTGTTGAGGTTTTAATTAGAACCTCAACAAGAAAATTCATTTCCCTTCCTAATATTGCAAGATATTTTTCATAACAAATAAAAATAACTTTTTAAGTGACTTTTCTCGAAAAAAAAATACCTCCCTGGATTTATATATTTTTCAAAAACGGGAATTCCCGATTCTCGGGAACGGAAAAACATCGGAAATTTGGAATCTCTAGTTTTATAGGCATATCTAATCGAAATAATATTCTTCCGTCAGAAAAAAATTTATAGGTAACCAGAAACTCGAGCTAGATGACTTAACTTTTTATTTCTCCAAAAAGAGAAACGTGTAATTCGGAGTAGTACTTAGACAGAAAGAAAAAAAAAGAACAAAAATTGTTATAAAATGTCGCATTTAATAAGAACGATATTTAATCGATAATAATGCAACATTAATTAGATTAAACAGCACAAATTTTCAAAACGATTATGTTTAATGCACACTTGACACGATTTAACAAGAGGTTTACGTAGATTCAGTCATTTTCTTCGACTACTAAAACTTTTAACGTAAATGGAAACGGTTAAAATTATTACATAACTACTTCCACTTTTTTTTTTTTCTTTTGTTATTATCGTTTTGTATTATTTCAAAGTAAAGATAAATGCGACATTCTAGGCATAATCATTTTAAAGGAAATTCATTAATTGGCTCAGAAATTCAGGATTGATGGCCTTAGCTTCGTGACTTTTAACGCTGCGAAAACATTGTAGCACTGGGAAAATCAGAAAATTACCCCACGTTTTTCTATATTTGGGTCGCTTGGGCGTAAATTTGTCGATTTTCCTCATTTTGTTCATTTTTTAACTAAACTATTCCGATTTTCCCTTATCATTTTTGGGATCATCCAGATACACATTTTGAAAAAGTTGGTGTGAAAATGAAGTTCATGAATTTAAAGAATTTTTTGTGTAATAAAAAGTGTTAAAAAATTTTTTTAATGTAATAATTTGTTAAAATTGGAGGTTAAAAACTGTAAATCAAAACAGAACGATATCAACTTATGACGTCACAATGCTTATTCTAAACGTTTTGATTTACAATTTTTCACCCCCAACAAATTATTGCATACAGAAAAAAACAATCTTTTTTAAATACTTTTAATACACAAATAACATTATTAATTAATGTCAATTATAAATTATTTTAATCTTTATAATTGTCAATTATTAATTATGTCAATTATAAAGCCAATTTCAAATTTTTCAAAAATAAAAATACCTGAAAATACCCTATTTCAACGTATGTCCATAAAAACAATGGAATAGATTGACTAGAACGTTTAAATTGAGTTAAATTAAATTAAATGGAGAATAAACAAAAAAACTTAATCTATTTCTTAGCAAGCCTAATGAGGTGTATTAGAGGCAAATTATAAACATCCTAAATAAAGAGATTAGCCATTAAGCCATTTTCAATAAATCCGAAAAATAAATCCCCGACTGAAATATTTTATTTCTGACCTTTACAAAAGGGTTTCTATAGGGTGAACCGACCAATAAATGAACAGTTAAGAAGAAATCGAACTTTAGATTTTATTTTAATAAAACGTATGGGAGCCTTTAAGCTAAAATTTTACTATAATGTGAAAAATGTATTAAAAAGCAAGAAAAAGCCTTAAAAATGCGATAAAACAAGCTGAAGAAGGAGATATTTAAGAAAATAGCGAAAAAATCAGAAAAACCCAATAAATGAACACCACAACCAAATAATGAACAGCGAAAACCCAGTAAATGAACACTTGATTAGTCTTGATAAATTCGATTAGTTCTAGAAAAAATGGCTTCTTTGTTTATTTTTTGATGTTTTTAATTACATCCTGCAAAATAAAAATGAAAACACGTTTTAAAACAATAATTTCGGTTTTTTTCAATAAAAATACTCGCGGTAGTGGTAGTGATTTATATGGAGTGCCGGGTTGTTCATTTATTGGTTTTCTTAGGTTTCGCCGGTCCCATTTATGAACATTAAAATTAGAAGCATTTTACATTTAAATTTTCAAATGGGACGTGTTTTTTAGGTAAATATAACCTTCTTCTTTATAAAAATAGTTCAAATATGCCGGAAAAACTAATTTTTGCTTCATAAAGCCCTATTTTATAAAATGGGAAAAAGCGCCATCCTTAAACTTCGGTCAAGTTTTACAAGCCAGTTCGTTTCTTCAACTTCTAAACATTTTTATTTTAACAGAATTTTTGTGCTTTTTGCCATGATTTTATATTGCAAAGAAAGCTGAAGAACAATAGTTTAGTTTTCAATTTCTTTTCCTTCAATTATAAAATTCGTTTAGCTATTATTCGAATAAGAAAACAGATTTGTTCATCTATTGGTCGTGTTCATTTATTGGTCGGTTCACCCTATTTGTTTATATTTACGTTTTCAATTTCTCAAAAAAATTTTTAACGGACGAATAATTTTTAGTAGAAGAATATCGAAGAGCCGGAATTGCAGGTGCAAATCATTTGCGCTAATCCCCAGTACAAAAGGGTACTCAATTAGGGCAAGTTCATTTCTATTGATTTCAAATGAGCCCCTTTTGTAAAGGGAATACAGGTAAATGAACGGGTACCGTCTCAGGGCAATGACATAGAAAGTTAAATTTTTTTTTTACTTCTCACCTGTAAAAGTAAAATTTTTAAAACGGTATGAAAACGTAGGTTCAACCGGTCGTTTTAAATATTCTTTCGTAAAATACAAAAAACAAACCTCAACCTAAAAATGTATGTAATAATAGTCAAAAATAATGCCAGAATTGATGGATAGGGCATTTTCTTTGCCATGCTAAGCTTATGAGCATTTTAACGGCTTTATGTTTAGCTGCTGGAACTTTAAAAATAACTTTATTATAATTATGATTTATAATTATAATTGAATTTTACATTATAATGAAAAAAAAAAAATTTTTTCTGGAGATATCACGTTCCAGTTTCAATATTAATCAGCGGATTTTCTCGAGGTAATTAATTAATTTTAAATTGATGCAGTTAGTTGTTCGTATAATCTTCAATTGGCCGTTCAATGTTTTAGTCCTGATAAAGCTTTAAAAATATAGACAAAAACGTTGGCGAAGAGGAAATAATTCTTTAATTCTAAGTTCCATTAATCCCAAAATCCGCTGATTAAAATTTTTTTTTGAAAAAAATTTCAAATTTGCATATGCTAAAACATGAAAAAAACATGCATGTAGTTCACTTTTTCTTTAACAGTTTTTATAGTCATTTTTTTTTTATTAATAAATCAAATGTGGATTTTTCAAACAATTTTTAAAACAATTTCCAAAAGAAAGAAAAACAATTTTTTTATTAGAGAAACATGAAATACCCAACCATTTTCCGACTGAACAATTGCCAATTTTCGGTCTTCAACTGGTAAAAGGTAAAAGCCTGGGCAAATAATAAAATCGTTCAAAAATGTGATCATTTGATTAAATGCCTAGTCATTTTTTAAAACGCCGGTCATTTAATAAAACGCCCGACAATTTTTTTTCATTTTATAAAACGACTGGTCTGGTTATTAAAAATCATGTAAATTGTGAAATGATGCAATGGAAAAAGAAAAGAAAAAAGGCAATTGCCTTTTTTCTATATTTCTTTTTTCTAATTAATCTATATTGATATAGATTAATTGTTAATAATTTAATCTTCTAAAACTTACAAAAACATAATTAATTTTTTTAGGGATCTCAACCTACTTTTGGAACCTAGGCCCCCTTGATTAAATGCCTCAAACATTATACAGATTTCCTGCTGCTTAAGGCGGATAGAATTAATATGACCAGAAACGTTTCTAAGCAGATAGGGTCTGGCCGTGTTCCAGCAACTTCTATTTTTAATACTGAGTTCGATTTCGGCAAGGAAATGGTGCCGAAAGGCGGCAAGACTTCACCCAATCTCAGCCTAAGCACTGATTCAGGTTCAGGTGAAAAAATTCAAACAGATCAACCAAAGGAGAATTTGAATCTAAAATTTCCCATCTTGCCTAAGGATCTTGGTTTTAAAAGATTAAATTATTAGCAATTCATTACTATTGCATTTTTTCTCTTCTTTATCCATTGTATCATTTCACTATTTGCCTGATTTTTAATAACCAGACCAGTCATTTTATAAAATGAAGAAAAAGTGTCGGCAGTTTTATTAAATTGCCGGCTCTTTAAGAAATGTCTAGGCATTCAATCAAATGATCACATTTTTAAGCAATTTTACTATAAGCCTAGGCATTTTACTAAATGACTGATTATACTAGAAGCCTACGACATATATATTTTATTCACTTCCCATAGTATTCATCAAGCTTAAGCGTTCCGGTCTATAGTTAGTGGATCCTTCAGTAAAAATGGAAGTATTTATAAGCTCAACTTTGGGGACGTACCAGCTAAATTTTCTTTGCTTGGGATTGGGTTAAACGGCCATGTACCGTAAGAATTTTTTCATGAAATTTACAGAAAAAAATAATTGTTCATTCCTTAAAAAGTACTTAGAAAATAGTTACAAGAGAACTGATTAATTTAGAACAGAGAAAAAATTTAATTTGTTCGATAGTTATTAATTTGTTTAGAAGAAGAAGAAAAAAAAAAGAAAAAAAAAAAAACAAAGTGTAGCTAAAAAATTAAATCAAGTTCTATTTACTTTGGGAAAGGATTTTTATTCGGTCTAAAGCTAAGCATTATACTTAAGTAAGTATTATGTTAAGCATTAAAATAAGTTCATCCAGTAAGGATGTACTTCATATTTAAAAAAATAATATTTGCGACTTTTATGTAATTATATCGCCTCATCATCAATAAATTTACATTCAATTAGAAATATGTTATGTTTAAAAAGTCTGAACAACAGGTAACGAAAACGATGCAAACATAGAAGTCAATGCCCTATGCAATTAACCAACAAGTAGCCCTAATAAAGTGAACATAAAGGTCAACGCACTATACAAGTAACAAACAAGTAGTCCAAACGTTGTGAGCATAAGGGTCAACGCACTGCGCAGGGTAGACCACTCCCACTCAACTCGCCAACTTGTTTACTCACCCTACCATCCCCTCCACTCAGCCTCACCCTCCAGGTAGGGTATATAAACTGGGACTGTTTCTCCATTTATTCAAATGTTCTCTGGTCTTCATCCAGTAAACATCAACTAGAAGTTCGACTTCCTTCAGTCGGTAGTAGCTTCACTGCATTAATTTTTGAAATTTGCAGTGTGACTAAAACCGGGGAAGGAAGAAGGCTAAGAGCAGCGAGGGAGTCTTCAACTTACGCCGTAAGTACCAGTGTTTGAGATTTCAAGTGATTCATCCGGGACATCGTCCGTTATTCCTCCGATGGTGACCGTAGTGCATTATCTTAAAAATTTGTAGTACGGTTTCAACCGGAGGAACAGGGGGCGAAATCACATCAAAACTACGAAATCGCGGAGGTTTCCTCAGTAAATTTAGATATTGTCCGCCCATTCAGAGTATGAATGGCCAGTATATTGCCTTGTCTTCTTACTTTGAATGGAGCCTGCCAATGTCTAAAAACTGCTGCATTCATAAACGAAGAAGACACGAACCACTTACTTTGTCATCTCAGAGGTTCGACTTCGTTCCGTTTCTCACTCCTGGGCTCAGTCTCGTTTTACATACTTTTGATTGTAGTACGGTACTGATCCAAGGAGTGTGGGATAGGCAACAGCAGGTTCTTCGTATTCACTTGCATTTGTCCATACATGTCGCATTTTATTTATATAGGTAATATGTAGTAGAGTCATCAAAAATCCAAGGCCAAAGACAAGTCACGTTTGCCTTGTCGTATCAGGGGTGCTTTAGATTTATTGCTCACCGGGTATTGACAGGGCCAAGGTGGTGCGAAAATTCTGCGGCAGCATAGCCATCCAGTTGGGTTATTGCCCACCCATTCATATACGTCAGACAGTGTATTGCCTTGTCAACGTATTTTGAATGGGGTCTGGTAGTTTCCGAAAACATCATCGTGTATCGCCCATTGTTGCTCAAGTTTTTACCTTGTCGTTTCGGTGCAACATTACGTTTCTTGTTTACCCGATTTGACAGGGGAAAGCTGGTGCAGATATTCAGCGAGAGTTACTAAGTCGAGCGTCAGGTTCAGCTTTTGAACACCTTGCTTCGCCTCTAGGTTCGATACCGTTCCTACGTATTATCACTTGTAGTACGGTATTGATCCAAGGAGCGAGGTATTGGCAGCGCCATACTCTTCGCATTCACTTGTGTTTTTTAACCAGCCTGCATTTTGCCCTTACTCCTACATTCCCCGGGTCATTTTTGTGCTTCACTGAAATTAATGGGTGTAGCATATATAGTGAACCGGGCAATGTGGTGCTTTGTGAAAAAGGCAGCCAGGCGTTCACTTCCAGGGTAACGCTTTTATGGCAATTCGTTTCCTTCGTCTGTGCCGTACTGCATGAAATAAGATACTTGTAGTACGCTTCGGGTGAGGGGGAGGAGTCGCCATCCGACATCCGGCAGTGGATTCTTCATACTCGTCTCAATTATCGTTCGGTGGTACCATTTGCCGGAGTTTTATGGTTGCTTCTGATTTTGGTTTGGCTATTTCTCGCATACTTGCATATTGCATAATCATTATAACTGTAATATGTGAGGGCTAATGTGAGAGACTGCTGTTCCAGGCTCGTCACTTCAGGTCAAAGGTCAATGTGGGACTGGACCTATCGACATCTTACCCCAGTTTTTCGCGTCTGGACTCGGTATCGTCCCTACGTATTTTTTTTTTGTAGTACGTTACCGATTCCGGCGGCGAGAAGTGGGCAATACCATGGTCATTACTTTTGTGTTTCTATATGCTGGAAATTCAGCTTTCGGCAGCGTGCATTTTTTTGGCTGTCTATTTCCTTCGTCTTTTGCGTGCTGCATCACATAAAGAACTTGTAGTACGTTTTAGATGGGGGGAACGGGTGGTCTGCTTTCATCAACTCGTCATTTTACATTTGCTCGATGCTTTACGCTTTAGTTGATTTCCTTTGGCATTCTCCTGGTTCCTTGTCTTGTAACCGGGTAACCTGGTAACCTGGTTTTGGAACTGTTCTATGGCTGGCCTCATGCAGGGAAATGCTGTTTCATGCTCGTCGAGCCTGCTTCGACGAGTATCACTTTTGCCTTGTCTCAGGAGTGCGTGAAGATTTATTGCTCACCGGGCACGACAGGGCCAAGGTGTGCGGAGTTTCTGCGAGAGTTTCTACTAGTGCTTTCTCTGGCGATTTGATTCCTTCCTCTTTGGCGCCCTGCATCAAGTAAGATACTTGTAGTAGGCTTCTGGTGAGGGAGAGGGGTTGCCAACCGACATCCGCCAGTGAATTCTTCATTCTCATCTCAATTGTCGTTCCGTAATGCCGTTTGCCGGTGTTTTATGCTTGCTTCTGATTTTGGTTCGGCTATTTCTCGCATCCTTGCATATTGCATGATCATTATAACTGTAATATGTGAGGGCTAATGTGAGAGACTGCTGCTCCAGGCTCGTCACTTCAGTTCAAAGGTCAATGTGGGACTGGACCTATCGACATCTTACCCCAGTTTTTCGCGTCTGGGCTCGGTATCGTCCCTACGTATTTTTTTTTTTGTAGTACGTTACCGATTCCGGCGGCGAGGAGTGGGCAATACCATGGTGGTTGCTTCACTTGCAATTTTTAGGCTATCAATTTCCTTCGTCTTTGGCGTGCTTCACTGATTAAGATGCTTGTAGTACGTTTCAGATGCGGGGAAGGGGTAGTTTGCATTCATCGTTTCAATATTTTACACTTGGTTGACTTTTTAGACTTGATTTTGTCTTCCTTTTGGTTTGGCTTTCTCCTGCATCCTTGCCGTGTAACATGGTTTTGAAACTGTTATATGGCGGGTCTCATGCAGGACAGTGCTGTCCCATGCTCGTCTGTCCTGCTTCGAAGCGCGTCACATTTCCCTTGGCGCCTCGGGTTGGGCATTCACATTTATTGTCCACCGGGTGCGGCAGGGCCAAGGTGGTGCGGAGGTCTTCGAAAATTACGTTGTCCCCGCTGAAGTTCAATACCCGTCTATCTAGTTCTCGCTTCTTGGTTCGGGACCGTTTTTACATATTTTCGATTGTAGTACGGTACTGATCCGAGGGGGGTGGGATGGGCAGCAGCATGTTCATCGAGTTCGGTTGTATTTCGTCCATGCGTGTCGCATGTTGTCCATGTGAGTAATGTCTCGTAGAGTCACCAAAAATCCGAAGCCGAGGCAAGTTACCTTTACCTTGTCGTATCAGGGGTGCATTAAGATTTATTGCTCACCGGGTATTGACAGGGCCAAGGTGGTGCGAAGGTTCTACGGCAGCGTAGCCATCCAGTTGGGTTTTTTCCACCCATTCATATGTGTATGACAGTATATTGCTTTCTTTACATATTTTGAATTGGGTTCTATAGTTCCAAAAAACGTCGTGTATCGCCCAGTGTTGCGCAAGTTTTTATCTTGTCGTTTCGGTGGAATATTTCGATTCTTGTTTACCCGATCCGACAGGGAGAAGCTGGTGCAGATATTCTTCGGGGATGTCCTATTCGGCGCCGAGTTCAACTTTGAGAGAACTTTTACTTCGCCTCTGGGTTCGATACCGTTCCTACGTATTTTCACTTGTAGTACGGTGTTGATCCAAGGAGCGAGGCAGCAAGTTCGGCAAAATCTTCGTATCTGCTTGTGTTTTTTTACCAGCCTGCAATTTCCCCTACTCCTACATTCCCCAGGTCATTTTTGTGCTTCACTGAAATTAATGGGTGTAGCATATATAGTGAACCGGGCAATGTGGTGCATTGTGAAAAAGGCAGCCAGGCGTACACTTCTAGGGTGGTGCTTTTATGGCAATTCGTTTCCTTCGTCTGTGCCGTACTGCATCAAATAATACTTGTAGTACGCTTCGGGTGAGGGGGAGGAGTCGCCATCCGACATCCGGCAGTGGATTCTTCATACTCGTCTCAATTATCGTTCGGTGGTACCATTTGCCGGAGTTTTATGGTTGCTTCTGATTTTGGTTTGGCTATTTCTCGCATACTTGCATATTGCATAATCATTATAACTGTAATATGTGAGGGCTAATGTGAGAGACTGCTGTTCCAGGCTCGTCACTTCGGTTCAAAGGTCAATGTGGGACTGGACCTATCGACATCTTACCCCAGTTTTTCGCGTCCGGGCTCGGTATCGTCCCTACGTATTTTTTTTTTGTAGTACGTTACCGATTCCGGCGGCGGGGAGCAGGCATTACCATGGTGTTCAATTTCTGTGTCTCTACGGATTGGGGGAGCTCCTTCGCTTTGCAATTTTTAGGCTGTCAATTTTCTTCGTCTTTAGCGTACTGCATCGGATAAAATGCTTGTAGTACGTTTCAGATGCGGGGGAAGGGTAGTCTACTTTCATCGTTTCATCATTTTTACATTTGCTTGGTTTACACACTGGATTTGATCTTCTTTTTGGTTTGGCTTTCTCCTGCATCCTTGTCATGTAACATTGTTTTGAAACTGTCATATGGCGGGCCTCATGCAGGACGATGCTGTTCCACGATCATCGGCCTTGTTTTCTTCAAAATCCTCGCTCAAGGACTTCAATTCCGTTTTTTTTATTGATATATCGGTTCCGATTAGTTCTTTTTTTGTCTGAACCACGGTTTGTTCTGCTGACATCCGATTCGGAATTCAGCACTGAAAAGGGAGGCGACACGATGAGGGGATGAATAAGCAACCTAATTCCGTCCCTGGGAAATAAGAAGCGAAGCTCTAACTTCCAGCTAATTAAACTTGTGAGAGTCCCGGAATACAAACACAAAGAATGAGTCGTCGGATAATTGATTTAAAACAACCGGTTCTTAATATCTTTTGAAATTAATTAGTTTCAGGCAGGGGTTGGGACGTCATAGCGAGGGTATGTCTCTTTTTAAAGGCGACCAAGTATTTTTCACCAAGAAAAGAAAGGGAAACGAGAGAGAGCGAGAGAGGGAAATCAAGAGAAAACTCGTCGCTTAATAGGTTTTAATGAAATCTGTGCAATTATGCGCCAAGCGATTGAAGCATCCTACGCAAAAAGATAAAGAGCCGTGATTGTTAGCCATTGTAACTTTCCAAGGCTAAATATCACCTACAATAAATTTATTCCTAAATGATTTTCATTGAAGCGTCCGAAGGTCGTTCGAGACTCCCGACAACAATCTGGAACATCGTAATACCCGGAAAATATTTCCTTTTACAACAAAACAACAGATTCGATGCGAAACCTCTAAACGTGACTGTCTTCTAACAAAACTTTTCTTACGTAAACTTTCTATAGGAGGATTAAAGACGAACTATTCTCGAACAAAAATGCAAACTTTTTTTTTTCTTCTAAAAATAAAATCTTATCGTAAAATTTTCCGCTCCTAATTACATAACAGGCAGAATATGAGAGCGGAAAAAGTATTAATAAGTTTCAAAGGGAACAAAAATCGTGGGACTTGATGACTTCTAATGGAAAATTTCATTAGACGTCACCACTTTTTTCTTGTTGATCCTTCTTTTCCATATTTTTTTTCCTGGTGAAGCAAGGGCAATTGATTACTGCAAGAAATGAATGCAATAAATGAATGCAATGAAAATTCCGTTGATTTTCTTTTTAAATTTTTCATAAGTTACGTTTACAGTGTAAGGTCGAAGTTTTCACTGAGTTTCATGACGACGGGCTAAGTTAAAGAGAAGTAACAAATAATGAAAAAGGCATCGTTTTCGTCAATCATTTCTTAATTGCAATTAGCATTTTATCTGCACAATAAGCATTTGGTAGCAGCACCTATAACAGATTCTCACTCAGAAGGCTATACAAGAATTTCCAACTGCGAAAATATTTAATTCCTTTCCTCCTAGTCCCCAGGAACAGATCTTCTTCAATGAATTAGCAAACAGAGAAGTTTTTATATCATGCCTGACTGCATAAATTTACCCCCCTATTATGGAGCATTGCAAAAGAATCTGCACTATCCTGATCATAATCGAACTATAGCTAACCTGAAGACCAATACTGCCAAAGGCTTCAAAGAATTTTAAAAAAAACCTTATACTTCATTATCCAAACTATCGTGAATATTCCTGCCATATTCCTGCAATATCCTTTTAAAAAGAGCAACCCGAAAAATAATTCAGAACGTGCCCTAAATTTTAAAAATATCTATAAAAAATTAATTTCTTCAGTCCTCCAAATAAAATTAAATTATCCCTTGAAAAATCATCAAAAACTTTTTTTAAAAATTCCTCCGATACATAAAAGCTAAAATCTTTCAGAATGAAGAATTCAGAAAATTCCAAAATTCATATTCATATTTCCATAAGCTCATATATGATCAAAATTACCAATGCAGTAATAAAAATTGGAACTAGAGGAGCTCTTGTTGAGGTTTAGGAGTGTTAGGATGGCAGAGAGAAGAAGTTTTATTGAGACAACAAGCTCATCAATAAACGAATGTAGGAATAAAACAAGTTTTTAAAGGTAGAGAAAAAGGGCAGTTTCTGGTTATTGTTATCCTCTGCCTGGAATATTTGACAAATGAATTGTGACTATTCTCTTGATTCCTTCAGGAAAGCAATTAGAGGCAGGTATTAAGCTCAACACACCTGAGAAAAGGGTATAAATCCCCATAGTTTTTCATTTACATGAGATTTTTACAAATAATCTCTGTTTCATTATAGCCACTTTTTAAGATATTTTTTTTCTTAATTAATTTATCATGGTAATTAATGCAGATCTTATATTATGCTAATTTCAAAAAAATCTCATTTAATATTTGTTTCCTCTTAGTGAAAAAAGTTTCTTAGTAGGCCTAGAGATAAGCACGGTTTTGTTCATTTTTCACAAAAAAAGCTACTGGTGAAAAATAAAATAAAAAGTCAGTAAATTAAATTGGAAAAAAAAGTACTACCTAATTAAAAATTATTTTTATTCAATTTTGAGATGCAGAATTTTCCACTTGGCTAAATGAACACTGCTTCTATTCATTCCCAGACAACCGAACTCGTGTAATACACGAAAAATACACGTGTATTTTTCGTGTATCTTACACGTGTTTTACAGGTGTATTTTAAGACAAATTTACACAAGTTTTACACCTAAATTTTTTTACATTATCATATTATTTTCTGTATTATTTTATGAACAAAACTAACTTAATAAGTACATAATTAGTAACTAAAATAACCTTTAATTGAAAATATGGTCGAGGGATGGTGGCTCGGTACACAGCGCGTCCGACTCTCAGAGAGTGATAATTCAGAGACAGATAATTGTGTTTTTATCCTGGTTCATGACAGGTATCTTTCACTGTTGCGCATCATATAGACAATGTTTATAACAACCCTATCCTCAGAAGCAGGGGGTGAAATTGGCAAAAATGATCGTTTCCGTTTCTAATATTTAGCTTATGGAAGCAAAAGAAACGGTTCCGTTTCCGAGCTTATATAAGCTAAACATAGGCGCTCAAAAAACGTTTCTGCCCCCTGCTTAGAAGCTTGTAAGAAAACAGCAGCACTTGACCTCCGTAAAGTCGTGAAAGAAAAGGAATGGAAAATAAATGTGTACAGATGGTTCTATTAAATTTCTGAAAGTATATTAAATAGTACTAAAATCATTTTTATATTGGATATGGGTTTAAAAGACACGATTTTGGGCACTATTATTTCTCTTGGTACTTCGAGGGGGCAAACGAAGTCAAGCAAAAAACTTTTTTCATAATAAAGCTATCAATTTGTAAGATTATTATCTTGCGAATCAATGCGGCTTAATGTTTAATTGCCATAAATGATTCATCAATATCTTTAACAAAATTGAAATATAACTGTAATATTACTCTAATGTAACGCCCAAAAACATGCTCTATAGACCCACGTCCTTTAATTACAATGAAGCAATGGAATGCATATATTGTCATTTTTTCGAGGAATAAGAAAGCATTTCGATTCCACATATTTCAATGGAATTTTCACGAGTTCCTTAGACAATTTTCGAACAGAGTAAATTCCAATGAGACCCGATCGATAGGGTTTTACATAATAATCCGAAATTTTCTTGAATAATTTGACCATTACGAAAGAACCAGTGCTGGTTTTTATGATATTTTTTACCAGTCCGACGCCGTATTTAGTTTTGACGCACGAGTCTTTTACGAGCCCAATATTGAGAGTAGTATCTTTGTAAAACACTCTTCTATACTGCTGACCTTCTGACCCAGAAAGAGGCCCTAAAGAATGTTCTTGCACATACCTAATTTTCTTCACTTTTTTTTTTCCTTCTTTCTCGAATTTTCGCTTTTTTAATTCCGCCATCTGTTTATCGAATCTTATCAATTGCTGTAAAGGTTTAAAGGGGGAATTTAAGGCCTGTTTAATGGACTTCAATTTGTTCTCGCACTTAAATTCGCTGAATTTGTCTATAGGTTTATTTTGAATTTCTGTTTCCTTTGCTAAATGAATCAAACCGTGCACATTATATACAACCATCTCTGGCGTATATAAGCGAACACAGTCGCGAACATATTCTCTCAATAGTGATTCGGCAATGTCCCTTTTTTCTTTAAAAAACCTAGGGTGCGCTAAAATATAAATGGATGTGCTCAATTTCAAAAAATGTTCATAGCGTTCCCGATCCAATACTTTCTTGAAGACTACGGGTCCCACATAGAGCAATAACGTTCGCAACTCCGTTGCTTTATACGATTTATAATGCAAGGGGTCGCCTATTTTTCTGTTAAATTCCGTGGGGTAAAATTTTGTTATAATCTTCAAAAGTTTAGACAGTAGTTGCCGTTGTTTCCGCGATAATTTACCCTTATTTTTACGGCTTAATAGAAACTTGAGATGCCTCTTCATGGATCCTTGGCACACAAGATGCATGTAGCCTAAAGGTATCTGGGAAATCATTTTAGTATCTATTTCTATTAACGGTGAAACTCCGTTATGATGTTGAGCGTCAGTCTGCGCTAAGAAACTGGCATCAGTTCGAAGTTCTTTATCCAAATCTGTATAAGTCATTATCCGATTTATTAACTTTCCTATCACCGTACACCTTTCACAAGAGCGCTCTGCGTTATGGTGGTGGATTTTTTTCATATCAGCTCTAGCTTTCGCATCCATGATGTAATTCCCTATTTTGATTTCTATCGGAGAATTATTTATTAAAATTGGATTTGTTTTCAAATCTTTTACTTCTTTTACAAACTCGGGTAATAATACTTCAGCTTCGGGCTTATCCTGTCCCCAGTAAATTGCTATTATGAAGGGCTCACTATCGCTCCAATTTTCGGTGAACCAGCCTAGAATAGGCCACAATGTTTTATCGGTTTTTTTAAAAACTGGAAGGCCGTCTATACCTATGTCTAACGTTATTGCTGATGTACCTTCTGGTACATTTCCCTGTTCAATTTGTTCCTTAATGTTTTTCCTTATGGATTTATACCATATCTGTGCGTTCTCCATATCAATGATAAAATCATAATCAGAATTTTGCATGCACCTAGATACTAATGTTTCCCCTTTTACAGGAAGCTCCTTATGAAATTTGTTTAATACTGCTAGTAATTTCGTCAAATGAGTAATAGGCGTGTTACATTCACACGCCCACATTGCTAACTGTTCTTCCAGTGTTAAATTCTGTTGCTCTGTCAAATTTTCCATCTCCGCTTGAGCAGAAACCAAATTTTCTGTCTGAAGCGCATTACCCACTTGAGACGCATATTTCGATATTTCCGAAGAAACGGTTTGGATGTATGTATCTTCGTGGATTTCGGAAACACTTGCCACTTCGTCTAAAATTTGATGCTCCTCCTGAGGTGCTACGAAGTCCATAAAATCATTAGCAATTGCATTCAACTGCGACTTTGCTATTTCTTCTGCTTCCACGACTTGGCTTCCATCATTTGTACCATCCTCTGGTTCAGATCGCCTTTTTTTATTCTTTTCGTAATATTTTCTATTAGCCTCTTGCCGTTTCCTCTGTAAAAAAAATTTCAAGTTTACAGATAAGGTAAGGATCATTTAATGTAACACATACAGAAATTTTTTTCAAACTTTTTTCAAAAATATACTTCGCAATTTTGAAAATTTTTGAAATTCCTTTAAAAGACAGTTAACTTTTTAATGTCTTACAATTCGAAAAAGTTATTCCATTTTTTAGATTTCATAAAATGATTTCAAAATTCTTCAAAAATCTTTAAATTCCTTGATTATTCATTCAAAATTTTAGGTTTTTTAAAATCTAAATCTTTAATTTAATCTTTCAAAATTCCTTGAATTTGTAAAAATTTCTTGCACTTGCATTTAAATTCTTTTATGTGATTCAAAAAAAATTCTTTAAATTTTTAAAAACTTTAAAACATTTTTATACTTAAAAAAAAGTTTCTTCAAAATTAGTAAATTCACATCCAGTGTCTTCAATTCTCTTGAAATTTTTTTATATTTCTTTCAATTTTTTCCAAAATTCTTTACAAATGCAATTGCCTTTTAAGTTAATTCAGCCCCTTCATAAAGGAAATCCTTTAAAAATTCTTCAAACTTCTCCTGACTTCTGAAAATTTTTTTAATTTTTCTGCAATTCTATGAACTTTTTAAAATATCTGAAAACCTTCAAATAGCAATTATTAAAAATTTTAAAACATTTTTTTCCCCACAATTACGTCCACAACAAATCTATTTTCAAATAGATTAGAAGTAAAAAAATCTTTAAAAGATAGATGAACAAGCCTTCGAAGAAACATGTTGGTTCAGAGACAGATTTTTCAAAGCATTTTACTTCTGCCCACACCAAAATTTTATAGGCTAGGTGTAACATCTTACCTTTCTTTCCTCCATCAAACTTTCCATTGTTCCTTTTTGCTTGTAGTCAAAATCATTTGAAATCTGAATAATTTCAACCCAAATGCATTTATGACATGGTAAAATATTTAAAAGTGAAAAATAAAATATTTTGCCAGACGACTTTAAAAATTTCACTCACTTAGATGTGATTTCAATAACATATACCATAAATATTTATAATCTCTCATTTCATCGTTCCATCAGCAGGTCTTTCCACAATAATTCTTCAGCAACGCATAGTAGGCAAATTGACTTGTTTGATTTTTACATGTTGCTGACTCATATACCTTAAATATTTATAACCTCTCATTTTATCATTCCATCAGCAGGTCTTTCCACAATTCTTCAGCAACGCATAGTAGATACAAATGCACCTAAAAAAAAGACGATTAAATATTTGACGCATAAAAATCATGTTTTTTTTTTTTTTTTTAATCCTAGTTACAGGAATAATTTTAAGAAAAACGCATAAATAGCATAATAAAATAACACAAAAATGAGAAATAAAATAAATTGACCGACGACTATAGGTGAAGCGTTCGTTGAATTTTAAAATTTTACTTACTTAATGTGGATTTGACTCCAATGACGTGCAAAATAAATTTTAATTTCGTCTTAATTCCGTTTAATTTTGAAATCAACATCGCCATATTTGTTTATTGTAACTCGGCTCGGCTCGGAAATTTCTAGAAATGACCGTCGACGACCGTTGACTTCGCTTTACGTAAGTTAAATATTAAAACAAAACTCGGAAGTTTCTAGAAAAATTCAGTCTAGGTGGCAGCACATGTACTATTACGTAGTGCAACCAAATTAACGGACAAGAAAGAAAGACGTAGGTTATAATTTTCGGTGAAATAATAATTTTTAGATAATATTTTGCGAAAAAAATGACCGGGAAAAGGAATGCAATAAATACAGTAAGTGAAAGTGATGAGGTGAAAGTGGTGAAAATAATAAAATTGCTCTCATAGTGATCACATGAAAATTACTTTATCCGTTTTTTGTTTTAGGCTACTAAGTATTGTTATAAAATCGTTGAGTTCGATGACGGAACGATAAATGTGGTTTCAAGCAGATGGATTATTAATCAACGGACTTGTTGTTTTCCACATAGTAAATCTGTAGTGTCATCACAACTTAAGAAACATACGGACCCTCAAAAATTTGAAAAATTCAAAATAAAGAGGATTTTCCCATATCGTTTTGGTAAGTTAACCGTTCATTTCAAAGTACTTAATTTGAAACAGCTTTATTAGGCATATAACTTTTTTCTAATGAAATAGTTACAAGCAAGTAAAACTGTTGATATGTTATGATAGCGTAGAATGCTAAGCCAAATGCTGCAATTTTTTAAAATTGACTTGTTAGATTTTTACATGGTGCTGACTCAAGTAATATTTCTTCTTTCTCCTAGTTAAAAAAGTTGTAGTAGGCATAAAATTATTTTCTTATCAAATATTTACAAGCTAGTATAAAGTGTTGGTCTGTTATATGATAACGTCAAATGCTTAACCAATTGCTGAAATTTTTGAAAATTGCTTTGTTTGATTTTTACATGTGGCTGACTCGAGTAATATTTTTCCTTTCTCCTAGTTAAAACAGTTTTAGTAGGCATAAAATTATTTTCTTATCAAATATTTTACAAGCTAGTACAAAGTGTTGGTCTGTTATATGATAACGTTAAATGCTGAACCAATTCCTGAAATTTTTTAAAATCGATTTGTTTGATTTTTACATGTGGCTGATTCAAGTAATATTTACCCTAGTTAAAACAGTTGTAGTAAGCTTAAAATTATTTTCTTATAAAATATTTACAAGCTAAAGTGTTGGTTTGTTATATGATAACGTTAAATGCTAAACCAATTGCTGAAATTTTTTAAAATTGACTTGTTTGATTTTTACATGTGGCTGACTTATTCTCGTTAAAATAGTTGTAGTAGGTATAAAATTATTTTCTTATGAAACAGTTACAAGCAAGTAAAATTAGAGCAATGGTACTATGGCCGTTGGGAGGGCTTGTGCAAAACCAAAACCAAAGTTAAGGGCACAAGGGGGAAATCATATGTGCCTCGTGGAAATCATATGTGCCTTGTGGGAAATCATGTGTCTTACTGGTTTAAATTTGAGGGTTTTTTTAAATGAAAACATAATTTTTACAGTTGAAAAAAATTTTTAAAAAAAATTTTAAAGGTTTCTCAAACATTTTTTAGTCCCAGACACATGTAATTCAGACAATTCTGAAATTTATGCTCCAAAAAAATTTTCCAAACAATATTTATAACCCCAAAAAATTTTGTATGCAGTATTTACCGCCTAAATTTTTTTTTTTTCAATTCTGGAAATTGCAGTCAAGTGCAAATTGCTTCAATAGTTTTTACAATTTAATATCGATAGTGCTAAAACAGTTTTTACAGCTCCAAAATAATTTTTTAACTCATTTTAATACCTCAAAAACTTTTTCAAGTCAACTCTGGAGTATATTATTAATATTTAGGATGCGAAAACATTTTTAAAACTATTTTTTGTGGTTTTAAAAATTTTTTGGATTGTTCCCGGATTTCCAAAGAATTTTTCGAATTGTTTTTGTGGCTTTAAAAGAATTTTTGGACAGTTTCACGACTTGCAAAAAATTTTTGGATAGGCTTTAGAGGATCAAAAATGTTTCCTAAACTTTTTTAATATCACAATCACATCACAAAATTTTTCTTAAAATGATTTTTTCTGCAATTCTGAGGTCCCAGTAATTTTTAATTTTACGCTTCAATTTCCTCAGTTTTCGGACTTACAGAAAGCTGCAGAATCTTTGAGTCTCAAAAATGATTTTGATTTTGATTGTTTTATTTCTATGTGTGATTTGACTCCTGAAATATTACTTCTTTTCCTTTTTACGTTGGAAACAAAAGCAGGATTTTTAAAAAGGTTTTCAATATTTGCAATTTCTTTATTTATTTGTTTATTTATTTATTTATTTTGTGTGGTTTTAGTTGACTTATGCAAAGCTTATTCAAGCTGTTTAAAATTGCAAAATGAATCATCGTTGGAGAATGAATCATCGTTGGAAGATCTGGGAAGAGGGAAAAGGAAAAAGATTCCAAAAAAGAGATGGTCATCGGATGAGTCAGAACCAAGAAAGAAAAGAAGAAAAAAAACCAAACGTATTCGAACAATAGCTTCAGAATCTTCAGAAGAAGAATCCGACAACGATGTAAAAATTGATTATGAGTTTCCAGAAGTTGAGGATGATGAAATAACGACCAGTGACAGGTGAGGAAGGAAGAACTTTCAATAAGTCGTCTTTTTTTTAAATAAATCATTCTACTGCTTTTTTTTTTAGTGACAAAGGAAGTTCGATTGATGAAGGAGATGATGAAGAAATAAATTCTTCTGATGACGGAGAAAGTTCTGGTGACGCCGGAAAAGTAAATTCACCAATTCCAAACTTTGATATGATGAGGTAAATTTTTTTACAGAATATAAAATTAAGAAATAATTAATTAATGTATGATTTTTATTTTTAGCGCACAACTTGATGAAATTTTAACTAGTAAGGCAGATGATTTTTCTTCAAGATACAAAAGCAAAGAAAGTAATTTTAATTCTATTGTTGGTAATCAGCAACAACTGTTCAGAAAAGATTTATCGCTCCTTCAAGGAAGAAGGTACATAAAATCATTTTTTTCTTTAATCTTAAAACAATCACTATGAATAGGTCCTACTAATATAATTAAAATTTTCAGGACTTACAGTAATAACGTGGAAGAAAGAAATATGAATGGAGAAAGAAACAATTCGGATAGGACAGATTTTTCTTTGACTCAGTCGATTAAAGATTTAAATGGAAAAATTGGTAACCGAAATACCAATGAACCTCAAAGATTTAGTAATAGAAATGATGGCAGAGTAAAGGATACTTCTCCGGGGCTATCGATTGAAGATGTAGATAAAGAAATAGTTAACGGTGTTACCGGTGATAGGGAAAGTAGAAAAGATGGTAAAGTAAACGATACTTTTCCGGGGCGATTGCTTGAAGATGTAGATAAAGAAATAGTTAACGGTGATACAAGTGATAGGGAAAGTAGAAACGGTGATACAGTAAACAATACTTTTTCGACGCGATCGCTTGAAGATGTAGATAAAGAAATAGTTAACGGTGATACAAGTAATAGGGAAAGTAGAAACGGTGATACAGTAAACAATAGTTTTTCAACGCGATCGCTTGAAGATGTAGATAAAGAAATAGTTAACGGTGATACAAGTGATAGGGAAAGTAGAAACGGTGATACAGTAAACAATACTTTTTCGACGCGATCGCTTGAAGATGTAGATAAAGAAATAGTTAACGGTGATACAAGTAATAGGGAAAGTAGAAACGGTGATACAGTAAACAATAGTTTTTCAACGCGATCGCTTGAAGATGTAGATAAAGAAATAGTTAACGGTGATACAAGTGATAGGGAAAGTAGAAACGGTGATACAGTAAACAATACTTTTTCGACGCGATCGCTTGAAGATGTAGATAAAGAAATAGTTAACGGTGATACAAGTGATAGGGAAAGTAGAAACGGTGATACAGTAAACAATACTTTTTCGGGGCGATCGCTTGAAGTTCTAGATGAAGAAATGGTTAACGGGAATTGGAGTGACTTTGGGAGATTTTCAAATTTCAATGACGGAAGAAGAGACGAAAGACGTTTTTTGGGTAGATCAATCGAAAATTTAAACGGAAACAGGAGTGACTGCGGAATGTTTTCAAATTTCAGTGAAAGAAGAAGAGACGAAAGACGTTTTTTGGGTAGATCGATCGAAAATTTAAACGGAAAAAGGAGTGACTTTGGGAGATTTTCAAATTTCAATGACGGAAGAAGAGACGAAAGACGTTTTTTGGGTAGATCGATCGAAAATTTAAACGGAAAAAGGAGTGACTTTGGGAGATTTTCAAATTTCAATGACGGAAGAAGAGACGAAAGACGTTTTTTGGGTAGATCGATCGAAAATTTAAATGAAAACAGGAGTGACTGCGGAATGTTTTCAAATTTCAGTGACGGAAGAAGAGACGAAAGACGTTTTTTGGGTAGAACGATCGAAAATTTAAACGAAAACAGGAGTGACTGCGGAAGATTTTCAAATTTCAGTGACGGAAGAAGAGACGAAAGACGTTTTTCGGGTAGATCGATCGAAAATTTAGACGGGAATAGGAGTGACCGCGAAAGATATACAGATACTCATGACATGTACGCTTTCTTTAGTTTATGTTACTCCCTCCTTTTCCTAGCTAGTATTTTTTCCTTTTTTTTTATTAGAAATCTTAGGGTCCGCATGGTCGCAGGTTGTCCACCTTCCGTTGTGTTTATCATACTCAACTTATTTTTTTCAGGTTAAGTTCGAATGATTCCATCTCTGGGGAACTGAGTGAACTCAGACGAATTTCATTGCAAAACGGAAAGCAGTTGCAGCTTTTAACTGGTTATATAGGTACCCAGCTGGGGTTCCAGGCGACTCCACCAGATTTCCCTCAATTACCCATAGGTACCGACCAACAATTACTTGATTGGGAAAATTACTTGAAAAAAAAAGAGAAATACATTTCTGCGGTAATTTACTTCGAAAAAATTGGCGGCAAGGATTCCAGAGAAAGGACAAGGAGAATTTTAAATAGAATTTTTACGAATTCATACGCACAAAACTTCAATTGGCACGGGCGTGCCAGAAGAAACACAGCAAAGAAAAAAGCTTTTAAAACTCTGCTGACAAAAAATTTTATTTTCAGTTTACTTCGAATAAAAGACAAAGACTTTGATGAGAAAGATTTCAAAACCGAAGTTCAGCATTGGTTGCAGAATGCCTATCACAGAAAAGAAAATTGAATGATTTAATTTTATTAATTTTGACTAATTTTTTTCAAAATTTTACTTTTAACTTTTTTTTAATTTTAACTTTAGACTTTTTTTAAATCCAGAATTTTAAGTTTTTTTCGTGCCAGGAAAAAAAATATGTTTTTATCATAATGATAAAAATAAAATTCGAATTTGTAAGATTATAAGAAAATTTAATATAATATAAGTTCAATATATATAATAAATAATTAACCCTTTCCTGTCTAGGCCTATTTTTAAGATTGGACTCTCCCGGACTGAATTTATAAGTCTGATGTAAATGTTTTTTCTGGACAACAGAGAGGTCCTAAACTCATCGCTAGTAATTACGGCGCCTTGCAACCCAGTTTTAGGCAATCCGTGCATAGGAGTTAAATGTAACGCCGTAATCTGAACTTATTATTTTTTAGGGATTTTAAACTATGGCCTAACTGTTTTTGAGGTCAGAGATTCCGAATTTTGAGTCTATTTCAACGTAGGAGCCCGAGAAGGCCTCTTACAAAAATATTTTTACGAAAAAGTTCAGAAAAAGTTATTTTTCCATCCAGAGAGATGGGTTTTTTAATGCCCTTTTTTTTAATACCCCCTAAAAATTCTAATGTAAAAACGGTGTAAATTTATCTTAAAATACACGAATAATACACGTGTAAGTTACTCGTGTATTACACCAAAACCAACACGTGTATTACACGTGTTTTACACCAAAATTTGTTGTCTGGGTTTTCATCAGTAGTCACCAAGCAATGATTCTTCTTTCAAAACAAAACAAAAACAAAAGGATCTTGACTGTTTATGATTGATACCGGTATTTTCATTTTGAATCCCCAAATAAATAAATAACAATAAAATAAAAAGAAAAGGAACAGTTAAACCATTTCAGGTCATAAGATCACTATCACATCTTCATAAATGCAGCAATCCAGAAAGACACACATCCTTAGAACGAAACAGTGTAATAACTATCTCTACTACTAATTATCAATCTATTACTAATTTCCATGGCAGAAAAAGAAGAATACAAAGACAACATCAATGCCTGCACAGAGGACCAAGACAAAAAAAAAAAAAGAAAAAAAAAAATTTTTGAAAATTAACAAAACAAACAAACATGGGTCTGAACTCAACCAATAACGAATAATTATTTTCCATTTATATTTTTCTTTCCGGAAAATCGGGAATAAATTTTGATGTCTAATCTTTCACGCATTTTAACGTATCGAATTCATATTGACGTGCGGACCTACCAGCAAATAAGTTTCTCAGACAAGAAATCTTTACAGCTAAGCCAAGCGAGTCTGAAGACATTGCGGTACGGTTTCAAGATGTTGAGTGGGCAATAATGAACATCCTCAATCTTACCTTTTTTAAGTGACGAATCCTAATCCACGTACTTCCAAACCATTAAGATGCGTTTTATGATGACAAATCTGGTAGTTTAAGCCGAATTTCGAGCTGATTAATCGCGATTTTCGTGACATTTTAACCGTAAACAAATCCGATGAAAAATGTTCACAATATGGCTACCGGGATACTGATTTAGCTTCTAGCGGGCGGAAATGGCCAAAACTGAAATTTAATGCCACGACAACAAAAGCAGGATTGGCGGATTTTGCTTTATTTTGCTACTGCAATTCCAATGTACTTAATTACTGGGTATTATACCTTTCAAAAACCTCTTTCGAAAGGTAAAGAAAGTAATTAAAAACAAATAAATTAAAAACAAATAAATCCTACAGCAATATTCTTTTGGCGGAAATGTATAGGCTCCGCGCTACTTTTTTTCGAACAAATCAATTAGTTCGCGATAATATTGCTTTTATATAAGCTAAACATAATTTTAACGGTGGCGCTAGTCAAAGTCGCTCGGAGCCTATAAGTCTAGGGACACGGCACGCCAAACAGTGTATAGTTTCCCCCGGTTTTACAGTACGCTGATTCCCGAAAACCTCGGTCGCTTTTTTCGGTTTGTTCATTTATTTTAATAATTATAATTCTCCATTTGTTTTGCAACTTGAAAGTAAACGTTTTCCGGATCCTAATATAAATGCTTGTGCAATTAAAGTGTAAACGAATGGATTCTGGTATGGAAAAGTTGAATTGGAGGTGCCTGGCAGACATTGGATATAAGGTAAATCAATCTACAATAGTTAATTATATAAACAGTAAATCCGTCAGTATTGTATAATAGTTTTGAAGGTTTAGGGCTTGTGAATTAAACCTGCATTCACGTTCACGTTGAGTTTCAATGAATGAAATTCATCTTATCCGAATGGAAGGCTGTATTTGACAAAGCATCATACGAATAGACAGGGTAAAAGGGAGTAAGAAGTAGAAGTTGCCCAAAGGTATTTTGCTTTGTTTTTAATTGAAATAAGTCTGTAATGGTTGAAAGATTTTACTGGAAATGGCAATAACTGAAATGCATTTATCCAATTGTTCCACACTGAGATTATTATGCAGAAACTTTGTGTTCTTTAAGAAACAGTCGTTGCATCAGACAATTATAAAAAGTTGAAAATTCATAAGGATCAGGTCAGGTTACTTGGAAATCATTTTAACACTCACCAGCTCCTTTTGCTTATTACATAGGCAATCATTCGCATGGAATTATACATGCCTCTCTTTTAGTATAAACAGGAATTGTAACTGGATAAGCATCTAAAATAATAAGTCTTTAATCAGATTTTAAAATGTTGTCTATATTGAACGAGAAAACTTTGGAAACAAAGTCAATTTAAATTTTTTTTAAATCAGTTTTTTTTTGTCTTTTCTTCTGCTAGGTATAAAATAAATCATTTTTTAAATATATTTAAAGATACCCTTTACAATGAGAGTTTCAAAAGTAAACAAAAGTCTCAGGCATACATGTTTATCATATCAATTTTTTTTATATTAAAACTGAGTATTTTGACAGGTTGGTCAATCTATTTACAAAAAAAATGGAAAGGTTGGAAATACTTTATAAAAATTTATTTTTTTTTTTGCTCCCCATTAAAAATCACTTGTTTTTTAATTTTTTATTTTAATTTTAATTTTTTTTAAAATACTTATCAGTTCTTTCAGCATGATTCATGTAAGCCCAAAACTAGAAAATCATAATGATTTGAAGAAGGCAAAAAATTATTTTATTTTTAATAAAATTGCTCATTAATTTTGTGATCGAAAATCATCACGATTTTCTGTCTATATAGGTATTTCGGCAAAAAAGACTCAAATTTTTTTTGGATGGTTTTAAAGTGAATGTTGATTCCTTTTGCCGGAATTTATTTGCTTTTGTAAATAAATTAAATGTTCGGTTTTTATTTAAATAACAGCACTTGCAACTAAGGGCACTAAATAATATGAAAAGGGGCCCTGTAAAGTACAGAACATGCCTAGCTGCGAGTTTACAAGTACATTTTTGAAATTTTTTTTTAGTTGAGAAAGTAAGGTGTCATTAACACAGAAGCCAAAAATGTAATCAAAAACGGTGCATTTTAACTCGTTCTAAAAAGAAAACTAAAGAGTCCAAATCCAATTTCAAGAAAAATATGAATATTATTTTATTTTATTTTATTTTATTTTTTATTACCCACCTACCACAGAAAAATTTTTTCCAACAGGATGTAAGGGCAAGGCACACCTGTTAGAATATCCAACAAATAACGATTGCTATTGAGTCATCGTCATAATTAAAAATTTTTTTTTCCTCTCCCATAAAAAAAATTAGAAAAAAAAAACCTTTGAATTCTTTCCGACAAAAATTTTTTAAAATATCAAATTTAATTTGTTTTTATTATTAAATTGTCTAAATTCAAAATTTAAATATAAATCGCAGATTTTACTAAAAGGAACAGATATTTCCTATTATTTACATTAAGGATTACATAATCTTTTATTAAATTTCGAAAAGAAAAAGATGAATTGAAATTATTTTTTGATTTAAAACTTAACGCCCAACTTTTCACTCATTTTTTTTTTTTTAACTTGATCACTAATTAAAAATTTATATGTAATTTATATGGAAGAGTGTTTATTTCTTTAAATGAAGCATGCAAGAGGAAAAAAAGCAATTTTGCTTGACAAAATATATATGTGATTTCAAAGCATTTAAATATTTCTTTTGCAACCCGGTTCAAACTTGAGCAAAATTTAACAAAAACACAAAAAAAAATCACAGATTTTCTATTAAAAAAAATAAAAATTTTTAATTAAAATTAAAAAAAATAAAATTAAAAATCTTTCTTTATTATACTTAAATGCTTTCCTGAGAATCGATTTTAAAACTGCCGTTTCGATTTTAAAACTGCGATTTGATCGATCAGAAACAAACGAAAAAAAAAAACAATAATTTACAGTAATTAATTTAAAAATATAAAGATTAGATTTTTTCTTTGGGTTCGGATCCCTGATGACATAAAAAAATAAAAACACGAAATTACTTACAAATAACGACAAATAAGACAATCCGTGTACAATAAAATTCAATAGAAATCAGTCTTTCAAAATCGATAAACGTCACACTGGAATTTTAAAAAATAAATAAAACTAAAATCGTTAAATAATGGCACAAAAGGGGACTTTTTTTAAGTTGAAAAATTAAAAATAACGATTTTAAATACAGTGTATTGCTTTCTTTTTCGTCTTGTTTTTTATTTATTATTTATTATTTTTTTTTTTTAATTTTCCAGGAAAATGTTATAGATATTCAATCATCCAGTATAACGTTAGAAAGGTGGGTGAGGATTCCAAAAGAAATGTAGCAAATGGTAATTTAAAAAAAAAAATTATAGAACACAATACAAGCTGCCATTGGTAGGGAATCGCCTCTTTTTTTAATAGAGACTAATTCTTAATAAAATAATCACGTTTCAGTTTAACTTTTATTGCTCCTTTCGAAAAGCTAAAAGATCCGAATTAGTTTTGCCGTAATTTGTTGCCTTCTTAAAAAATTTTTACATGAATAGAAAAATTTCCTAAATATTTCATTTCTTTTTCGATTTTCACAAGAGCGCAAAAAGTTGTAAAGCATTAAAATTATGCTCCCGTCAAAATATTAGAGCTCTAACATCCCTTAAGAGTGTTAACCGTTTCAAATATTCATTTTTTTGTTTTCGATTCAAATTTTAAAATTGTTTTAAAGTGTGTTTTACATTTCAAAATGTTTTAAAACGAATTCTCGAAGGTTTCAGAATGTTTTAAAACCAGTTAAAAAGTATCGAAACGTTTTACGTTTTATGCTTTAACTCCGTTGGTACATTTTAAAATCTTTCAATATGTTTTATGTTTTAAAAACGTTTTCTGACCTTTTAGAATGTTTTAAAGCACGTTTTTACTACTTTTTAAACTGTTTTAAAACAGGGTTTAGAACGTTTTAAATGTTATCAAACAGCATTCGTTAAAAAAAAATTTTTAAAACAAGTTTTGTGTTTTAAACTTTTTTAAAATCCTTTTAAAGCCCGTTCCGAAATGTTTTAAAATACATTTTAGGACGCACCAAAAAATTTTCGAACAAGTTGCATATTTCGAAGTATTTTAAAACACGTTTCTAACATTTAAAATTTATCAATAAATGCAGCATCTTTCAATATATTTTAAAACAGTTTTTACGACGTTCTAAAATGCTTTTCAGCACCAAAATATTTTAAAACAGACTTTTTACCTTTTAGAAATCTTTAAAACACTGTTTAAAACGCTTCAGAATTTTTTAAAACAGGAAAAAATTTGTAACGAAAACACTCTTCCTTTTCTGAAAAAGAGGATGATATCTCTTGGTACCTCCTTAGCAAATCACAAAGTTAAAACCGATAAAATCGTATTTGCTACACTTGCTTTTGGAAAATTCAAACAGTCGATGTTTTTAAAATATGATAGCAATGTCAAAAAAAACGATTGATTCATTTCAAAAAAATATTATCATATCATTTAATAAACTAATTGGTTTTCAAAATACTTTATTATTTTTTTATTTCTATTATTTTTTTCAATTAAAAAATACGTAAAATCTTTTCTTTTTTCTCTCTCTGATTTTTACAATAAATAAATTTTCTCCGATTTATAATCTCTCTCTTTAAAAACATGAAATATTTTTTTGAAATCCCTGTACAAAAAAATTAATTATTTAATAATTAATTAAAAGTTCCTAAAATGAGAGTAATTGATTTAAAAAAAAAAAAAGAATTAATTATACGGTATTTGCATTATTATTCTTTTTCGAAGGGCTATTGTCCCAGGAGGCCAAAGTCAAGCGTAATTTCTCTCTTTTGTATGTTCGAAGTTTGTCGATTGCCGGTAAAACTAAAAGCATGATGCCTGATATGGAGATAAAGGCACCAGCCAAATAAAAGGAGAGATCATAGCTATTCGTCACATCGTATATCCACCCTGAAAAAAAGAGCAGAAAAAATTAGGATTAAATTGAATATAAATTGAAAATAAGTTCAAATTGAATGTAGATTAAATCCTGATTATGGACATTGGGATTAAATCCTGATTAAAGCAATTAGAGTTAAACTCTAAATTTTGCTGATTTAATTAATCTGGATTAATCAAATTAGGTTTAAATTGAGATTAAACTGAACTTAAAATAAATTGAAAAATTATTCGAATTAAACGCAGATTAAATCCTGATCTAGGAAATCAGGATTTAAAGAAATTAGGATTCAATTGAAATTAAATTGAAAATAAGTTTATATTCAATGTAGATTAAATCCTGACTAAGGAAATTAAGATTAAATCCTAATTAAAGAAATTAGTATTAATCCCTACTTTTTCCTGATTAATTAATCAGGATTAATGAAATTAGGATTAAATCGAGATTAAATTGAAAATAAATTCAAATTAAATGTAGAATAAATTCTGTATAAGTCCAAGCTAAACCATTGTATTAGATCAAATAAATTGAAACTAAATTAGAATTAATTTGAAAATTTAATTAAAATTAATTTGAAACCAATTTCAGATTAGAGTTAATTCAATATTGAATTGTAAAAAAAACTATAAGATCGACCTGAAATTAAATTGCAATTAATTGAAAATTAAATTAAAATTTTAAAAAAAATGGTTGAAGCTAACCTGCTAAGGGAGGTCCTACCAAATTAGCAATCCCTTGGACTAACAGCAACAAACCGTAAGCATTTGTAAATCTTTCGATTGTAATTAATTCTACCAAAATAATACTTGTCAAACTGTAATTGGCAGCTATAAAAAGACCGAAGGCCCCGGACACAACGTATAACGCAACGATGTTTGACGTCAGCAAAGGTACTAAGGCAGTTACAGCACCGCAGAAGAACATGCAACCAGCGTAGACGAGATTTGCATTGAACCTGTCTCCAGCCCATCCAAGCACTATTTCACCGATCATATTTAATATTCCTAGGGAAAAAAGAGAGACATTAGTTATTAACGAAAATGACAGTTTTTGGAACAGAATTAAAAATAACCTACCGATCGCTGATATAAGATATGAGGCGTCGGTTTCCGAGAAACCCATTTCGATGGCGTTATCGGCGAGATACACGTAAGGAACATCGTACCAAGTGTACAATAGAAAATTAGAAACTGCGAAAAGCAAGAACCGTACGTCGAGGAAATGTGATACGTCTATCATGACCATTATGTCCCAAAATTCGAACAAACCTCCGTACCACTGAAATCAAAAGTAACAATATTTTAGTTTTAAACGTAAGAAAGTAGATCACTACGTGGGTAATAAAAAATTGATAGGCGTTAAAAAAGCCGAAGTTATCAATTGCAAAATTCAATTAAACACAGATCGAAAAAGTTAATTGATTTTAATAAAATCTGTTAATCGGTGATTGGAAAAGGGGAGGCACACTCAAAACTACATCGCTAGAGTCGCTAGTAAATGCCTTACCACTACGATAAATATAGGTCATAAAGATAGGTCTGGAAGCTAATCTACCCCCCTCAAAATTGTCCCGCTAAAAGGACGCTGATTTTAGTTCCAAGAACGGACTAAGATGGCGCAACGATCTTTCGAGACGCACCATTGAAAACAATGGCGGTGCCTGTCCAATGAATTTGAGAAAGTTCCATAGTCTTTTAAACAGGTCAGGAAACTTACCCCCCCGAAAGTGTCCGGCTTAAGTACACGAATTTTAGTTCGGTGAAGCAGGCAACAGATGGCGCAGCGATCTTTCGGGACGTACATTCAAACCGGTTATAGTTGCCTCTGTAATTAATTTTTTCAAATGACGCGAATTATTTTTTGATGTATTACACTTTTAATGGCTTTTTAAATATACTTAAAATATCTTTTTACACGTTTTTCGATGCATATATGCACTATATTTAACATTTAATACTGAAAAAAAAATCACCTCAGAGATTACAAACACAATAATCTCAATCCTCCATAATTGTTTTGAAATTGCAACGACCAATGAAAAGCGTCCTGAATACAACTAGCACTACGGGTGGTAATTGGGCGGAATTAAAGGGTGTATTCGGGGAGCTCGGCAAAACCGGCTCCAGCCGTCTTGAACCGTCCGTGACCGGTTTTTGCCACGGCGAAAAATGGATACAACAACTTTTTGCCGTGGCAAATACCGGTCATGGACGGTTCAAGACGGCTGGAGCCGGTTTTGCCGAGCTCCCCAAACACACCCAAAATCTGTGCAGTTAAGCCGGACACCATCTCCCATACATTTAAGATAGGAGTTTCCTGACCTGTTTAAAAGACTACGGAAAGTTCAGACGCCAAGTCTGTATTGAAGTCACGTGATCTCATTAACCAATTAAAAAGGATCTTGAATACAGCTAGTGCTGCCGGTGGTGAAATTAATCAACTAAAATCACGATCATACAAACAGGTCTGGAAACTGGGGGGTAAAAAAGTGTCTTCTTTATTGAAGCCATTTTTCATTCCGTATTTTGATCAATAGATGGCGCCTCCTGTTTGTAGTCACGTCATGTGACCATGAATAATAACACGGTGGTTGACAACAAAATATAAATATAAAATAAACAACAAGGTTAGGTTATTTTGGAAAAAAAAAAAAAATAAATAATGTTGGGTACAAAAACATTTTTAAACTTATTAACAACAATCCAAAAAAACATTTTTGTGTTTTAAAAGGTTTCGGTTTCAAAATGGAAGTTACGTCACATGACCTGACTACATACAGTTCCTGCCATCTATTGATTGAAGTTCGGAAGTAAAAACAGCATCAATAAGGAGCCCATATAAACGGTATACAAGTTTCCAGACCTGTTTATATGATCGTGACATCACTTCCCATGTATTATAGATAAAAGCTTCCAGATAAGATTACTTTAAAAGTAAACGAAGCTCTTATTGGACGACGGCCGTTCAAGCATTCGATATTCACTGGCAGATGTTTTTTGCGTCTGCCTGACTAAAACAACTTTATTTTACAAATTTAATCCCGGATACTCACGTCTCCCTTTTCTTTAGCTATTGTAGTCATTGAATTCCTATAAATATCAGGGCAGGATGATGCTCTTAATCGGTATCTATTAATATTTAACATGGCACCCCTGTACGTCAAAGAGTGTCTGCAAAAAAAGAAAAAAATTAATAACAAAACAATTTGTTCATTTCATTTTTCCAATCCCAAAACTAATTTTTACCTATGGACTCGGAGATCTTTTAAATAAGCAGTCGGCAGTCTCCTCTGAGTAGAATCGCTTCTTTTGACTACCCATTGATCGTTTGGCCTTGAATTCGGATCTGGAGAATTCGAATGAACGGCCAGTGGACTCAGAGGCAACTGTCTCGGAACCTGATGATGAGAAGGAGCCGATTTCACGGATGTTATGGTTGCTTGCTCCGCTAACAAACCGGAGTCGCTGCAGCTACGCGATGATATCAATAAACTTGGATAATTTTGTACTAAACATCGATAAACGTTTCTGAAATTGAAGAAAAAATAAATTAAGTTCCATTTCATGAATAAGGAGAACGGTGTGTCATTAAAGCGTTCAAAAAGCCAAAAGCGGTAAAAAAAAAGTGACCCTCATTATGTTTTTGATTTGTTAAACAGATTAGACCTGTTATTTGATTTCTAAAGATGAAATTTCACGACGAACATGTTAAACATGTTATAACATGTTAAACAACAAAACATGTTAAATAAAATGCCGTCATTATATTTCATAACATAACAAAACATGTTATATGGATGTTATATCATTTGTAATGTAAAATGTTTGACGAACATAATAGCTAACCTGTTATGCAGTATAAAAATATTATATATAACATATATACAATATGTTTAACTTAAGATGCCAGGTAAGCAATTGATCCTATAATTCATAACATAACAAAACATGTTAACTTGTTACGTAAAATACTTCAAAAACATACCAGTTAACATGTTATGTAATATGTTCTTCGTGAAATCCCATACCAAAAATGTTGATCAATAATTAACATTTATTTTAATTAATTAATTAATTAGTTTAGACCACTTTGAGAACGGGTAATTCTTAATTTACTTAGTTAAAAATCCTTTAAAAAAGAGGATTAAAAATTAATTATGATTAAAATTAAAGCTCGGAGCTACTTCATTACTTAATAGTGAAGTAATAATTATTTACAATTGTTCTATAAACAAATGATATGTTACAGAGACTAATTTATGAGTAATTCAAGAACAAATAAATATTTTTTGCTGTTTACGAAGGAACTGTAAACTGACTAATTTATTAATTAATTACCTATTAAGTAATCAAGTGGTTATTAACTGAGTAATTATAAGTAATGCACAGCAGTAATCAATCAATATAGATAACTAATACCTATGCTATCAATAAATAATTACGATAGTTGAAATAAGGTACATGAAAAATTATGGGAAAGTAATTATTCGTAATTAACATACTTCTGACAAATAATTAAGGGGCTGTTAATTGCTCTGCAAAAAAAGGAGTGATTAATTAATAGCTATTATAACGAAAGGTAGTGAAATAAGTAATCATAATAAGTTAGCAGTGCGTCAATTAGAGTAATTAATACATAATTAGAGTAATGAATGATTTGTTAAGGCGTAATTAATAATTAATTATGAGTACTTGAGAAGTACATAATAATTAATGAAAAGTAATGGGTAAATAAATCTTAATTAACTAATTACCAAATTGTAAAGGGGCTGCTTTAACAGTTAATTACCCCGCAGTAAAGCGATTATTAGTAATTATTAAAAAGTAATCAATGATGAATGATGAAAGGTAATAGGTAGTTAAATATGTACTTGAGTACTTGAAGTACCAAATAAATCAAAAGTGAGAAATGAGTTTTTTGAGTAATTAATTACCAAATGATTGAGTAATTAGGAGTAATTACCAAAACGTTAGAAGACTGCATTTACAACTTAAATGCCTGGAAATTAATAACAGTAAGTGATCAATAATCTTACAGGGTGTACAGGGTAATTCAAAGTAATTTACGATAATTCCCAAGTAATTCATTAGTTAAGGAATAAACAATTCGAAGTTAAGGAATAAACAATTAATTATTAATCACGAATAGTTAATGAATTATGATTATGATAATGATTAATTTATTAATATTGGTTAGTAATGAGTTTTTGGCACATAAGAATTAGAGTAATTAAGTAATCACGTGAGTTGATCAAGAGTACGTAAAGAGTCACGTGATTAGCAGTGGGAATTACAAGCTTGTCATAATGAGTAACAGTAGCTAGTGAGTGTTTAATGAATATTTATGAGTATAGCAATTAATGAGTTATTTAATTTAGATATTCATGTAGCAAAAAGACTGAAATATTTTAATTTCTTACTTTTGTTTGCTAAGTAACTCTAAAACTTCTAAAGGAACTCTTTCCCCGCTTCTCACAAAAGTGGGTATGTTGACCAGGGACGTGCTCTTCAAATCGTTCTTCCCGGGGACTTTCAACCCCTCGACTTCCTTATTTTTCGGCAACATATATTCCGGAATCTGTCCGCTCGTTAAAATTTTCCTCAACTCATCCGCGCTCGGCTGACCCTGAGAAAAAGAATCCGCACTTGACGTGGCAGTCCTAAGGGATTTAATCGAACTCCCGCTTCGATTTTGACTTCTTTTCCTCGTCCGTTTTTGACGGTTTTCGATTAACTTTGCTTTGAACCGATTCGCCGTCCACGGGAGATCCCGCATCAAGGCTCCGCACACGCACATGTTCAAAAAAAACCCGGCTAAAATCAAAGTCGTCCCCCTCCAACCGTATTCCTCGAGGAGGTATTGAGTCAAGGGGGCGAAGACGAATGTCCCGATTCCGCTCCCGCAAACGGAAAGTCCGGTGGCAAAACTTCGTTTTTTATCGAAATAATAAGCGACGATGACGACGGCCGCGACGTAGCACAAACTCAAACCGAAACCCGCGATTATCCCGAAAGTGAGGAAAAGGACCTCGATCGAGTCCGTGAAGGAGGATATGATGAAACCGACGGCGGCCAAAATCGCTCCGAATATCGAAACTCTCCGACATCCGAAGCGATCCGTCAGGAAACTTGCGATGGGCCCCGAAAGCAAAGGCATCGCCATGAAAAGGCTCCCGATGCATGCCGTTTTCCCTCTGGCCTCCCCGAAGTAATGAAGGAACTCGACGTAAATCACGCCGAATGAAAATGTGATCCCATCGGCGATGAGATTGACTATGAAAGAGGCGAAAACGACGACCCAGCCCCAGCCTCCGTCAGGAGCTCGTGTTTCGGAAAATCGCTCCGAACTGGATTCTTCATCTGAACTCGATTCGGAAGTCCTGGTGCTTGAACTGAAAAAAAAAAAAATAGAAAAAAAAATAATAGTGAAATGTTCTACGTTTTGTTATCCCATTTACGTATGAGAAAAAGAGAAAATGGAAATAAGAAAAAAAAACTAGCAAAGAAAATTTCCAGGAAAAAATAAATTACATTTACATTTTTTTTTCCTTTTTTGTTTGCATTACGACATTTTTTTCCTGGAAATTATTATTTTTTGTATTTAATCTGAAAAAGATGGGTTGACCGTTAGTGAAGCACGATCCCAAACAATATTTTCATTTTAATGAAAACATAGGCCTATTCATATTGAGCCTTCTATTGAATTTAATTAAATACACGAAAAGTGTATTTTTTTTTTTTTTTCATTTTCTTTCGAATTCTTGCTTAGCCATTTCATGTATTTAAATATTTTCATAATTTTACTCATATCTAAACGTCTAAAACCGAATCTAAATGGCGCAAAATGACAAGCAAATAATTTTTCTAAAGTCTAAAATCGTGAAAAAAAAATAATATATCAAGGGAATAAATTCGGCTTTTGGAAATGCCCCAGTTTTCCGAAAAATCCGTATGATTCTTATATTACCTTTTGACGATGCCAGAAAATTAATTTTTGGATGGGATAGAGTCACGTGACCAACATATGGAGGTCGTCCATGTATTACGTAGCGCCTGGAGAGGATGGGGGCGGGGGTCGAAGGAGGTGTTACGGATTGTTACGGACGGGTGGGGGAGGGGTAGGCCCATGTGTTACGTAATTTTAACATTAAAATTATTTTAATTTTATTTCACTTTTTTAAAAAAAAATTTTCCCAGTTATTCTTTAAAATAAAAAAATAAAAAATTAAATTAAAAAATTTTTTTAACTTGTAAAAGTGATAAAAATTTTTTCGACTTCTAAAAACAAAATTGAAATATTTTTTTAGAGAGGGGAGGGGGTCAAAAAGTTTCCTAATTCATGGACGGCCCCGTGACAAGCATATTTGTCTAAAATATTTGTCATATTCTAAGGAAACATTAGGGGTCGTCCATGTATTACGTAACGCAAAATAGGCCACTTTTTGACCCTCTCCCCCCCTTGTACCACACCCATAATGTAAATTCCAATCCCCCTTCCCCCCTTCGTTATTACGTAACATAGGTTCTACTCCCCCCCCCCAAAAAAAAAATCCATTCGGGGGTCAACGTGCTTTTAGAAGTCAAAAAAATTTTCAGTTTCATAATAAATTTTTATCAGTTTTTACGAGTTAAAAAAAATTATTTTATTTTTTAATTTTTAATTTTTTCATTTGGAAGAATAACCGGGAAAATTTTATTTAAAAGAGTGAAATAAAATAGAAATAATTTTAATATTAAAATTATGTAACACATGGCCCAACCCCCCCCCCCCTTCACCCGTCCGTAAAAATGCGTAACACCGTCTTCGACCGGCCCCCCTCCTCCAGGAGTTACATAATACATGGAGACCCCGTACCATACATGCTCCATTAAGTTAACTTAACTTTTCCAAAACATTTTTCTAGCAATTTGAAAAAAGAAAAAAAAAAACGTTTTTCGGTAATGGTTTGTTACTTTCATCAAAATAGTTTTTTGTCTGATAAAAGCTTTTTTGATACCTAAAATTATCTTTATTAACCCCTTCCGGACGGAGGTCATGTATACGGAAAGTGAGTGTTACGAGACTCACAAGGCGAGCTCCAGTAACCTCAATAACACCAAAATAAATTTTTAAGTAATTTTCATTATCTCGAAGGGTTTAACATGTCAAAACACGCACCTCTCCATCGCAAACCCTGATCTGAGGAGGAGCTTCAAAAGTTGTCAAATATTTTTCTGAAAAATATCTTAATGCATTTTTAGAGGGGGTTAACAGTCAAAACGTTCTAAGTCCACACTATTTTAGGTTTCGGACGGACTTATCTATAATTTGTTTACTGGCATAAATAAAATTCATTAAGAAAGCGTATTTAACATAGTATATATCCACTTTAGCGTTAATTTGGCCGAAGTCTCTTTTGAAATTTTGCCAAAATCCCAAACAAGGGATTTAATGTCTGCTTCGGCATGAAGGGGTAGCTTTAATTGAGATTGATCCTCGTAACATAATAAAATTTAAACATCTTAGGAAGAGGAACCTTTTTTTTTTTTAACGTTAAATTCCGGAGAAAAAAGTCGATTTAACCTTGTCAAAAATAAATAAATTTTAATCTAAGGTAAACCCGAGAAGATACAGCGAAAAAAAAATGAAAGTTTTTTAAAAATATAGAGTCATTTATTACAATTAGTTTAAAAAAGGTGAAATTATCTAAAAGACTTGTAGTAATTTTTTTTTATGTAAACTTTACTTTTTCTTCAGAAGAAAAAATCGATTGTGCGGTTGAGGGATGGAAAAATATAAGAATTCACATTCGCATGGGTTCGGTTCGGTTCTGGTTTTTAGATTATAAGACATGGACTTAAGAAACCATGGTTTTTTGAGGCTCCGGTTCTGCAAGAAGAAGCTTACTGGTTTTGGTTTTGGTTATGGTTATGGTTATGGTTCTGGTTATGGTTCTGGTATTTTGGTTGTAATGTTCAAAGGTTTGATTCGGTTCAGGTTGAATAATTTAGTTAATGGTGATTCAATATGGTCCTGATTTGGAAACAAAAAAATTGAAAAAACAACTGATAAAACCAATTTGGTTAAATTTGGTTTTCATCTCTGGTGGTGTTTAAATATATTTTTCGCGCCTAAAATATTTTTGTTAACACCAGGGAAATTTTTAAAAGTTGTTTTGCATGTGTTATTTAATATTTTGCGTATTGCAACCTTCCTACGTAAATGCTCATTAACCTTTTAGGGTCCGAATTATGGAAAATGTCTGGAAAATTCGGAAAATATTTTTACAATTTTTTATTTTTGAATAATTTCGGGTAAAAACTACCCCCCGTTCCCTTAGATATTCAAACTATGAGTTAAATTCCTATATCGAGCGACCAAAATTTCCACTATAGACAACCCGCATCACATGCATGCTGTACAAAATATCGTATAATTTTTTTTCTCGTAAAACAATCGGGGAAAAGAGGTTTCTTTTTTTTAAATATGGTTTTGATGTCGTAGATTTAAAATTTGATGTTAGAATGGTGGAACTAGAAACTAAAATACGAGTATGGCGCCAAAAGAAATATTTTTTAAAAATAAAATTGCTCCGCATTTTGGACTTTAATTTTTTCGAATCTCTGACTTTAGATTCGGAATCAGCAGGTTCAGTTTATTGCAGTCAATCATAACATAATTGAAAATTTTTTATACCACCAGGGGTTAAGACATTACATTAGCACAAATACGGAAATTTTTTACCTCTGCCCCCCCCCCTCCCCCTTTCTCCTTCCTTAAGATCACAAAAAAAAAAAAAGCTTTCTCTTTTAAAGATTTAACATCGTCGTCAGCACACCCTCCTCCCCATTCCCCCGCTCCCCTCCAAAGTTCTCATTTAATATTTGGGCCTCTTAAAGGATCCGAAAAAATGTTCCCAGAATTATTTATCTTCCCATTAAGCCGGTGTTTGGTTAGCAAAAACAAAAGTTTCTTCTGTCGGGAAAAAGAATTAAATTTCTCTTTAGGAGTAATTAATTTGCGATTTATCGAATTCCTTTTTCGGCCCTGATGAAGAAAAATCGATTCCACATTTTTTTTCTTTCCCCCCCCCCCCCCCCCTCTCTCTCTCTCTCTCTCTCTCCCCCTCTCTCTCGTTTTCTTAATCTTCCGTTTAAAAAATGAGAATACCCTTTCAAGAAACGTTTTATAAATCAACTTAAGTCGTTTTTTTTCGACCGTTTAGCAAAGGGAAAAAAAAATTGACAGTTGTTGAAACTTTGTTTTTCTTTTTTTCAAGAAATCAAGTTACCATGCCCGTTTTTTTTTTTTTTATTTCATTTAAATTAAGAGATTTCATGAAGGGAAAAAAAACCGACGAAGTTTTTTGTATTTCAAAGTTAATTTTTCTTTTTAAAGTAACTTTCAAATGCAATAACTGTAAGGAAAAAATATAAAAACTTGTTTTTTTTTTTTTTTTTTTTTTTTTTTTTTTTTAAATCTTTAGAGATTTTTTTGTTTTTGGCGAACATGACAAACAACTTCGGTAAACATAATGAACATCACAAGCATGTTGGTGAATATGACAAAAAAGCTCGAATCTTCCAGATAAAAAAGTCAAGAAAAAAGTTTTCCCAAATAAGTTCTTAAAAATATAATTGGAACAGTGTTTCCGGTGAATTTGCTAGCTTAATGTGTCGTTGATAGTGTATTTCATTACAAGTGTCGAAGGTAAATATTTCAAGTACGAGAGCAAGTTTTTCCAAATAAAATATCTTAAAAATTTGATTGATTGTTGCCACGTAATCGATTTAATAAAATTTTTCCAGCAGATTTTTTCAGGTAAAAGACCTAAGAAATATTTAGAAACTTTTTTCTGCGGATCTATTTCAGGCTGTAATTGATCGAATCTTAAAGTTTATCTAAATTTTTGGCGTGAAAAATTTTCTTTATTAGGAGGGTAACAAATCAGGGCGTCTACTGGGAAATAAGATTCGAAACAAAAAATTAGGTTATTTTTAGGTTTTCAAGGCCCCATTTTTTTTAAAAATTTTCTAAATTTAATTATAAAACTCCTTGAATTTTTGAGCTGAAATCAAATTTTTTTTTCTTCTTTTTCAGGTCTTAAAAGACCAAAATATTTTAATGACGTAACTCCGAGCGAGGCCGAAGGCCGACCGAGGGAAATTTTGAAAAGTATGCAACGAGGTGAAAATTTAAGCCTCCTTGATCGTTACCTTTTTCATACGGAACGGAATATTTTTTATCGCTCATCGAAGTTAAGGTCATTTTTGGGTTTTTTAGTTTTTTTTAAGGTCACCGTGTGAAATTAAGGCCGTTTTTGGGTTTTAAGGTTTCTTTAGATCAGTAAATACCCTGCAAATTTCCCTGGTGGAAATTTTGAGATCATCAATGTCGGTGCAGCATCGATCCAACCTCGGACGTCCATTTAGAAAGTTAACGCTTTTCAATATCGGTCAAATGAGAATTTAACATATTTTCAATATTGGCCGTTATTGGAGATCGGATCGATCATGGCCAAGATTGGCCCGATGGCGATTTGAGGTCGACAAGCGTTACTTTTCAATATCGATACGACATTCCGAAATTTCCACCAGGGTTTCTAGTCTAATTTTCCTGCCCAGAAAAAAATTTCCCCCGATATTTTCTAGGGTAGTTGGAAAGTTTATCCAGTAAAATTTTCGTCAAGTAACTGAGTCAGCATAATTTTTCTCGTAGATATTTCTGATAAAAGACTTCCCGCACGAAAAAGTGATGCAAAAAGTGTATAAAATTTTTGTAAAAAATTTATATAAAAAATGTATTATTTTTGTGTCATTTATACAAATTAGGCCATGCATAATTTTTGTAAAATTTAAACATATTTTTTGAAGCGTCTAAATTTTAATATGAATCATATTTTTAAGCATGAAAATCTGAATATGCATAATCTACGCATATTGTTTTTTTAAATCATAAAGCAGAAAAATTTGCAAATTTTATGCTTACCGGTATTAAGCTTTTTCTTTTTTTGCAATTTTATGTATACTTATTTATGCATAATTGTACTTGAAAAATGCATTTTCCCGTAAGAAAAGTTAAGTTTTTATACATAATTTATTCATTTTTTATGTGTGTCCAATTTTTCGCATAATTTATACATCATTTTTATGTAATTTGTGCATCACTTTTTCGTACCGGTTACGAAATAAATTCGGAAAATTTTTCCCGTGAATCTTTTAGGTAAAAATCTGGGGAAATTTTGACGGTAAAACATAGCTTAGAAATAGTTGGAAAATTCCTAGAATTTGCCAGGTGAATGAGCGAGGAAAAATGTTCCACCTAAGGGTATCTTGACCTAAACAAACAGTTCGGCGTTCTTCTCAATGTTAAAATGAAAATGTTTCCTCAAGATTTTAACCGATCAAACACGTTTGCCATGTTCACCCAACAATGTTTAGTATGAACTTGCGACTTTAAGAGTCCCCCCTTTACATTTTGCGGGAAAATATTCATCCAACGTTCAACCAACATGTGTTCATCGTTCCTAAATTATATAAAACGATTTTCATTAAGAAATAATAACGGTACCTAATAAACTAAAAAAAAAACCAAGTAAAAAATAAATTACTTTAAAATTGCCAAAAAAAATTCCCTTAGGCTCCTTTTTTTTAGGTCATAAATTCAAAAACTCGTATTCATTATATTTTATGGAAATGGAAGAAAAAAAGTTTTCCCTAAAAGAAACTTTTTTTTTTCCCTCTCTCTCTCTTCTACTTAACGAGTTCTGTATTATTGTTGTTAAAAAGTTTCGATCGATCTTGGCTATATAATGAGTCTGAAAATACAAGACACAGGTTCCCTAAATGAAGAAAAAAGGAAAAAAAACTTGTAACTGAAATTCTAGTTTTTTTTTTAAATTAGTTTCCCCTCACCAGTAGGTCGTTAAGGTCTGTCTCTATTTTTGTATGCACCTTTTTACATGTTTTCTCTCTCTCTTTGTCTTATAACGTATCAAAATTCTCTTTTTAAGGTTTTCCTAAAAAGTGATAACTTTCCTATTTCTGGTTATTTTCACGAGAAACTCCCCCCCATCCCCCTCATTTAACTCTTAAAATCAGCAGTGACAGCTCTAAGATATTTATTTTCTTTGTAATATTTCCTAGAAAATTTTCCTGGAAAAGCAGTGTATATTTTAAAATCCACATTATAAGCCAACCCTCACCGTGGGAATCACCTAATCTTCCAAATTTACCTCCGAGCTTTGGGGGGTTGCATTAGATTACTTTATTATCCCTAAAGGTTCTCATCTTATTACTTATTCTTTACGACATTATGGATATTAAGCTCCTGTCATAACTTAAGCAGCCATCAATTCAACGCTGAATTAAATCTAAGGTAACCTCAAACAAAAGGTCTCGGGAAAAACATTGAAAATCGTAAATTCACACTTACGGATTTTAGGACGACTACTTGAACAAGTACAGTCATCCTAAAATTCGTCATCAATCAAAATCAAATCTTGAACAATGAAAAGAAAAGAAAAATTAGAACAGGTGTCGACAACGCGTGACGATAAAAGTTCCAAAAGTCGTTTTAAAAATTTAGTCACCGGTAATTGTTATGTTTCATTTTTTAAGAGCAAATTCACTATGTGAACTTTGTTTTCACGTGGCCAACAAGACCCAGCGAAAAAGGTGACGTACATTAGTCATCTTAAACACGTCCGGAGACTTCAACAATCAGAGTCATTTTCCGGGACGTTTTTACCACATTTTCGACACCAAAATAACGGTAAATGATTATGACTTTATCATTCGTCATTTTATGACTTCGTTGACGTCAAATAATGACAAATATTATCGGTCGTGTTTGTTTGAAGTCGTAAAAAATGTAGTAAAATCTTCCCGGAATATGACCACACCGATATCAATATAGGTAAACAAACCACAGACGTCCTAAAGACGTCAATCCAAGGGGTCCTTTTCCTGGACGATTTTTTACTTGATTTACGGCTACGAGTAGATACGTCATACAGTGACAAATTATATCAAATTATACCGGCCATGCTCTTCTGATGTCATTTTGAAGTCGAAAATCTCATCAAATAGTTCGGATTTCGATCACACCTGACATAAAAATATGACGCCTAGTCATGACGTCATCTTTATAGCTTGGGAAAACGTTTGCACGTGCTATTCAGTACAATATTTTTCTTTAGCCGAGATTAGGTAAAAAAAATACGTATCATACTTTATAATCTAACTGTAAGAGCTTTTTTCTTCTTGGACCTACCATCCAGGACAAGGACACTGAGAAGAGATCCAAGACTTTCTTTTCTGGCGTAGGTCATAGGGACCAGGATTTTGTGGAATGATGCAAAAATCTTCTACAATATCTTAAAAATCCTACAAGAAAAACAGAGGAGCGAAAAGCTTAATTTCTTTTTACAATTTAAAGTCAAATTCAAAGTGGGCGAGTTTAGGACTAAAGGGATCCAAATTCGATCCTTTGCCTATCCAATTGTTTATAAGAGAAAAAAGTCAAAAATGACCGAAACTCTCATGAAAAACTCCCAACGAATAAGACGACGTCATGCCGACTGAACATATGAACATTATCTACAGGGTGTCTACTGGAAAAGGATTTTTCCAAAATACAGGCTAAATACAGGTTTTACAGGTCAGTAGACACCCTGGACTATTTCCGGGGTGCTTTCACAAGATTACCGTCGTCAAAATAATATCGAAAGTTTAATTTTGCCATTTTATGACGTCTATTTTATGTCACTTTTTTCATTTCGACGCCGATATGACGTCATGGAGTGACAAAGAGTGTCAATCACAGACTTTTGACGTCGAAAATCTTTCGAGCGTAGAATTGTCTGGGTCATGCCTGATGATGAGTCATCATGACGTCGTAAAGACGTCATCCATTTGCATATTGCATATTGGAGATATAAACCAGATTTTTGACCTGAAAATGTCGTCAAAACTTTTACCACTTCACCTCACCATGTTTTGACGTCGAAAGTCATAGATCACCGCATATATGCATTCGCCTCAAAATGACGTCAACATTAAAAAAATAAATATCTCTCACTGTATGACGTCTTATTGTCGTCATACTGACGTCGAAAATCTCGTAAAATCGATAATAAACGATTTTGATGCAGTGCTTCAACCACCCCTGACCTCAACCACCTCCATACAAATACGGCCCACTTGGGAAATGGCACTTAAAAGGTTGTGAAATTTTAACTTCTAAGAAAGATACAGTGTTTAGAAACGGAACGTTCTAAACGCCCTATCCCAAGTCGGATCTTCACAAGTGGAGGAGCACAATTCGTATTCCAAAGTTAATTCCGAACAAAAATAGTTTTTGTTATCAATAGATTGTTTATAATCTCTTTAGCCTGTTTAAACTCGACAAATACAAAAAATATTTTTATTTTTATTCGCACGACCTTTACGAAGAATTTTATCGGGGCATGTACTACACAACTTCACCACAAAAATAAACATAAATTTTTACGATAAAGAATATATGACACAACAACCGATAAAATTTTATTGCCAGAAAAAAAAAGGTGTGGATGCTTTTTAGAAGGGAAAAAAAAATTACCTCGACGAAGTCCCAATCGAAGCGCCATCGACGCCAGACGCCTCATCCTGATGAAATTGAACGTGCAAAGAAGGTTTTTGATTTTTCGTATGATGATGTTTCTTCCTCCCGATCCCTTTGCTGCTGTTGCTTAATTCCGGACTTTTAACGTTCTCCGTACCCAATATTTTCCCTACAGCTAAGTACTCTTCATTTATTCCAGTCTTATTATCATCGTTACTTTGGCATATTATATCTTTTTTGGAATTATTAACAATATCACATACTGCGCTTTGTACTTTACCATTTTCCTCCCTCTTGACTGTGTCGTTTATCGCGTGCTTTTCGACTCCGCATTCCAATTCGTTATTATTGATAATTCTAATGTGATGCTTTTTATTATTGTTATTGCTAATGACGTTTTTGAGCTTTGGTAGCCTTCCATTTGGCTTTTCATCTGTGTCGCTAGCGTCGATGTCTTCCATGATCGGATTCGATGATTCGTTTCGAGTCGAAATTGACTCGGGTACTCCGTTTCACTATGATATATCATGCGGTTGTTTTTACTCCACGATTTAAAAAATATTAAATTAAGCCCGTCATTCACTTCACTGATTTCGTAATGTTTTGCTGTTGGATAAAAAAAAAAGGGTAATTATTTTTTGATTTTGTGCCTCAAAAAAAAAGATGTCCGTTCAAAATTTTGATGTAAGAAGACAGGGTTTACGACGTTAATGCTATGGTTACTAAGTTCTTCTTACAATAAAAATTTTGATCGAGCTTTTTTTTTTTCTGGGTACAGAATTAGAGATATTAGCGTGAAAATTTTGCTGAACACTTTTTTTACAAATTAAATAGTTTTTAGAGCTGAATAAAATATAAATCAAAACTTTGGAACAATAAGAAAATTTATTATTGAAGACAAGCAGGTCGGTTAGCTTGTAACGGAGCTCTTGCATGTCCGGTTTTTCCGTGTTTTTGAATTTTAGGGGCGGCCGGAGTTGGTATTAAAAATCTTAGGAAAATCAGGGGAAAACTCCTATTTTCTACAATTTTAAGCATCGGGTGGCCAAAGTTAGGGGTGGCTTAGTGGGGGGTGGCTAAATAAGTTAAAGGTGGCTTTAATGGAATCGGGGTGGTCAAATTCGAACTCTGCGTTGTCGAAAACAAACTTTGGCACTGTTTTACGGGAACAATAGTTGAATAGAAAGACAATAGTTGACTTGAAGTGTTTTACAAAAAAATTGTTTTTTTTGGCAAAAAAAGGGTGTTTGGTCAGTTAGGGATGATTCTGATCAAGACTCGGTGGTTATATTCAGATTCTACGATGTCGAAAACCTAGTTTTATCATGATTTAATCCCCAAAACATATTGTCAGAAGGGTGAAAATCGACTTGAAATTCGATTTTTTTGCCGAAAAATGGCTATTTTTGGCCAAAAAAAAAATGTTCGGCCAGTTGGGGGTGATTTTGATCAAAACGGGATGGTCATTTTCGGATTCTACGACGTCGAAAACATAAACAGCTTGTTTTGGTCCCCAAGAATTATTGCTAAAATTTCGGAAAACTTTGTTTAAGAAAATGCCAAAAAAAAAAAAAAAAAAAAAAAAAATTTCAAGCACAAAATGGCCGTGAGCCCCCCGTAAACGTGATCGAAAAAATCTGAAAAAATTACCTTTTGTTTTTAGACCCTAAGAAAAGTGAAAATCGCATGAAGAACAAAATCGCGAAAAGTAAGGTAAAATTGAACCAACCTAGTGGAGTATCAACCCTGAATTTTTCCAGATTTTTCGAACGGCATCTTGAGGTGTCAAATTCGGCTTGAAATTTTAAGCCCATATGAGGGTCAAATATAATTTTTTTTTTTTTTGTAAAAGAGCACTGATTCCTACAGTCCGGATTTAAAAGCTCTGAAAGCTTTTTGCCTGTGCTGTGCGTCAAAAACCGTGCACCAAAACTAATTTTCGACTTCAAATTCGTAATCTACGAAAAATTCCCCATTGGAATCGATGGCCTTTTATGCCAAAAAAAAAGTTTCATTTCTGGCCCTTATATGAACTTCTTGGAAATTTTAAGGGTAATTTGACACCTCAAGATACCGTTCGAAAAATCTAAAAAAATTCAGGTATTCTTCGATACTCTACCTATAAAGAAACTTTTCCCGATATAGAAATTTCGAAATCTTACAAAAGTTTATTTTCGAACCACCGTAGTGTATACTACAAAGAACGGTATTCCGACTCTAGTGACTTCATATCTGAATCTTCAAAAACAATAAAGGGACACCCTGATAAAAAATAATTAGATGTTTAAGATTCAGGCCTAACAAAATTCATAAAAACGTGTCAAAGGCCACTCGGGTTATCTTATTTTGGATAAGAAATTTAAAAATCTATTTTTAAGAGCCATCCGCTAATTTTAAATTTTTTTCGAATTAGGTATAAATTTAAAAAAAAAAAAAATTATACAACATAAAAAAAATTGCACTGCTGCACAAAACTTGACTAAAAATATTCTTCTCCAAAAACCTGGGGTTCACCCCGGAGAAACCGAAAAGAAAATTAAAAATTCAGCTCATGACCTGAAAACGTCCTTTTCACACTCATTTTCACGCTATATCTCGAATCCGAAAATCCGTAACCATCACCCCCCCCTCGAAACCCCGCAACACTCCGTTTACCATATGTTGGTGTTTTTAAAGTTTTTAGTATCCGAGAAGGCAAGGAGCAAACATGATTCTGACAGATGAATGATGCGAATTTTGATCGAATTATCGTATGGAAGACGGATAGCGAATCTGATACGTTACTGGTTAGTCTGGCCATGCGTCGGATACACGTCGGTTGTAATTCTCTGAAAAGAAAAGAAAAGAAAAAAAAATCATCAGGACAATTAAAAAAATATGGTTTTTTTTTTTTACATCAATTAGCAACCACACCCACCGGGAGACTCTTGTCAAATAATTTAAGCTCGTTTACCTCATAATGACCTTTGTAATCATTCAAAAAAAAGGGGCTAAATTTCTGCATCAAAATGCAAACGGGGCAGGTAACGACCTTGTTCAATAAATAAATAAATAAATAAATAAACCTCGATGACATTGGAAAACGTTAAAACAGCTGCTTCTTGGGCATCCTAAGCTTTTGTGTAATATTTTGGACTGAATTCAATTTGGCCAAGTGCAGCATCGTACGAATTTTTTTTTTTTTTTTGACGCAAAAGAAAATTCAAAACAAAAACAGCGAGAATAAAAAAATTGCCTTTTCAATGAAAGATGCCAAAATCAAAGGGAAGAAGAAAAAAACATTACACCGGGACTAAAAGGAAGAAAATTTTAAGATAAAAATATATAGTTTTTGACAAATTTTTTTTTTCCTCCTTAAAATGGGTCAGCGACTAATTCAATTTTTTTTTCCCCCTGCAATTTCGGAAGAGAGAAAAAAATGACGAGGATTTTATTACTGGATAGGAAAAAAAAAAGGTTGAAGTCGTGCTCCTGTCATGTGATCCCTTGTTGCATTAAAACGTCAGTTTTAATAATCCGGAAATTTTTTTCCGAATCGGTTAAGGGAACCTTCATGCAAGGATGAGTTTTGTGGGTTTGCATTTAAAGAGTTACAAAACTAAAGCTATGTTCTTTAACTAAACCCTTTTATGCCTTTGCTCAAATCGCTGATTTGTAAAGTGAAGTTAAAATGATAAAATTAAAGCCTCGGTTATTGCAAACTCCTAGGGACCGACCAAAAGTATGACCAAGGTTCATTAGTATCAAAAGACATAATTGAGTCAGAATTGGGTCAAAAATGAGAATAAAAGTGCAAACTTTTTCGAAACTACTGTTTTATAAGTTTAAGTTCAATAATATTTTTCCCCCAGTTTTAGGAGAAATGGAGAAAAATATATCTTTTCACCAACATTTTTTCCTAAATCCTCAGCGAAAAATGTGACGTATTTTAAACGTAAAAAAGACGTCATTAGGCATGGTCACATTCTGGGACGATTTTAGAGTCAAAATGACGTCTTTCAAAATTTTGAAAGGCGGTCATTAATGACCATCAGTAATATGTCAGTGGATGACGTCAAAAAGACGTCATTAGGCATGGTCACATTCTGGGACGATTTTAGAGTCAAAATGACGTCTTTCAAAATCTTGAAAGGCGGTCATTAATGACCATCAGTAATATTTCAGTGGATGACGTCTAGAAGACGTCTTATTGACGTCTGAAAGAGATTACACTAGCATTATGAAATCGAAGTGATTTCAATAGGACGACATAAAACGTCATTCACGTCATTTTGACGTCGAAAATCCCGTGAAAACGACCCAAAAAATGACCATGTCTGATGACCTAAATGTGACGTCTTATTGACGTCTAAAAGAGACGACAGTAGCATTTCGAAATCGAGGTAACTTCAACAAGACGTCATCCACGTCATTTTGACGTCGAAAATCTCATAAAAAGGTCCCGAAAAATGACCATATCTGTTGACCAAAATTTGACGTCTTATTGACGTCCAAAAGAGACGACACTAGCATTTCGAAATCGAGGTAACTTCAATAGGACGACAGTGAGACCACCCACGTCATTTTGACGTCGAAAATCCCGGGAAAACCCCCGAAAAATGACCATGTCTTATGACCAAAATGTGATGCGTCAACACGACGTCACCTTTTTCGTTGGATCAAGATCCTTTTTTCCATTGAAAAGGCTTGTACTTAAGGCAAACCTGTGACTAAAAATGACTTCACAGTTTTTTAGTCAACTGCTGTCATTTCTGACCCTTTCATGACTAAAAATGACAAAGAAAACTAAAAAATGGATTAGGAATGATTAAAAAAAATGACTATGGCGTATGGCGAATAATTTCGAAACGATCGAAAATGACTAACTCTTGATCATTATTTGTCATATTTAATTAAACTTGGTTCAGAGTTTATACTAAAATTGGTCATTTCTCCTGGAATTGGTCCACTATATCCGGGACGTCGGTCCATTATAACCGAGAAATTTTTATATTACAACATAGGCATTGGGATTAAACTGGGATTAGTCATTATTAGTTGGATTTAGTCATTAGTAATTGTGATTTAATTGGGATTTACCAGGCGGTTTAGCCCACTATAGCTCAGGTTACTATAGCCGAGTAGAGATGCATTATATACCGTATATTTTAAAGTCAGTATATTTTTATAAATGGGTAATTCTTGAAAAAACGTTCCGTGTCGGGAAAGACAAATAACGCACTTTTTGGCAGTAAAAAAAGGCTGAAAAGTAATTAAATTTTTCTCAAGAAGAGGAATATCGTTCTTTACCTTCCAAAACACCAATTCACAACAAAAAAAAATTTTCTCGTTGCATCCTTAATGAGAAGCTGTTAAAAAAACAAAACGTGTCGGGAGGACAAATAACGCACTTTTATCTGATTAAAAAGGTTTAAAAATAATTTTTATTTTTTTTTTGAAAAGGGATATCATTTTTTACCTTCTAAAACGCAAATTCACTGTAAAAAATTTTCTTTTCAGTGTGTGTTTGATGAGATATTGCGCAATATTGCCTAAATATAAAAATGTACGTTTTTTTAAGAACTACCCAAATATATACCAACTCGGTATATTTTTTGGAAGTTTTTTCATTTTGCCAATTATTAAATTGGCCAAAAATGTCATTTTGTGAACTTAAATCCATTTATTTTTATTGATCCACAAGTTGTAACTCTTACTCAGTTAAATAAAGTTTAAAAAAATTTTTAAAAAAAATAAAAATATAAAATTTGCATTAAAATTTGCATTAAAATTTAACAGAAACAAAAATAAATATATAAACGATCTTTTTAGAGTCGTAAATATATACGGTATATATTTACTGTATATTATAGTAAATAAATACGAACAGCATCTCTATAGCCGAGCTAGACTACACCATTTTAGTAAGAATAGTTAGTTTTCAATTATGTTATTTTAATGTTGTTTCTCTTTTTTCAATTT